>BSBK01001958.1:1500000-2027500 GCA_027943335.1 Chamaecyparis obtusa
TTCACTAGTCAAGCGTCGCACTGCTTGCCTGGAAACTATCGCACAGAATCAATTTGTTGCCCTGTTATGTCCAGTCTTCCTTGGTCAATCCAGGTCAAATCTTAGGTGTTGTGACATGTTGCTCAATATCCAAATGAATTTCAATGGTATCAAATTGCAAAAAATGACTCTTAGTCTTCTTTCTTCCACTTCTTCCATGTCTTCCTAGTCTTCCATTTTCATCCTTTCTCGTCTTTCTTCATGATTCTTCCTAAATTTTTCATGTCTTTTTCATGCTTTTCCTCTTATTTTCTAGTCTACCTTCTTCTATTCATCAATTCATTTCTTCCATGCTGGATTCCTCCTCTTTTGGAACCATGAATTTCAATTATCTTGTTATGGAACCTCTCTTGAGAATGGATGATCTTGAACTCATTGCTCAATTCAAAGAGTATCTTTATTCCTCCAAAAATTGCATGGATGATAAACTTATGGAAAAAGTAGAAGAAAAATTGATTGAATCAGACACCTTTGCTAGAATCATACGCATGATCCTGGCACGCCATCCTGCTTCCAAACATCCTTCATCTTCTAATTCTTCTCATCCTTCCTCATCCTCCAAATCTTATCATGACTCTTCTAAGTCTTATTCATATTCCTCATTATCCAAGTCTTCTTCATCTGCTAGGTCTTCATTTTCCTCTTCTTCAAGATCTCATTCCTCTTCTACTTCTCCCAAGAGTTTTACTCCTTGTCTCAAGGAGTACCATGATGAGCAATATGATAGCCCCTGTGATACCTATGACACCTCTATTCCTAAGAGTCCTCCTAGTCGTAGGCTTGTGCTTACTGGAAATGGGTCCCCGCATTGGATAGATCATGATGGTGATCCGTATGATTCAGATTTTGAAAGAGAGTTTGATGAGTTCTATAAATAATACCTTGATTATGACCCATCTACCACTACTAAGGACTATAAAATGCATCGCGTTGATATGAAATGTCAATATTATAAGAATCCTTCCTCTGAGGACTCTCATGCTAAAGATAAAGATTACACTCTCAAGCAAGATCATGTTAAGGTTGAACCTTTGTCTTGTGATGGTCCCCTTCCATCCCCTACTTCCTCCAATAACCATACACTTCCTAAAGCTTCTGAGTCTTTCAAATCTTTCACAAATCCTTCATCAAACAAAGATCCTAATGTTTTTCATGTAGTTCCCTACAGTTATCCTCAAGGGCTATCTCTTAAAGAAACTCAAGCTAACCTTCACTTGGCTACAAATACTTTCAATAATGCTAAACCTAAAGAGCCTAAGCCTTTATGCACTATAATGCCTACTTCAACTAGTCCTTCACCATCTATTCCAAAATCTTCTATGTAATTCCAACATGCTTCCTTGTCCTTAGAAGTGGCTCCATGTCAAGAGGACTTTAAAAATGATAAAGAAAAGAATATAAAAAAAGATCAAGATCAAGAACCCTCCATGTCATCCAATCATTTTCATGATGTCTCTCTTCCATTTCATGGTTCTTTTGATCCTCCATGCTCTTTCCACCATCTCCTAAGCAAGATCAAGCTACTACTCACACCATTGAGCTTATTGACAATCAAAATAACCTTACTACACTTGCGCTTTCTAAAGATGATACTTCCATTAAGGTTATTAAAAATGGTGTTGTTACTTCCAATGTTAAGCCTATTGAAATCAAGAAAAAAATGATGCACTTATGCTATCCAAAGCAACTTGTCAAGATCAAAGTCTTCCATCTTCTTGTTCGACCACTCCATGTTCACCTCCACTTTCTACTCTTCCTAAGTCTTTGCAAGCTTTGAAAATTCCTATCGAAGAAGTTGCTCCTATTCAAGATGTTCATGATCCTATTGAAAATCCTAATGCTCACTATCAAGATGTTGATGTCCTTGGTTGTCATATAGATGTTGACGAAATTATTGATTATCCTTTTGCATCTTCCACTTCCATCCTTAGACCCCCTCCACTAATACTAAGGCCTTCACATCTTCCTTCCATCTTGGGCCCTTATGTCCCCTCACTTTCCCCTCCTAACTCTCTTAATTCTTCATCCATCTTGGGTCCTTTCGTCCCTCCATCTCCTATCTTTCCTCAAGATCAACATAGATGCATACCCTTGAATCCTTTTCATCCACCCACTCATCTAAACCAGTCATATTATCCTTCTTCTTCTACAAGTCCCAAGTCTTTTGGAAGTAACTTGAATGTTCAATATAAGAAAAAGAAGCAATACAAGAATCCATCAAAAAAAGAAGATCACCATGTCTCATCTAATCGACATGGAGGCATAAAGTCCATCGAGATATCTAAGAAGAAAACTACAAGACAAGTATGGGTTCCAAAATCCATCATTGAAGATATTCTCTCTAAATCATCAAAAGGAAATAAAAATCTTAAGGCTATATGGATTCCAAAGTCTCTCTTGAAAGAGTTTAATGTTGAACAAAAAGTGAAGTTGACATTCAAGCTTCCAAAGGCTTCCACTTCATCTTCTTCCAAAAATGATCTTCAATTCCATGTGCCTGAACTGCAACCTCTGCTAAACATTCACCATATTCCTTCTCATATTCCTTCATTCACATTTCTGCCACCCTCTCGCCACCCTTCAAGGTATGTGTTGATGTTGATCTTTCCTTCCTTTCCATCTACCCTTTCATAATCCTTCCATTTATTATCCGTCTACCTTCTATCATTTTTCCTCATTTGCCTATTCCTCCTATCTTCCAGCCTCACTCGCTTTACATAAAACCTTATCCTCCATTTTTCTCTTCCATCTTCCTTTCCCTATCAGCATCTTTGAGCATATCATTTTGAATCCTTGGCATATAATGGTTTATCCTTTCAAGGGGAATTATCTAAAAGCTTGCATTCTTCTAAAAAAATAAAAAATAAATAGAAACAAAAAAAAATTATGAAAAAAATTGAAAATGTGCCTTAGTGGAAACCTGGAAACAAGCGCCTTGGTAGCAAAAGTAAAGAGAAATAAATTCATCCTATGGTGAAAACCACTCCCTTGTGGCACCTTGGATAAGTACCATGATGAAAACCTGGCAATCAGGCATCATGCGTAGTTCTTCTACATATTTCATCCATTCCATCTTCTCTCTTTGATCTTGACAATGTTGATCTATACACGGACATTTAGCTATCTTGTGAGCTATCTTACGATGATCTTTCTTTCATTCCTTTCATGTTTAGCTTTCATATTTATTTTCCTCCATTCATTCTAGTCTTTCACTATCCTTTTCCCCTTTGGTCTTGATCTAATAAAAAAAGAGTAAAACGCGATGCTATGAAGCCTCTTGACATGTCTACTCCTTTGGACTGCATCCTTTTCTTCTTTTGGATTATGCTTTAATGACTTATCCTATGCTAGCCTTTCATTGCTTGTCCAAATGTGCTTTACATGATAGTTTTTCCCTAGCTTGGGTACTCTTGAGGAGTTTTCCTTTGAGGATTTATTTTCTTCATTCTCCTTCATTCTCTTGTCTTCCATCTCTTCCACTAGCTTGCTAATCCTTCTTGTCCTCCACCTTCCTAGACATTGGGACTACACGATGTGATCTTACTTGGGAGTTTGATGCCCATTCTATCTAGGGGCATTCTTTGTATATACCTTATTGAACCTGAAAAAATCCAAAAAAAATGATATATTGTTAAAAATCCTAAAAATTGGAAAATGTTCTGAAAAAAATGATCATCTTAGTGGAAACCTAGCAATAGGTGCTTTGATGTATCTCCAAAAAAATAATATATTTCAAAAATACCAAAAAAATCAAAAAATTCATAATCCCAAAAAATAGTCACTCACCTTGATTGTGTTTTTCAACACTTTCCTAGTGTCGAGTGTTTTTCAACACTTATCAGATATCTTATCCGCAGTTTAGATGATGCAATATCCCTCACTAGCAAATGTCATACTCAAAGTTTGACTCTATGACCTACACACACGCACTTAAACACTTGACTCGCTGAGACTTGCTTGACTTTATTTCTTTGTGTGTTGTCTATGATGGTTTCTTTGATGAGTGTTGTCTCCCTAATAGTTTTCGATGATGCCGAGCTAGAAGACTGGGGCATGAGGACATGTTTTATTTGCTTTTTGCTTGTGGGTATATTTTGTTGATCCTAACTATCATTAGCATTTATGCTTGTTCCACTTGACATTGGGGTCTACAAGGTATTATCCTTGACTATTCCGTAAGTGCATGCTTATAGCCATGTTGACTTTCTTATGTCCTGATGCCAGCATAATCTCGCTATACTAAACTTAGGTAATCTCACTGCACTAGTCATCTTGACCTACATGTCTTTGATGCCTAGGTTGGATTCCCACATTCCTATCTAATATAGATCATATTCAGATCCACATAGTTATGCTAGTGTGTATTGTATGATCTTGCGATGCAACCAATAATGCTTGATGATGATTATTAGATGTCTATTGGCTTTGTGACCTTGCAAGTAAACCACTTTTGATGTAGCTTGCATTCTTAGGTTCATGTTAGTTTAGTTTTGCATCTTGCATATGGAGAGAGCTCACATAGTTTAATTAGTAAGGGTTTGTAATAATTTCCTTTCATAGCTTAGCTTGCATCTTCATTTTTAGCATAGTTTCATTTGCATTGCATTTTCATTGTTGATTCTTGAAGATATTGGCACTCTTGCCCTTGTCTCATTGAATCTCCCATTGCATGGTTTACTAGCAAGGTTATTGGCTTAATAGCTCTAGCTGAGAGCACTCTTAAAACCCTTGCACTCCATGCTTAGGGAGCTCTAAATTGATTTCTCAAGGTTTCCAATTCATGGATTCTCTTGGAAGTAATGATTTAGAGAAGTGCACATCTTAGTGTGTATAGAACTTACCTTAGTCATTGTCATTTCAATTACTTGGCTTTCACCCCAGGTGACGTCCCATTGGATTCTCTATGTTGTTTTTATATGCACATGGATGGGTGGCTCTCTATACAGTCTCTTATTTTATGAGAATCTATAATCACGACAATTTATAATTCGAAGAGCATAAAAAATGAAGCTTTACTAAAGCTATGAAATCCTCTTGTCTAGTCCATCATGCCTACAAAAAATTCTCAGTTTTCTGCTATTTTCCCCCTTTTTGACAACCAAGATTGCAAATTAGATGTAGCATGGTAGGTATTATAACATTCTTGCATTTTTTTTAATGATTTGGTGGGTTTTTTGGTTTTCGCACCATTTTAGGGATGTCAATCCACAAGGCATAGTGCTCTATTTCATCAACCAAATTAGTTTGATTAGAGCCAACTCATCCCATTGTTGGAACTGCAATCCATTGAGGTATCTAGTATCAACCTATTCACCATATTTTTGCAAATATACTTAGATTTGCAACCTCATATACTATTGAGTTTTAACACATACAACCCCCATTTTTTTAGAACTGTTTGATCAATTTATGTTAATAATCTACAATAACTTGGATACCAATTACTTAAAAATCTAGGGCCATAAGCTGATTTTGTCTTTACCCTATCCCCTCCTATTATTTTGGAAGGTTATCCCACCATAATGCAGCATGAGACTTTAGCTTCATCACTACAAACTTTACTCTCCTTAGATCTTCTACATCCATTATTTTCACCTATGAAATATGAAATCTCAGCCATAACTATAGTACCTTGATTTGAAAAGCTTCAAACGGCCTTTCCATGGGATCTACTACTCAATTCACTCCAGCCAAGGCTCCTTCACTCTGTAATTCAACTTCAGGTCCATCTAGCCAGACAAGCTCCAATTGCTTCCAATGTCCTGAGAGATTCATTCATATTATTCCATCCATGTCCAGTTCCTCTCCTAGGCCCCTTCCCTAGTTTTAATGGACTCCTCTTTAAGCCATTTTTTTGTTGCCCTAATACAAAAATTAAATGCAGATTGTTTTGATCTCCACTTTAAAGCTTTAGTTGTCTATAAAAATACAGTTAAAAATTAAAACCAGTAGAAGATACAGATTTCCACAAGGAAAACTAATCTTATTGTTTTCAACTTTTCTAGGCTGAATTATACCATGATTCTACATACATTCCCATATAGGTATTTTCCCCAGCCCAGCCTCCAAAAAAATTATCTTCACCCAGCAATGTACACCCATTGAAAAATCAAAACAACTACCTAGAAAAGAGAATCCCTAATAACCCGTTGCAATAGTAAGAACCCCAAAAGGCCGCACAGTAAAAAAATCCATTTTTTGAGATTGATGGGAAAGTCTGAAATATCCCCGTAACTCATCATATACATCACTTATAATTTTATTGCAACTAAACAATGTTGAATTACACACCAGCATATCACAACCAAAAACTGATATTCCAGGAAACCCTGATTTGATAATGCTATGCTAGAATAGGAAAATTTGTAAAAAACTTGTGTTATAAGTCTCCAAGTTACCTACTATCATTTTATACAAGAAACCTGAACAAAATCTTGCATGCTACCATAGCATTTAAAACACCATTACACTTATCAAAAATGTTATAAGAAGACTTCTTGTATCAATAGGATAATCACTGCCATAAATATTGAGTGATTTCAGCATGAAATTTGAGCCTGAAAACTGGATGGCAGAAAGAATCTGTACATAGTTGAACCAAGAGTACTTCCAAATTAATCTATATGGTAGGACAAAATTCAACAGCAGTATTTTACAACTAGTCAATTATATTCAGATTTCAAAGATGATAAAGCAAAGGCACAAAATTTCATCATCATAGTATTCAGAATTGAGGATATGTTGTCTATCCACTACTTCATTTTTAGACAACACACCCCATATCTACACAATAATAAAGTCCAACATCATAAACAAACAATGTCTATATTTGCTCTTAAAGCCAGGAGATTTGGGGGAAGAGCAAAATGTGATTGTGATGTATTGCAAATTTTGTGTTTCTAAGGTCTAATTGTTGTATTGCTAAGAACTAAATCTAGACCTTAGAAGCACAAAATTTGGGCCAATAGAATGCTGCAAAAGCAAGATATGGTTCTGAGGTTAGAGTAAAGACAAAATTTGCGCTAGTAGAATATTGCAAAAGCAAGGTATGATTATAAGTTGAGACTAAAAGAACCATTCCTATCGTTTTGTCTATCATTTTTATACTAATTACACTGCAATAATTTTTGATACATTATTTAGTGCTTTCCTCTATGTTTCAGCATTCATTAAATGACATTTGACTATCTTCTTTGATCTTCTTTGTATTTGCATCCTACAACATTCTTCTCCTACCATAACAAGCATCTACCTTGCATTATGAGATCTAGATCTGACCTCAAATGGCATTTTGCATCAATATGAAATGCAATTCTATTTTCTCTAGTTGTCATGTAGATATCATTATACAAATCAGCATAGAAGTAAGAATACAATAACACTTAAGACCCTTCCTTTTCATATTTCATATGTGGTTCTGGCAGCTTCAGGAAGAGGAGTTTCCAAAGGAAAGCTTGACCAGCATTACTAGAATGAGACTGAACAGAGTCATATATCTGATGTTGAACAAGTGAAGTCCGAGCAGAGTTTTCCTTGCTTGTCAAAGCTTGATGAACTACCATGATACTTACTAGATCATAGTATATTATACTCAAAATTAACCTGACAAGTAGCTAAATCATTAATATTACAAGGACTCTTTGCCTGCCTAAGCAAGAAGCCAAAATGTTACCAGATAGTTGCCCCAAAATAGGAGATATGTCACAAAATCCAATCATATTAGATACATACATGGCACACAATTAACCAGAAAAAATAACAATTAATGCAGCCCTTGACAGAGTACAGTGCTTTCGAATTGATTCATTCAACTTTAAAGTTGGTGATTGCTTATTTGATACCATTCATGTTTTGCTTCACTGTCAATACACACCTAATGAACTTCGCAATGGTCTTGTGGACCATTTCTTGCACTGTCTTCACAATGGTTGTCCTGAAGTTTTAAAATATTTTGAAAATGACTTGCACCCATCAATACTTCATGATTTGCATAGGGTACATGATAAAATGACATACTTGCATAGAATGAGGATTTCAGCAATAGAATTCAATACCCATGGTGAGGCTAGACTCTGGGGTGACATATTTTGTATACGGTGGTTAGCACATTGGTTGAATATCCCCATATGCATCTGGTCTTCTACAAAAAAAAACCATATTTTCACTTCAACAAAGATGCATCTCATTTTGCAATATTGATACTGTTCCATGATGCTAATCCAACGGCTGGC
Source organism: Chamaecyparis obtusa (assembly GCA_027943335.1). Classification (NCBI taxonomy): domain Eukaryota; kingdom Viridiplantae; phylum Streptophyta; class Pinopsida; order Cupressales; family Cupressaceae; genus Chamaecyparis; species Chamaecyparis obtusa. Next base: position 1,508,271 of record BSBK01001958.1, read on the forward strand.
CACTACAAGCCAATCTTCTGTAGAGTAACCACATACAATGCATTACAGAATATGCATCTACAACTACCTATTATGCCTTGCAATGTAGCCGAACTCTGGGACACAATTGCTAAATCATTTGGAAAAGCTGGCCTCAGACGGCTTCCTGCCTTTGCTACTTCTTGTGGTGAAAGCATGTTTGTTGTTGTAGATGTCTTAGCTGATAATCGGTTCGATGCAATAGCATTAAGACTATTTCTAGCTCAATCATTGGCTAATGCATTGAAAATGCAAAACAAATTTGCATTGGCATGTTTGAAAACATTTACGTAGTCTACTATGGTAAACAACAATATTTTGTTAGAATTGCAACTGCTAATATCTAAGATTGGAATACCATATGTTGAAAGTAGACTTGAGGGCTCTGAATTATGCTTATTATGGCTTTCATACACATTTCATGTAATGATACATGTATGGCAATCAGCTCCACCACACAAAGTAGATGTATTTAGCAACTCTCCAAAAATAAGGAAAATCATCAACTTAATTTGTTTCAAGAATAGTTCAGGTCATTGTCATTACGAACTGCTTGAAGCAAACCAGCAACTACTTAATGATATGCACAGACAACATCCCATGTTGTTACAAGTACTGACAAATCCATGTACAACCAAGAACAAAAGAAAATCCAACACACCAAGTCCGACCAACATAGAAGTTACAAAGTTGTCGGTTGTAAATATGACTACCTATCGATCATTGCGACTATTAAAAAGAGCAATACGCAACAATGATATAGCACAAACAAAGATGGCCACTGTAAAGAGTACTAGAACAAAAAATAGAGTGAACAAAACAACCTTACGGTCACATCCTAGGAGGAAATGTCTATTGTATAAGATAAGATGTAGTGATCATCCCAACAGAAATGCACATACAAATACACAAAATAATGTAGTCACAAAATCCATTAAACTATACTTGAGAAGCATCAAGGACACACCTAAACAATTATGCAATCTGTGTGACATGCTATATTTCCATAAGGACATTTACACAAGCGACAAGGCATTTGTCCATTCTCTGTCTTTGCTTCCCATTGCTACTAATCAGAAAAAAATTTCAATAGGGCAATCCATTTGTAGATGATGTATAAAATCTACTACAATTGGAGAGGTCCCTGCTTTTGCAAGTCCATGGAATATAAGATGCAATAACTGTATAGATGTTGTCCATTCCTTAACTACTTTAGAAGAAAGACTTGTCTCTCTATGTATTGTTTTTGCACAGATCAAACAATTAGGATACAAAAGAGCACAATATGGCTTGACTAGTACAATAATAAATGTTCCTGTGGATTTTGACAAAGTACAAAGAGCTCTACCTAGACAAATAGATGAAGCTAAAATAGTAGCAGTAAGATTGAAATGCAAGTTAGAATAGGACAATGCATACGCACAAGGCAATGTCAGACCTGCTTGTGTAATGAATGCATTAACAGTTCTATCAAAGACACCCTTGTATATGAAAGAACAAATCTCAATAAACAAAGACTGGGAAACTCTATTTACCAGGAAAGAAAAATAGAACCATACAGAAATAGAAATGGAATCATACATGGATATTATTTCATCTAACCTTGATATAGAACCCATAACTGAATCACTTGTACATTGGTTTAATGACTCTAACGCAATCAAAGACCTAGATACAACAATTATTGAAATAGCACCATCAGAAGGGTTTAAACCTCTTAGCATATTCCAAGATGTCTACTCATAAGAAATGAATTTTCCAACACTTTTCTATGGCTTTGCAGGACCAAATGACCTTACCAAAAAATTTACCTACCAAAAAAAATAGCGAAATGGGAGCTCATGCATAAAGACAATGACTTCGCAACACATATAACAAATATTTTTTTCAAAACCATCAAAATAATTATTCAAGAAATATCTTCGCTAGCATGGGTTTGCATACGAAAAGCTGAACTAAAAGGCAAAAAGTTATTTGCAAAAGATGTGTGCAGCCCTGCAAATCTTGAAAAAATCTTGCGCTCTCCATTAGGCTTTAGGTCCCTAAAAAGTATTCAAACATCTCCTGACTATTTGGAAAACACTCAGAAAAATATATTTGCAATGATAAGACAACTAGGCCCTCCAACCTTTTTCGTGACATTGACAAGTGCTGAGCATTTTTGGGAGCCCTTATGCAAAACATTGCAGCATACAACTACTATGGAAAACGGCAAAGACAATGAAACTATTGAAGATAAAGACTTAGATTTCCAAATCAAGAAAAACCCAGTGATTTGCAGTCGGTATTTTAACCACAGGGTCACTGCATTTCGAAAGTTGATGCTAAAAAATCCTACATTATTTGGCAAAGTAATCGACTACTTCTTTGTGACAGAGTTTCAAACCTAAGGAAATGAACATGTACATTTCATGCTATGGATAGAAAATGCACCTATCTACAGCCATTGTATAGACTATGAAATAGAGCATTTTGTCGACAATTATATTTCATCCGACTCAACATTGCTTGATAAGAATCTTGTGAAAATGCAAACTCATCATCATATGAAAACTTGCAAAAAGTACAAAACCTCTACCTGCTAGTTTAGTTTTCCGTTACCTCCCATGAAAAAGACAACAATATTAGAGCCCTTATCAATTTCGAAAACTATATTAAAAGAAAAAGCAAGAAATTTCTTCAAGCAACTAGAAAATAAACACTACACAAAAGAAGTTACATTCGATAGTTTCTTGCATGAATTTGAAATAGATGAAGAAGATTACATATCAATATTACAGGCAACACTGTCATGGAAAATTGTAATGCTCAAACAAGATCCCGCAAATATTTGGATAAATGCATTTGCAAAAGAAGTGCTAGCTCTATGGTATGTAAATACAGACACATAGTTTATATTAGATGCATATGTTGTTGCATCTTACAACAGCTCATACATGACTAAGCAGGATAGGACATTGTCACTCGCATTTTGCCAGCTATGGGAACAATGTACTTATGCTTACAATGAAAAGATCCAATTCATACGAAAACTAGGAAATGCTTTGCTAAACTATCAACAAATGTCCAGTCACTAAGCTATCCATATTGCTCTTTCTATGCCACTTTGTAAAAGCTCAAGGAAAATTGTTTTCATTAACACTGCACCAGCAGAAAATAGAATCTTAATGTTGAAAAGCCCTAAACTATAGGCAAAAGAGCACGATGACTCTAAAAACATCATGTACGCCTCCACAATAGAAAAATACATACACCATCCAAACACTTTTGAAAGCCTATCATTAGCTGAATATACTGCATTTTACTCTAGCAACCAGACACGAGTGCAGAAAAGAGCAAAACCATTGATCATACACTATGTAAAATACAACCAGCATATTGATCATGAGAATTATTGTAGAGAAAAACTTATGCTATATGTACCTTTCTGAACCAGTGAACAAACATTATTGCCTGGACATAAAACATGGAGTGCAGCATTAGATGCAAACAAAGCCCAAATTTCAAAAATTGAAAAAATGTTCACTGCACAAGTTCACAATAAATGGGGTGACATCGAACAAGCCACAGTAGAAGCTAGAAATGACAATGACCTGGTAATAGACCTTGACCCAAGCAAAGAAGAAAATGAAATAGAGAAATATGACATCATAACTGACATAAAACATGTAACAAAAGAAAAATTTGTTTACGATACTTGTCCCTCGCTATTTTCAGAAGTCACCCATCCATTCTTACTTGTAAATGATAAATATTTCAGTTTACAAAGACAATTAAATAAAGAACAACAATCAATACTCAAGATGTATTAATGACAAAGCGACTTGCCCCTAGAAAACCATTATACTTTTTCTTAATAGGTGGAGCTGGCACAGGCAAAACCTTCATAGCTAAAGCCCTCTTCGAAGCAATGATTCAGATGTACGATAAGCAATTAGATAGCGACCCATTCAAAATAAAGGGAATTATTATCATTTCTATAGGCAAGGCTGCATTCAATGCAGGTGGCATGACTACACATTCCATTTTCCATCTACCATGCAACTCTTCCAAAATGCTTCCTTTGGACTCCAACACACTAGATAGCCTAAACAAAAAACTAGAACAATTACAAATCTTGCTTATTGACGAAGCATCGCTCATTGGCTCTAGGATGTTGTACAATATTGATAGAAGGCTACATCAAATAAAACATATGCCAACAAAACCCTTTGGCAATATTGATATCATATTTTGTGGTGACTTATACCAGGCACAACCTGTCTGCGATTCATGGATATTTGAACAACCTATAATTAACAGTGACAAAATACCATACAAATTTTGGCCCGATAATGTCCTATGCTTTGAACTACACACTACAGTCAAGCAAACAAATGCACATTTCATCTCCATTTTGAACCACATGAGAACTTGTCACCAAACTGACCAAGACATCTCATACTTGAATAGAACATGCTACAGGCCCGCTCCCAACGACCCAAGATTCCCATACTTATTTCAAAGAAATTTAGCTGTTGAAGAACACAATAAGAAAATGCTTCAGTACTTGCCTACTAAGCCCTACATATTTGAGGCCATTGATAAAAAAGACACTCCTATTGACAATATCCATTTCCAAGCTGAAAGATCAACCCTACCCAATACAATTTATGCAAAAACAAGAGCTTTGGTTGAACTGATCGCTGGAAACCTCGACACCCAAGATGGCTTGGTTAATGGTGCTGATGGCATTTTCCAAATGTACACAACTGATCAACAATACATTGCTTGGATCCAATTCAACGACCCTGTAATTGGACAATCATGACACCAAAAAATGCAAAGACTATACACAAATTCTATTCCACCTTCTTGGACACCAATAATGAGAATAGCTAAAAAACTAAAAACAAGTTCGCAAATAGTAACACGATCACAATTCCCTCTTCAACTAGCATGTGCAAGAACTATCCATAGAGCACAAGGCCTGACAATGAACGCTCTTGCCTTTGATCTTTGCAAAGTCTACCAGCATGGCCTTTCTTACACTGCTTTGTCACGTGTACAAAATATTGACTCGCTATACCTGATACACAAATTGTAACATGCAAACTTTAAAGTATGCAAAAAGGTGGACAAAGAAATGCAATGCCTCCAAACTTCGGCACAATGGAGGATTCAATACAGCCTTCCTTCAACAACCCCAAATTATTTCATTATATGTTCTTTGAATACTTAAAGCTTTGCATTGCATGCACAAGACATAGTCCATGACCATGATTTTCTCCAAGAAACTATACTTTGCCTCCAAGAAACAAGACACAAATCTCCACATAATCTCGACTTGTTGAAGGAAAAATTCAACTGCTATTCTTCCTTGTCTATTCATGGCCTACTAACATGTTGCGCACACACAACTACATTGATACAAAGTTAGACATTTGCAACAAAACATCTCGAATCAATAACCATAGACCTCTTGCACTTGGGTAGTACTCTATGAATCACTAACCTATACATAATGACGGGTACACCTATTAAAGAGCTAATGAACCTCATAGAAAACATCACAACCACATTGCCACCCAACTACAAACTGATTGTTGTTGGAGACTTCAACATCGACATGCTATGCTCCACAAAATCACAAGTAACACTTAAAGAATTCATGCAATACCACAACCTGAGTTTGATTGTTGACAAGCCAACAACACAAGCTGGCACTTTGTTGGACTAGATTTGCTTACATAATACTGACCTGACTCTTGCAAGGTTTGCTATACTAGATACGTACTGGTCAGACCACTTTGCAGTATCCCTACAACTCCACCTCTAGCATACATGTCAGTAATTAGACTACACAACGGATCACAACCATTACATTCCATTTTCTTTTTTGAAATAAAGGGAAAAAAATAAAAACTTCCTCAGCAATTTGAATCTTATTTATGTTTTTAAACATCAGCAGGAATAAAGTATACATTTATACAAATATTCATATCTAGTTATAGAAAGTTGCAATTTACATATGATATTTCCAAGTTGTTTGTCATCTTCACTTTGACATACCTTTTTGTTTCCATTCTATTCTATAGTAATACACATTTATGAGGACGACGGAAAATTGTTGAATGTATGAATGACATATTTGAAAGATACTCTCTACTTGATTGTTAGTATCATAGAAAACTAATTCACTGCCAATTTTTTAAAATGCCAATACTTATGATTTAGTTGTTGCATGTTTTCCCATTGCAGAAAACCATAGTACCAGCAGCCACGATGGAGCCATCAAAACCCAACATTTTACACACAAAGGTATTATCATTGTAGAATTATGCTCAAATCATACTCATTTATATGCTATGTTACATATGTTTGTGCCTTCCTAAAATAATAGTTAAATACTTAATTCTATCACGCAATCCTCGACAGGGAACACATACCTCTCGATCAAAGCACAAAGGCAGACGCTAAGGAAATTTGTGGCACAAAGCAACAACAACAAGCAAGCTACCATGTGCCTCCTGATTCCAAATCTGTCATGCTGGGATGGAAAGATGTGCCTCCTGATTGGCTTACTCATTTTGGAAATGCTTAGGGAGGACCTAATAAGATTGTTAGATACCTTGGTGTATGTACCCTAAAATGGTCACCTAGACTTTGGGCCCCATTTATTTGATTTATCAATCCTGAATCATTTTTATCAATAATCAATATTTTCAACATTATTAATTTCTTGATCAAGTCTTAATTTCGATCATCTATTAGATTTTTATCCTTGGGCGAACCATTTATCCTAAGTCTTTATTTAATTAAAAGGAATATTTCCTCCCCTTTTGATTAAATAAAAAGCCCCACTTTTCCTCTTATCCTAAGTTGCACAAATAAAACATTATTCTTATTTCACAAAAAGGAAAAAAGTACTTTTTGTCTCACATGAGGCTCAAAAGTCAACACTTCACTCTCATTGGAGGATACTTGTGTACATGGATTGCTCCTCTTTCAACCTCCACCGCCAATTAAGACTTTTGCCTCTTAATCTCAATGGTTTGTTCCTTTGCATGTAAGGATTCATAGAAGTGCACAACTTTTGTGTGTACATTTCTGGTGCCCATCATGGGGCAGAATAGTTTTATTTTGTCCTTCATTTTTTGCATTTTCTTCATTTATTTTTGTTAATTTTGTGCAAACAGGTGAAACACCACTTGTGGGCATTCTGTTCATGCCTGTGAGTATTCTATTCACGCCGGCAAGCATTTTGTTCACGCCTGTGAGCATTCTGTTCACGCTTGCGAATATTCTATTGTCGCTTGTGCATATTCTGCTTGCACCTGTGCATATTCTGCTTGCGCCTGTGCACATTTTTCTTGTGCGTGTACAGATTCTGGTGTCGCCTATGTGCATTTTGCTTGCACCTTTACACATTCTGCTTGCTCATGTGCACATTTTGTTATCACCTTTGGACATTTTTCTTGCGCATCTGCACATTTTCTTGTCGCCTGGGCAAGTTCTATTGTCACCTCTGCAAGATCTATTGTCGCCTATGCATGTTTGACTTAGGCCTATGCAGATTTTAATCATGCCTGAGCATGTTTGATTCATGCCTATGCAGATTTGACTCACGCCTGGGTAGGTTTTAATCACGCCTTTGCAGATTTTGTTCGCGCTTTTGCAAATTTAGATCATGCCTGCCAGTTTTCAGATGATGCCTATGAGCTGTTAAATGTCGCTTGGTATTTTCTGTTTAATTTTGCTATTAGATTTCTAGATTTGCTAGTTTTCTTGTTGTTTCTGGAAAATGGGCACCCATTTTTTAAAAAAAAAATTCACAAATGGTATTGAAAATTGATGTGTTATATATCGTTAGAAAAGTTTTTCCAAGCCTAATCCAACCATGATGGTTTCATTTTCAGATTTTGTCATTTGATCAGTTATTTTTGCAAATTATCTAATTTTTGATGTGCTAACCATTGTGGAGCTAACAAGTTGTGGTTGTAGGTGCCTCTTGCTTGAATATTTTGTCAAAATCGCATGTCAAAGAGGGCTACTAATAGTTTTTGTAGGGCTGCCCATGCATAAAAACAAAAAAAAAATTTGCTTGTTTATTTGCTTTCCTTTTTTTAAGTGTGGCAAAAACTAGTTGTTTCATTTATTAGGAACTTTAATACCTTGTGAAAGAGATTTTGAGGTGGTAGGAGAAGTATGCTCTTCACCTTTAGGTGAATCAAAAAATCTTGACCCATCTTAAGGTTTTGGAAGCAAGGGAGTAATTGAATCTCTTTGCTTGGTGTGTGTGGGAGAAGTTTTTGAGATAGGGGAGTATGCTCTTCACCCTTGAGGTGAACCAAAAACCTTGAACCTCAAAAATTATCCATTTTTGTTTAGTTTAGAAACCCTTTAGCGGGCCTGCTCTTGAGAAATCAAGAGGAATGACCCAAGTGGGGACAACCTTGTCATCATTTTCCTTGGTGGTGAGTGATTCCAACTCACTATAATCTCAAGGCTATCGAGGACCCAAAACCTTGGTAGACATAACACTTGTCTTTGCTTGATGTGAGTAGCTTGTGGGATTGCGACCATGGGGAAAACATTGAGCAAGAATGCTTAAGGTACTCTTGTGGCCGCGAGGTCCTAGTCCTTTATGAGGAGCAAGAGCGATGTTGTGAACGGAAGCCCTTATTAAGAACCATTAGATAGAAGCCACCTTGTTTAGCCGCTTATCTTCTTAGTGCAAGGATTGATCCAAGTGGTTTACCCGGATCACCTTAAGATACTCACCATATGTGTCCCTTTGGTTGTGTCATTTCACACTTCCACAACAAAGCCAACATCTCTCATGGGTAACCACTTGGTGTGAGGCAAGGGGGCATCAAGTCGTGGGCTAAGTTGGTAAGTATTGAGCCTTGACCTTTTTAGGATAGATTTGCTTGAATTGTCTTCGATTGTGTGATGCTAGTGTAAACGTTCTTACATACAAACAATCGGTAGCATTCATAGGGTGCTTTTTCAATTCTGATATCACAAGTGTTTGTCTTGGCAAGGTTGCTTTTGCTCTTGTTTCAAGTGTTTGAGACATGTTTGATCCCTCACTGTTTGCAAACCTGCCAAAATTTTGCTGATATTGTGATTGAAATTGAAAACATCAACCCTCAGACTGAAAATTTTGACCAAACAGACCCAAAAATGTAAATTTTACATAGTTCTGGTCAAGAGTTAAGCAATTTTGCAACAGTATCGCGTCCTTTAGAGTGAAATATCGCGTGATACTTCGCGGGTCCAAAAAGTATCACCTTCTTTGAGAGGAAATATTGCGTGATAGTTCACCCCGGATAGACTATCGCCTGACCTGCCTGGTGTTTATCACTCGGCTATTGTAAGGTCTATCACCTGGTATAAGGTGAAGTATCACCTAGTTGTAGGTGTATCACCCCGGTAGCCTGGAGTATATCGCCTAGTTAATTTTTGTCGTGCGTGCAAAATGATCAGTTTCAATTGTTGTTAGTCAGGTTAGGTCTTGGAGTAGGCTTCTTGCTTTGTCGTTTGAGACCTGTCTTGACTCTAAATTTCTAGTTTTAGTCCTCTAGGATAGCATCATCTGATTTATGAAATCACTTTGGGAATAATTGTCAAATTAGAAGACCATTCTTGGTGCCAAGGTTCATCTCTAGGATTGTTAGCTACCTTCTTGGAAAAATTTTAGTGCTCTTATTGTCTAAATCACTTTCATTTAAATCTCGATTTCAATTACATTTTGGCCTAGTCCAACCTCCTAGTTCAAAAGTGCAAGGGTAGTCACCCTTTGATTTGAAGCACCTCTTTGACAGTGTTGGTAAAGCCCCTTTTCTATCTTTTCATTTCTCTTTGGACAATAGAGGACTTTGATTATCCTAGTTTGGTGCTGACACTTTGAGAGGTCATCTTATCATTGAGAGTATCTTTCTTTCATGTCAGTTACAACAAGGTACCAAGTTAATCAAGGGAAGCAACCCCCTGTTGCCTTTAGCCAGTTACCACCAGTTAAGACTCATCGATAGCATAAGGGAAAAGGACCCCTTTTTGATCAATCACCTAAGAGTGAATCTGAGGTTTGTTTTAATCCAAAAACTAATCCTAGTGAAGTGAGCACCTCTTTTGTACCACTTTCATCAAGTATGGACATGAGTTACACTTTCACTCGACAATAAAGAGAAGCCATGAATCAAACTCTTGAGGATATCTTCTAACGGCATAGGAGAGAGTATGGTGGTTCTTCTCATGCTAGTCCACCCGGGTCACCTCCCAACAATGTGAGGTATTTTGATGCTCACCAACGAGCCGAGAGACATCATAAGCAAACTCACTCAGATTCAGGGTCACAACACGAGGACCAGAACAACAAATCTAGTGATCACCACATAAATGCAGTCAATGCAATAAGGCATTCAAGACCATCCTATCCACTTAAAGATACCTCTCAATATGAAAATACTAGATTAAAAAGCATTGAGAGGGAGAAGCAAGCCTATTTGGATGAACAAGCCGCTAAAAAGGAGAAATTTAGACAATTAGAAGAAGAGGAACGTGCATTATTAGACATAAGGAAGAGAGTCACCCAAGAAGAAGAAGATAGACTCTATGCACAACAACTCCAAAGCTGATTCAATGGGAGGGGAACCAATAGTGGGACCAACTCACCCCCATCTACCCCTTCGCCAAGTCCTAGAAGAAGATCAAGGACACCCTCATGATCCCCGAGCCCTAGAGGAAGAAGGGCTTCAAGATATGATCATCATAGGAGATGATCACCTCATAGACATTCAAAGCAACCCTCCCAACAAGCACATCATGGCTCACAACATGGAGGAAGTTATGCCAAATTTGATCATATGGATTTTATGACTATGCAACAAGAACCATCCTTTCAAGCATATGTAGAACGATATGTGGAACAAAACAAGGATCAATTCCTAGAAAGCCTTATCAACAAAGGTGCTAAAGTTCCATATGATTTTGACGTCTAGCAAAAGATTAAGAAACAGAATCCTTCAACCAATGAGGTGATCATGCAAATGCAGAAGGATATAAAAAGGATGAGGGCTCCTAAGAGCACATTTAATTTGGACTCCATATGTCCCAACCCGATTGACAAGAGTGTGGTGTTGGTTGAGTTCCCTAAGAAAGTTGAGTTTCCAACCTATGACAAATATGATGGCATTGGTGACCCTCACGACCATGTTTGATAGTTCTACATAATGAGCTTTTCTTTTCATCATGAAGACTCCTACTTGATGAGATTATTTCTGAGGAGTCTCAAAGGTCAAGCCATGGAGTGGTTCACCAACCTTACTCCTCCAGTAAAGTCATTTAAAGAACTCATCCAAAGATTTGTTCAGAATTTTGCTTATAATCCATCAAGGTCAGTCACAATGCGTGATTTTATGCAAACTTAAACAAACTCAAGGAGAACCTTTTGTCACTTTCCTACAAAGGTGGAGATGTTTGTGCTCAAAATATCCAAGGACAATTCCTAAGGAGGAAAGAATAGACATCATTGTGAGTAACTTAGTGCCGGAATTAAGATATGAGGTAAGAAAGATACCATTTAATTCTTTTGATACCATGGTAGAAGTGGCATGTCACATAGAGGATGTCCTAAAAGAACAAGGAATTTTGGCTAAATCCACTAATAACAACAATGGCCAAAACAACAACAATAATGGTTATAAGGACAAAAAGAACTCCTATTGGAACAAGAATAAACAGGTGGTCAATGACAGAGTTGTTGACTCACCACAACCTAAGAATGAAGGAGTTCTTAATCTCTCCAATGTGGTACAAGCCATGAAGCTGCAAGCGTCCTCGGGACAACAAGAGAACAAACCCAAGTATCAAGGGAAACCTAAGAAGGAAAAGAGACAATTCACCAAACTTGGGGACTCCTATGCAGACATTTTCAAGACACTAATTGCTCATAATTTTGCGCAACCTCAGGATCCTGCCAAGCACCGCATACCTGATCCTAAACCTCATTGGTGGGATGAGAAAGCCTTTTGTGTCTTCCACAATGGAATTGGACATGATATAGAAAATTGTTTTAGGCTTAAACATCTTGTCCAAGACCTCATTGAAAGTGGGTGATTACAAGTTGATGGTTTAACTACTAATGTGGATCATAAGGCTTTTAAAGAACCCTTGCCCAAATATGAGAAAGGGGAGAATTCTAACAGCAAGCATGGCAAGGCTGTTGTCAACTATACCTACACAAATGCCAAAAATGTTATTAACATGCTTGAAGTGGCTGATGACAATATCAACATGATGAGAGGGAAAGATCCTTATGGCTATGATGTGGATTCAACTCCAATGTCTGATGAAGGACCCATTATGGTGCTAAGAGGTCCTCACTCACGAAGGATGCCCCAATCCCTCAATGCTGTCACTAGGGGTCAGGCTCAAGCTCCCATTATTATCAGAGGTCCTAGCTCTAGCAAGTCTAAGTAGCCCATGTCCAAGGGTGTTCTTCCTAAATCTGTTGTTGGTCCTGATTCCAATTATAACCTTATTGACCAATTACAACGTACACTAGCGCAGATATCTATTTTTGAACTTTTAGAATTGTCCCCTAAGCATAAGCATGTCCTTGAGGATGCTTTGCGAGCAGCCCGTGTCCCTAACAACTTAGATATTGATCAATTCTAGAATATGGTCAACCATTTGGCTAGCCCTCATTACCTCACTTTCTCAGAAGAAGATGACAAATCCATCAGTCACCCACATAACTTGGCCTTACACATCAAAGTCATGATTCATAAAACCCGTGTCAGGCATGTATTGATAGATGGGGGTGCGGGGCTCAATATTTGTACCATGAGTTTGTTGAAGGCTCTAGGATATTCTGAAGAAGTCATTAACACAAGGAAAAAGATCACAATCAAAGCATATGATGAAGCAGAAAGAAGTTCTAAGGGATTGGCCGTTTTGCCTATCCGCATTGGTCCAGTAGAAAAGGACATCTTATTTCAAATTGTTGATGTTGCTCCTTTAGCCTACAACATTTTGCTAGGTAGGCCATGGATTCACAAAATGCAAGCAATCCCATCAACATATCACCAGTGTGTTAAGTTTCCCCATAATGGTGTAGAAATTTGCATACCTGGAGATAGTGCTTTGTCAATTAATAACATTTCTGCTGGATCACATGTACCTTTGAATAGGGAAGCTGACAGCCCTAGTATTTCACTTGAACAATGCAAGCAGAAGTTTAAGACCATAGATCTTGGGATGGGAGATTATAAAATCGATTCTTTTTCAAAAATGTCGATCTCTCCTAGGTCTTATGGGAAACCATCACCAAATATGAAACCTTCATCATCAGCAATGACATTATTTGGAAAATTTGTTGATTCTTCGGTTCCTATTCAAGAAGAGAAAGAGGAGGTTGCCGTAAGGGACTGGATCTATCATGAGGAAAAATACCAACACAACGAGAGCTTTGCTCCTTCACCTAAAGCTTATGGGAGAGGGTATATGTTGGTTAAGAATATGGGTTATCCAGGATATGGTCCCCTTAGCCATAGGTTGGATGCTAAAGCTGAGCCTCTTAACCATACCCTTTTTGGACAAAAGAATAAGTCAACAGTTAGCTTAGGTTTTGAAAATAAGAAGAAGAAAGGTGTCCCTGTCCCAGATGCGACAGACAGTGACAGTGATTTAGACTACACACCTGATCTTTCTAATCAACAAGACATGTTTGATGATTGGGTGCCTTCAAAAAATCTTCTTTAGGGAGATTCAAAATATTTGATACTTGATGGTCCTACTATCCCAGCTACGACAGATAGTGACTATATGAATGCTAGATTGACAATGGAAAGTGTTGCTATCCTAGCTGCAATGGATAGTAACAATGCTAGCATTAGAGAAGGGGAAACCTTTCCCAACCTTGAGGCTTCTACATCATGAGGCCCAAATGATGATTCAAACACAGACTCACATGAGTATGAATGGGACTCACTTTTAGATGCAATAGTTGATTTGGACATGGATGTTGTCCATACTTATAGTACCCAACCTGATGTGACCAATGAGCTTAGTGTAGGACTAGAGGATTGTACTCCTTGAATTGCCTTAGTGGCTGACGCTTCATTTGGTAGGACAAATCCTGACTCAAGTATCCTCTGAGGGGACTTGATGAATCCCGATTGTATGGTCATCAGAGATAACACCTTTCACATAAATAACATTGAACCAGTCATTGACCTACCCCTTGTTCACTATGACCTAATTGACTAGTCTCAGCGCCATCAAGAGCTTAGATTCCTCACTTTTCAGAATGACTATGAACTTGCCTGCTATCTGAATGCTCTTGAACCTGTGGCTTCTTGCACCAGTGAACTGACAACAAGTATGACGGAGCCTGATATTAAGTACCTCAGTCTAAAAATAAAAGAAAAAGAAAGAAATAAAAATAGGTCTGATGGAGAAAACCACTTTGTGGCGGTATCAAAACCAAAAATAGTAAAAAGAGATGATGTATCTGAGGGTGAAAACCTCTTTGAGGTGCCTAAGGATGGGGTACTTAATAACTTGCCAAGTTATTTTCAGGACAGATCATCAGTATTGATTGAGCCAACAAAACCAGTTCATTTGAACACAAAAGAAGCTCCTCAAATAGTTCATCTTGCTCAGTCTTTATCAGAAGAAGAAACCAAGGCATATATACAATTCTTACAAAAGAAGAAAATTAATTTTACATGGACCTATTCAGACATGCCAGGGCTTGACACAAATCTTATAATGCATCACTTATCCATAGCTCTAGGAGTCAAACCAGTGAAATAGAGAATCAGAAAAATGCATCCACATGTAGCTCTCCTTGTCAAAGCAGAATTAGAAAAAATTTTGAGAGCTGGATTCATCAGAGCCATCGATTATGCAGAATGGATCTCAAACATAGTACCAGTTTCCAAACATGATGGGTCCATTCATGTATGCACAAATTTTAGAGATTTAAACAAAGCATGCCCAAAGGATGATTTTCCACTTCCAAACATTGACATGATAGTGGACATGATAGCGGGCTATGAAATATACTCTCTAATGGATGATTTCTCAGGATATAATCAAATTAAAATAGCTCCCGAAGACCAAGAGAAAATAGCGTTCACATGTGCATGGGGAACCTATTGCTGGAACGTCATGCCATTTGGGTTAAAGAATGTAGGAGCAACATACCAATGAGCTATGACCACAATTTTTCATGATATGATGCATAAGAACATGGAAGATTATGTGGATGATACTTTGGCTAAATCAAGAAAAAGGGATGCACACCTTCCCGATTTGGAAGTAATTCTTGATCACATGGAACAGTTTCAACTCAGATTGAATCCAAAGAAGTGCACATTTGGTGTCACCTCAGGCAAACTTTTAGGATTTATAATATCAGCAAAAGGTATAGAGGTTGATCTCGAAAAGGTCCAAGCAATTTTAGATATGCCACCTCCAAGAAACATTAGTCAGATGAGAAATCTTCAGGGCTGACTCCAGTCAATTAGGAGGTTTATCTCACAGCTGGTAGATAGAGCACAACCCTTTAATAAGACACTGCATAAGGGTGCTTCTTGTGTATGGAATGAGGATTGCCAAAAGAGCCTTGATCAAATAAAATAGTATTTAGCTAATCCTCCAATTTTGATGCCGCCTATTCCTGGGAGACCATTGATTTTATACATTTTAGCAACAGAGTCTTCCTTGGGGGCATTGTTGGCTCAATTAGATGATACTAGGAAAGAAAGGGCCATATACTATATCAGTCGTACTCTAGTCTCCTATGAGATCAATTATAATAACATTGAGAAGTCTTGTCTTGCAGTGGTGTTTGCTTCTCAAAAGTTGCAACACTATATGCTTGCTCATACTATACATTTGGTTGCAAAAATTGATCCTCTTAAGTACTTGCTTAGTAAGGCTTCTCTCACAAGTAGACTTGCTAAGTGGATGATGGTTTTGACTGAATTTGATATAGAGTACATTGAGAGAAAGGCCATAAAGGGGCAAGCTATTGCCGATCAATTAGCTGATTTCCCAATTAAGGATAGTATGCCTATTCAAGTGGAATTCCCAGATGAACACATCCTGTATATGACTACTCGCACTTGGAAAATGTTCTTTGATGGTTCCCACATGCAAAATGGATCAGGTGCTAGAGTATTATTTGTCTCTCCGCATGGGTACAATATTCCAAAGTCTTACAAACTTTTATTCCCATGTACGAATAATATTGCAGAATATGAAGCTTTAACCAATGGATTGAGAATGGCTATAGAATGGAACATAACAGAGTTACATGTCTTTGGGGATTCTTAGTTAATCATCAACCAAGTCAATGAGGAGTATCAAACCAAAGATGATAAATTGATACCCTACAAAAAGATGGTTGACTCATTGAGACGCTACTTTACATTTGTGACATTTCAACAGATCCCTAGGACGGAGAACAAAGCTACAGATGCTATGGCCACATTAGCTTCACTCCTTCAGTTGGAAACACATGAATGAAGATTTGAATTCCTGGTGGAAGAGCTACACCATCCCATATTTGACTCATCTGCAAGTCATGTCATTTGTACCCTCGTCACACATGAATCTTCCTGATATGGTGTTATCTATTCATATCTTTGCGATGGCATCATCCCCAACACATTCAACCATTCTGAATACCAAAACCTCATCTGTAACACGTCTCACCACACCCTTATCTCTGGTGATTTATATAGGAGGGGTTTAGATGGGACGCTCCTTAGGTACTTGGAAAAGGAGGAATCCGACCAAGCGTTAATTGACATCCACGAGGGCATTTGTGGTGGACATTCTAATGGTCTTGCCATGGCCTGAAGGTTGCTTAGGGTAGGGTATTATTGGCCCATGATGCAAATAGATGCAGTAGCCTTTGCTAAGTCTTGTGAAAAATGTCAGAAACATGGAAACCTGATTCATGCTCCAGGTAGGGAGCTGATTCCTTCTGTTTCTCATTGGCCATTTCAATGCTGGGCCTTTGATCTAGTTGGGCAGATTCATCCCAACTCATCAAGTGGACATAAGTTCATTATTATTGCCACTGACTACTTCACAAAATGGGTGGAAGCTGTGCCACTTTCTGTTGCTTCAGGGAAGACTATCTCTTTGTTCATCTTGAATCATATTATTTGCTGATTTGGAGTGCCTTCTGAGATTATCACTAATAACGAAGGTCAATTCAAGAACAAGGACCTAAAGCATTTATGCAAGAATTTTAAAATTAAGCAACATTGGTCCTCCATCTATTTTCCACAGGGAAACGGACAAGCAGAAGCCTCTAATAAAACCATTCTTAAAATTCTTCATAGGACAGTGCACAAGAATGGTAGGGATTGGCACTTGCAAATCAATCCAGCACTATGGGCTTACAGAACAAGCATTCGCACACCTACAGGAGCCACGCCCTTTGCCCTTACCTATGGCACTGAAGTGGTATTACCTTTAGAATTAGAGATCCCATCACTCAGAGTCTCACTCAAAGGATTGATAACAGATGAGGATTACCGCGCCATGAGGTTACAAGAACTAGAACTTTTAGATGAGAAGTGTAAGGCTTCCTTTAACCATATGAGAATGTATCAGAAGCGTATGTCCAAGGCATTCAACAAGAAGGTTCACCCTAGAGAGTTTCAAATAGGTGATCTTGTTTTGCAAGAGAACCCTAAGAACCAATAGAACAGAGAACAAAAGGGTAAGTTTGAACCTAAATGGCTTGGACCATATGTCATCACAGCTGCTTTTGGTACAGGTGCATATTTACTATCAGATCCAGATGGAGAATAGCTCCCTGATCCCATCAACATTTTGCACCTCAAGAAGTTCTATTCTTGATGCCCATTTCTGTCTGGGGGCATCTTTTGTACATATTTTATGATCCTGAAAAAATACCAAAAAAATTGATATATGATGCTGAAAAAATCCTAAAAAGTATAAAAAGTCCTGAAAAAAATACAAAAAAATCAAAAAATGCAAAAAGTTCAAAAAAATAGAAAAAGTGCCTTGGTGAAAACTTGGAGACAGGCGCCTTGGTAGCAAAAATACAAAAAATGAAAAAAATCAAAAAATGAAAAAAAGAGAAAAATTGCAATAAAAATCCAAGTGGTGAAAACCTGGAAACAGGCGCTACTTGAGGCCTTTGCACTCCCATTTTTTAGCATGTGTCCTTGACACTGAGCCTTTCCATCATGTCTTGACCCTATTTGACTTGGTCTGGAATTGGTCTTTATCTTTGTCTAGGGGGCATACCTGTTAGCATAGGTCTTTTAGGTGCGTTTGTCTCTTGGGGCATTTCACAACATGTGTTTTTCAACACCACCCCAAACTGTGTTTTTCAACACTACCCTTGCGTCGAGTGTTTCTTAACCCTTATTAGATGTCTTACCCAATAGTCTAAGTATGATATGATATTTCTCATTAGTAGATGTGATAACTAGAGTCTGACTCTATGACCAACACACACGCACTTAAACAATCAACTTGTTGAGATATGATGACTTTATTTTTCTTTGTGTGCTATCTATGAGGATTTCTTTGATGAGTGGTCTCTCCCTGAGAAGTTTTCGATGATGCATAGCTAGAAGACTGAGGGTATGAGAACATGTTTTATTTCTTTATCTGCTTGTGGGTATATTTTGTTGATCCTAACTGTCATGAGCATTTATGTTGATCTTACTTGACACTATGGATTGACAAGGTATTATCCTTGACTGTTTTGCGAGTGCATGCTTCTAGTTATCCTGACTTTCATGTGTCTTGATACAAACATAATCTCACCATATCAAACTTAGGTAATCTCACTGCACTAGTCATCTTGACCTATATGTCTTTGATGCCTAGGTGAGATTTCCACATTTCTATCTGATAAAGATCATATTCATATCCACATAGTTATGCTAGTGTGCATTGTATGATCTTACGATGCTACCAATAACGCTCAATGATGATAATTAGATGTCTATAAGCGTTGTGACCTTGCAAGTCAACCACTTTCATAGTAGCTTGCATTCTTAGGTTCATCATAGCTTAGTTTTTGCATCTTGCATATGGAGAGAGCTCTCCTTTTTATCATCTACGGACTAGTTGGTCAACTGTGCTCATTTTTTTATTCTTCTTGATCATATCTTTCATTTCTGGTCTTTCATATCACATCATTTTCTATCCATTTTCAGACTCGAAATCAAAATCTGAGTCGCATTTCCAAATTTTCTCATTCTTCTACGCAGTTAATTAACCTTTTGAGGCATAATTCTTCAATCTTTGGTGGAATTTCTTCCTTCCATGTCTCTCATATTTTCTAGTCTTTCATTCACTCTATTTCTAGTCTTCTATTTCTATTCTTCTACTTCCTCACTGGGGCATGTTTCACCACCTAAAGGTTACCCTATTGACCTATACATTCAATTATGATTTTATTATGATTTGATCAGCCTTATCGATTTGTTGTCTCTCCTCTACCTGATTTCGATTTCGATTCTGAGGGGACAGTACCTATGGGATTCTCATCCCTGATTCTCTTAATTTTCCTGATTCAGACATCTTTTGTGAGCTTTTGCTCAAATTTGAGATTCTTATCTCTTACTTTGAATGTGATCCCGAATCGACCTCATGTTCAAAGGTTGTTGTTTATGCTTTGTTCGGATGTGATCCCAAATCGACCTCACATCTAAGTTGTTTTGTGATCCCAAATCGATCTCACATTTCAACTTCATTCTTTGACTACATGTGTTCCCAAATCGATCACACATTAGTCAAAGAGGGGCAAATGTATGCACCCAAAAATGGTCGCCTAGACTTTGGGCCCCATTTATTTGATTTATTGATCCTGAATCAATTTTATCAATAATCAATATTTTCAACATTATCAATATCTTGATTAAATCTTAAATTCGATTATATATTGGATTTTTATCCTATGGGCTAACCATTTTATCCTAAAGTCTTTGTTTATTCAAAAGGAATATTTCCTCCCTTTTTAATAAATAAAAAGCCCCACCTTTTCATCTTATCCTAAGTTGCACAAATAAAGCACTATTCCTATTTTATAAAAAGAAGAAAACACTTTTTGTCTCATATGGACATAAAGTCAACTCCTATTTTTCTATTGGAGGATACTTGTGCACATGGATTGCTCCTCTTTCAAGCTCCACCACTGATTAAGACTTTTTGCCTCTTAATCTCAATGGTCCATTTCACCTCATTTCTTATAAAAGGAAAGCTCTCTCCCTCATTTTAGGACACTTGTTTTATGCTAACTCTATGCTGCAGGAATTCTTTGGAGCTTTTTGGAGATCATTGTTGCATTGCATTTTAGAGTTCTTCATTTGCTTCATAATTTAGTTTCCATTCTTGCATAGTAGTTCATGTTTATGCTTTCATAGCTTAGATTTCACTTTCAAGCTTTAGAATAACTCATCTAGCTTAATAGGAAAGGTTGTAACACATTGCTATTTCCATTTCATAGCTTAGTTTGTACTTCCATTTTCATAGCATAGCTTGCACATTTGCATTCTCATTCTTAGCTTGCATTGCATTGCATTTCCATTTGATTCTTTGGAGATACTGGCACTCTTGCCTTTGTCTTCATTCGAATCTCTCATTGTATGGTTGACTAGCAAGGTCACAAGCTCAATGGCTCTAGCTGAGAGAAAATCCATAATCTTGCAACTCCATGCATAGAGAGCTATGGATCAATTTGTGAGGGCTCATTCTTGAGTTTCCTTGCATGTAAGGATTCATAGAAGTGCACAACTTTTGTGTGTACAGTGAAAACCTGGAAACAGGCGCTACTTGAGGCCTTTGCACTCCTATTTGTTAGCATGCATCCTTGACACTTAGCCACTTTCCATCATGCCTCGACCTTATTTGACTTGGTTTGGAATTGGTCTTTATTTTTGTCTAGGGGGCATAACTGTTAGCATAGGTCCTTTAGGTGCGTTTGTCTCTTGGGGCATTTCCCAACAGGTGTTTTTCAACACCACCCCAAACAGTGTTTTTCAACACTACCCTTGCGTCGAGTGTTTCTTAACACTTATCAGATGTCTTTCCCAATAGTCTAAGTATGATGCGATATTTCTCATTTGCAGATGTGATAACCAGAGTCTGACTCTATGACCAACACACACGCACTTAAACAATCAACTCGCTTGAGATATGTTGACTTTATTTTTCTTTGTGTGTTGTCTATGAGGATTTATTTGATGAGTGGTCTCTCCCTGAGAAGTTTTCGATGATGCATAGCTAGAAGACTGAGGGAATGAGAACATGTTTTATTTCTTTATCTGCTTGTGGGTATATTTTGTTGGTCCTACCTATCATGAGCATTTATGCTGGTCTTACTTGACACTATGGATTGACAAGGTATTATCCTTGACTATTTTGTGAGTGCATGCTTCTAGTTATCCTGACTTTCATGTGTCTTGATACAAACATAATCTTGCCATATCAAACTTAGGTGATCTCACTGCATTAGTCATCTGGACCTACATGTCTTTGATGCCTAGGTGAGATTTTCACATTTCTATCTGATAAAGATAATATTCATATCCACATAGTTATGCTAGTGTGCATTGTATGATCTTACGATGCTACCAATAACGCTCGATGATGATAATTAGATGTCTATAAGCATTGTGACCTTGCAAGTCAACCACTTTCATAGTAGCTTGCATTTCTAGGTTCATGTTAGTTTAGTTTCTGCACCTTGCATATGGAGAGAGCTCTCCTTTTTTCATCTTACGTGGACCTGTTTGTCAACTGTGCTCATTTTCTGATTCTTCTTGATCATATCTTTCATTTCTGATCTTTCATATCACATCATTTTCTATCCATTTTCAGACTCGAAATCAAAATCCAAGTCGCTTTTCAAAAAAATTTCCCCTTCTTCTGAGCAGTTGACTGACCTTTTGAGGCATAATTTGATTTTCGGTGGAATTTCTTCCTTCCATGTCTCTCAAATTTTCTAGTCTTTCATCCACTCTATTTCTAGTCTTCTATTTCTATTCTTCTACTTCCTCACTGGGGCATGTTTCATTGCCTAATGGTTAACCTATTGACCCTTACCTTCGATTGTGATTTTATTATGATTTGATCAACCTTATCGATTTTCTATCTCTCCTCTACTTGATTTCGATTTCGATTCTGAGGGGGCAGTATTTATGGGATTCTCATCCCCGATTCCTTGATTTTTCTAATTTAGACATCTTTTGTGAGCTTTTGCTCAAATTTGAGATTCTTATCTCTTACTTTGAATGTGATCTCAAATCGACCTCATGTTCAAAGGCCTTTGTTTATGCTTTTTCCGGATATGATCCCGAATCAACCTCATATCTGAGTTGTTTTGTGATCCCAAATTGATCTCACATTGCAACTTCATTCTTTGACTACATGTGTTCCCAAATCGATCACACATTAGTCAAAGAGGGGCAAATGTATGCACCCTAAAATGGTCGCCTAGACTTTGGGCCCCATTTATTTGATTTATCAATCCTGAATCATTTTTATCAATAATCAATATTTTCAACATTATTAATTTCTTAATCAAGTCTTAATTTCGATCATATATTAGATTTTTATCCTTGGGCTAACCATTTATCCTAAGTCTTTATTTAATTAAAAGGAATATTTCCTCCCCTTTTGATTAAATAAAAAAACCCACTTTTCCTCTTATCCTAAGTTGCACAAATAAAATATTATTCTTATTTCACAAAAAGGAAAAAAGTACTTTTTGTCTCACATGAGGCTCAAAAGTCAACACTTCACTCTCATTGGAGGATACTTGTGCACATGGATTGCTCCTTTTTCAACCTCCACCGCCGATTAAGACTTTTGCCTCTTAATCTCAATGGTCTGTTCCTTTGCATTTCTTATAAAAGGAAAGCTCTCTCCTCCATTTTCAGATCATGTTTTGAATACTAATCTTATGCTGTAGGAATTCTTGGAGACTTTTTGGAGCTTTTGGAAACCTTATTGTTCTTAGTCTTTCATTCTTGCATTTTAGCTTTCATGGCATCTAGTTTAGTTTCCTTTGATGCAATAGATTTAACTCACATAGCTTAATAGGAGGGATTTGTAACACTTGTTCTTTCCATTTCATAGCTTAGTTGCATTGCATTTTCATTTCCATAGACTAGTTTGCATTGCATTTTCCTAGTGATTCTTGAGGATATCGGCACTCTTGCCCTTGTCCTCATTCGAATCTCTCATTGTGTGGTTGACTAGCAAGGTCATAAGCTTGTAGCTCTAGCTGAGAGCAAACACATCATAGTCCCTTGCAACTCCATGCATAGAGAGCTATGAGCCACTTTGTGAGGCCTCATTCTTGAGCAACCTTGCATGTAATGGTTCATAGAAGTGCACCTTTTTAGTGTGTACACTTGGTATCCCCCTCCAATAATGCATTTAGAGTTAAGATTAGGTAGAAAAAGAAAAAAGAAAAATGAAGATGTGAGTATTAAGAGGCATAGACTTAGATATGTGGGACAAAGGAAGATAGAAAGGGGCAGTTATGAATGGAGAAAGATAGGAGATTATGTCTACAAACATAGCTGGAGAGAGAGAGAGAGAGAGAGAGAGAGAGAGAGAGAGAATGTATGTATAAGATTAAATAATATAATATATATGTTATATAAATGAAGAATATAAGATATAATTATAATATTATTCATATAAAATAAATATGTAATAGATAAAGTTAAATTTAATGAGTCACTAATGCTCACACTCATTATAATAGAAATAATAAATAAAACACATGTAATTATATAATATTCTTAAAAAATAGATTTTCATTATATAAAATATAGCATAGAATAATAATCAAATAAAAAAATATTATTTTTATTTTTAATTTTTTATATAAAAATGTTTAGAAATGCAAGTATCAATAAATCTAGAAATTGTGTCAAGACACAAAATGTAACATAAAATATAATAAAAATATTTCTATTATATGTCTCTCTCTATATAATAGATTTAATATTTTAAGGGTCCTATATATATAGATAATATCATAGACTAAGAAATATTTGACTAATCTATTATGACATGTCACATTATTTTAAAATTTTGAATATTTAAATTTATAATTATAAATCTAAATAATTCATAAATCAGCATCTCACAATTGTCAGATTTTTTAAAGTTTGGAATATTTAAATTTATAAATATAAATCTCAATATTTCATAAATCAGCATCTCACAATTGTCAGATTTTAAGACATGCTTACTTTACTATAGTTGATGAGCTCTATACAAATGATGAAAAGCTAATAAATGGTCATAAAGGAATGCAATTGTGAATTCCTTTCAAATATTTTTAATTTAAATATGACAAAAATTATAAGATTTGTAGGTGGACAATAATACAAAAATTTGCAAACAAAAATTAAAGGCATTCCACAATTATGAATTCAATATATTGATATATTTCTATTTTTCTTAAAGTACAAAACAATTATTTGTTTTTATTATCTTCATAATTAATAAAGTACTTTAGATTGAAAAAAAATTTAATAATAAAAGATTTAAAAAATGAGTCAAAATAAAAATAAATATATCAAGTTATAAATTAAAATGCCTCCTTAGAAAAGTAGGACATCTTACATTCAAGCTCAAATCCAACCAGAAATTGTGAGAGCTAGGGTCTCATCAATCACCTGTATTTTGTATTTGTTGGATGGTTCAAGACATACATAACCAAGCCGCTACAGTGTATATGCATTTGTAAAGAAGCCCTTTCTCGATCAAAACTTCTAGTTGCTTCTTTGACATTATTTAGATCTCAGGTTCTCACTCAACTCTGGACAGAAACAAAGAAATATAATTACTAATTGAAGCTGAACAAAAGAGTTCAACAAATGGCTTGATTTTTCAATAATTTTTTGAAAGTAAAGAACATAAATTGAACTATTTTATTTAGAGAGAAAACAGGTCAAAAACACCGAAAACGTTGGATTTTACAAGAAAAAAAATTAATCTATTTTAATCTCTTAGGAAAGAGGTCAAAAGCTCTGGAAAAATTTTAAGCAATCAAAAATGAGGAGTTTAATTACCTTTCTAATTTAAGTGTTCAACGGGAAATTAAGGACTCAGGAATGCCAGCTACTTATGCCACTTTTACATGAGCTTCATTCTCCATTCTAATCAAACCCTTGTTTGCTTCCAAAGCATCAGCTACATCTCGTAGGCTCTTCTGTCGTTCAATAGTGGAACCCTGCAATTGTTGGAAATCTTTAATGAGAAGGTAATTATACTCATCATCACAAAAATAATTGCAAATTAAAAATCCCAACAAACAATTGTGTTAATGCAAACAGAGAAAACAAAAGGCAAAATATGGACATTAATACTAAAACTGGGGGAGCGACCACTTGGGTTTTTACATATTTCTGACTCTGGGTATTAAAAAATGGAGATCTAAGAGGCTTCCTTCGAGGGCAATGCTTTTCTCATATTTCTGATTCTGGGTGTTTAAAAAAAAGGAGATTTAAGAGGCTTCCTTAGCCAGACAATATTTTAAAAAAAATTAAACATTTAAAGCTATATTTGAATTAAATAAAAACTAAAGATAAGACTTTATTTTTTGTTTAAAAGATTTTCCGTAATAAGTAATTAAACTAATTAAAAATAAATGCTAATTAAAAAAATAAAATTGAACTCAAGTTTGTACCATCTTTCATATGCATTTAACTCTACACCCATTTTCTTTGTAATTTTCAGCTTTATAACAGTGAACAATCATATTTCCAGCCCTCAGCAATGGCATCAAACAAAAAAATTAAATAGGGACTAATCATATTACAAAGGAATTGTTTCAAATGTGAAGCAAATATAGGTTTTGTATTGTTCTCATGAAATACTCAAATATTTTTATAAATTCACTTAGGAATGTTCTCATTGAGGCCAATTGCAATGGGTAAATACTAAAATGTACACTAGTTAAACCATTGGAAAATGCTTCGTGAAACTATTAGCTGGAGTTCATAAGCTGAGACAAAAGATAACATTGTGCTTTGTGAAAGTATTATTTAGGAATGGATTTGGAAATTTTCAATTTATCGGTTCTCAGATTACATTATTTGTGATATGTTGATTTGTTTTCCATGGTTATGTAGTGAAGTACAGGGAGTTTTCGTTACATTCCTTTGTGAGGAAATGTTTTGAATGAAAAGAGAATGAGGGTTAAACTAGACAGGTCAGAAGTAGTTGAATTTACCTGTTGGATTGATACAATTCTTGTAATTATAGAAGGAATGATGCAAGGAGGAACATGCTTCTCTTTATGCTCTAGTCTGTGATAGGAAGGGATAGGGCACATTTTGAAGATAATTGTTCATTCATTTTTTTGAAATTTCATATTCATTGTATTTGAATCATAGATATTATTAAAAGATTTGCTTGACTATTGATGGGAAATGAATCACTTAGCACTGTAGTATTGTGCTAATCTTAGCAAGGAAGCTTATTTAGTATTTTGGTTTAGTTGCAAATAGTAACTATCACTTTAGATAATATGAAAATGGGTAAGTGGTGAATGTTAGCCATGCAGACCAGCTCTCGTTGCTTACTCACCTTAGAACATGATTTTAGTCAGTTATACTTGGAAATGTTCTGGTAGACATGTATGCAAAATGTGGAAGCATAGAGAAGGCATGCGGCATGTGGACTGACAAAAAGCATTTCATATTTCTTATGCTCTGTATCAATTTATAATGAATTATGAAATGTAATATGAAATGTGCATAAAAAAATTATACAGTCGAGTCTGAAAATATTAACAAAAAGCCTCCTAGAGTCTATAAATTTTGTAATATGAGTTGAGGGATTTTTTGTTCAATCTCTTCCGAGGGATAGTCTTGAGCAGTGAATGGCCCGAATGAAGGGTTTCACCGTTTGAGAGCTTTGCAAAAAGTCTTGGACTTGCATCTAAGGATAAAGTATAGATGAATTTTACATCAGCCCTAGTAGACATGTATCTAAAATGTGGAAGCATAGACAACGAGCGTGAACTATTTGACATAATTCCCCAATGTCATGATTGTCAGATATGCACAAAACAGATTTGTTGAAAAGAGTTTAAAAACTTTCAAGCAGATGCAATTTACAGGTGTAAAGAGACTCCGCAAACTTTGCAAGCATCCTCTCAGTCTGTGGTGAAATGGGAGCTTTGAAACATGGCATAGACATCCATAAAAGAATAAAGGATAGAGGAATTAAAAGAGAGACCAAAGAATTAAAACTCAAGACTCTAACAAAAATACAGCAAGAAAAAAAAATAGTTACATTAAAAAAAAATTTAAAAAAAGTAATGCATTTAGAGAACTATTCTGATCATGAATTTGTCATGATTCAAAGATTAGACAAATTATAATTATGCAACTCTCACATGCTCAAATTTTGATATTTCAAAGTCTCAAAGTCAAACAATGCATTTTACCACAACAAAATCATAAATAATAGTTGTATAACAATACTATAATTGACTCACATATGAGGAAAGGTAATCAGCACTAACTTAAAGGACTTTACATAAGGCTTGTTTCCAAACACACTATGTAGAGAAAGAGGTGTGAAGGTGAACCTTCCAACTTGTCGTTGCTATGTGCAATGGATTGATGTAGACAACTCAATGCAGACGCTTAATCATTAATTAGGCAGCAAATCCTACACTAACCCATTGACCTAGAGAGGCTCATTTAATTATCGACCAAGGACATATATACTTTGATGATGTTGGCACCGTATGTGCAACCAAGGACTCTCTAAGCCAGCTATCAATTACATAAAGAAAACTAAGTTCAATAGTTGACTAAAACAAAACAAAGCTGAGATATGAAGCCTATCTAGACGACAATGGTTGCAAGTAGAGCTGATTAAATGAATGTATTACAATTAACCTCTAATTCTAACTTCATTAATAGATTATATGAACTTAAGAAGTATAAGCATAACAATTATTTCATGGAAAACAATAAACAATGAAACTATTGCTTAATTAAATGAAACTAACTACAATAGAATTGCATTGTTAATCTAAATATGGATATTTGGTCATAGTTTCTTTTTCAACTGTATTAAAAAGCTAATAAAAGAATCAAGTTGATAGATAAAAAGACACAGTAGCAGAATACAAATAGGAATACAAACCCATGAATTGTAGTAATAGTGAGGAAAATATTGTACCTTAACGTTCAGTTTTCTTAGTTCCCCCTCTGTTAACTTGCTCTACAGTTGACAATTTATCCTGTAGAAGAAAACCCAACCAAAATAAATGTTCAACCCACCTAAAGCAAGGAAAAGAAGCATGTCTCTAAAACCATAAACTAAAGTAGAAAATTGTTTTCATGTCATGATTTGAATATTTTGGAATGGTCAAGCATAAAGTTTCAAATTTGGTCATAGTTTCCATTTGCAAGTGTATTAATGCTAATAAAAGAATGAAGGTCAGAGATAAGAAGTCACAATGGTAGAATACAGACAACAATACAAACCCACTAATTCTAGAAAAATGAGGAAAATATTGTACCTTAAAAGTTAGTTTTCTTAGCTGGCCTTGTATTACCTTTCACACACAAATTTTCAAATCCCCTGATGTCTCTAAGCCTGAAAACTTTGTTTGTTCAATTTAGGCAAGCTCATAACAGAATACCTGAAACACAAGAAAATGAAAATGGCCCAAATATTGTGTGAGCACGGGAAAATTTAAATTTTAGAGAAAAAATAATTGTCAAAATACAAACTCATGTTCTTACTAAGAACTAAAAAAAAAAATCAAAATTAGCCCATAGAGGGGAAAAGACTGTACTCCAGGAAATACAAATAGAAAAATTATTAAATATTGAAAACTGCAACCAAGCCTGTTTTCCTATCACATAATATGGCTATGGCTAGGAAGGAAATTTTTGGAAAAAATAAAAATGATAAAGACAAAAAACCCAAAATGATAAAAATAAAATTTTTGGAGCTAACTCTTTTAGCCTATGAATGAAGTTGGAGCCATCGAATAGGGCTTGGATGCCTCGCAGCACACAGACAAGGCGCGTGGTCTATTTGGACATATTGCCTCAAAAAAATTTGGTTTCATGGGTACGAACGATTGCAGGATATTGCACAAAATAATTTATAGCAAATGGCCTTAGAAACTTTCCAGTGAATGCTACAGCAGGTGTCATTAACTGAGCTTTCAGAATACTTATTTTCACTGGTTTGACAAAAATAAATAATGTAGAGCTCTATATAGGTGACTAGATTTAGGTACTTGAAGAATGACGGCTCTTTCTTAAATTGCAAATGCATAGGTGCAGATTTGGTCAAAGGAGTTGTAGAGTGATTGGACAAATTGAGCTTCCTCTGTAGAGATCATAATTATAAATTATAAATGAAGTTTAATCAGTATAAAATCTAGACAAAATGAAGATTAATCATTACAAAAAATAGAATTACTATTTTTTGAATCGATCAAGTAAGGGTTAGGGCACTCTCCCATATATTTATATATATAAAAGTTTTGACCAGTCAAGGAGACTATGCCAAGAGCTAATGCCAGAGGTGACAAAACCAAAACAACTACAAAATAACAAGAGAACTAGAAACAAAGTGTACATACCAGCACAATCAATTCTAGAGACAGAGGAAACTAATAGAAAAAACCCCCAAAAGAAACTATATAGTGTTGGAAACTACAATTGAAGCAATTGTTGTATTGTCATTGATGTCAAACCTTAACTGGTAAGACTATTGCTACTTAGGAAAGTACTATATCTATTGTGAGAAGGGAAAGAAAGGATGGTAACAATAGCACCTAGGGAAAGGTTGAGTTATCTTGATACTACAAAGTGTACTTGACTATGTTGTACAATGATGGGACAATGTATTGTTTATCTTAGTAAGATTGAAGACTAAACTAGAAGGCTTAACCGATAAAAATGAAGAAAATCATGTTTAAGCTGAGTTATGTTAGTGTCGACCGAGTTAGTGTATGCCGAGCAAAAATCTAGTGTCGACCAAGTATCATTTAATTGCCAAGGAAGACAGTATATGCCGAGGAAACAGTTTTAGTAGTGACTGAGCATTTTACATGAAGACCGAGTGGATGATCATAGTATTGACCGAGCATCAACATTTTTTATATTTGAAGAGAATTCAGATTTGGAGCCGACATTGTTGAATTCTTGGATTATGTAAAACGTGTTGACTTTATTTATTGATTTTATGAAAGCATTTAATGCTTTGTAAAATGTTTTATTGTAAATCTTTATGAGATTTGAGATGATTCTAGAAGAGGAGACGAAGAACATGAAGCGAGTAGATTCAATGAATCTGACCTAACCCTAAGATCTATGAAGGAGATTAAGCGGCAAAAGATAAGTTAACCTAATAGAGAAAAGTATTAAGGGAACCTAAACATTAGGTATGTGAATGTATGGGTGAAGGAGATGCTAGAAGAACAGTAAGTTTTATTGACTGTATAAGCGAAAAGGCTAAAGGAGGAGTGTGGTGATTGCTTGAAGAAAAGTTTCGAGCAGATCAGAGATGGATATGGCAAAGTTTCAAAGTCAGTAAACCAACATTTGTGTATGGAATTGGATCTGATATTTGCAAAGTGAGTTGTATGTTTTTCAGATCAATATTGTTGCTACTTTCTAACCATTGTAACAGTCAAAATCCTTTTAACAGAGGTTGACCTAACAGTCATATGTTAAATCCTTTGAACAAGGTTGCATTCTAATGGAATGTATATAAGTCCTGTAACAAGGCTCACTTTTAATAGGGTGATTGAAATCCTTTAACCAGGTCACACCTGACAGTGTGTATTGTAACCTTTGACAGGGTTGGCTTTTAACCAAGCTCACTTCAGAAGAGTGAAAATAATAGTAGCATGTTACAAAGTGGTTTTTCCCATATTGGGTTTCCACTATAAATCCTGGTGTCAATACTTGTGTGAATGTTTTGGTTTGAACATTTATGTGTTTTACAAGTTAGTTACAGCTAGGTAGTGGACTGCAGTGTTATATGTTTCTATTATTGAATCAGTGATGACCGAGTTTGTTTTGGTTGTTTGATCTGATTTAAGGAAAAAATTTTGAAGTTATTTTATACATCAGGACCTGAGAATAACTGATTCACCCCCCCCCCCTCTCTGTTGTTCTAAATCATATTAACAATTGGTATCAGAGTTGTGTTGCTTATTGGAGTATACAAAAAACAAGTTTAAAGGGACTTGAAGCAAATGATCAAGATGTATAAGAAGGAGGTACTGAAGCTGAACAAAGATAACTTCCCTGCATGGAAAAGCTTGATGAAGCTGCATCTGGCCAGTATTGGTGATTCTGCAAAATACTACATTGAGCATGACTATGTCACACCCGTTGCACCTTTAACTATCGAGGAAATGAGAGCTAAGCAAGAACATAATCAGGCAATGCTGGAAACTGCATCTGCCCTAAGCTATCTAGAATTTGAGGATATTAAGGACTGCACAACTGCTAAAGATATGTGGGACACTCTTGCAAAGATCTATGGTGGTGATCTATATGTGCTGAAAGCCAAAGCCGAGAGTCTAAGAGGTAAGTTTGATCAAATGAGAATGAATGAAGATGAAAACATTGCACAATATTATGGTAGAATAAAAGAAGTTGTGAATGCTATTAGAGGAGAAAATGGAACTATTGATGATGACACCATAATTGGAAAAGTGCTAAGAACCCTGTGTCCTATATATGCTATTAATATCTCAGCTATTCAGGAATCTAGATGTAACTCTGGAAATGTGCTTACTTTGGAAGGTTTGATTGGCAAACTGACTGCTTTTGAATTGTCTAACTATGATAATTTCACTATTGGTAGTATTGGAAATGTTGAATCTGCTTTTAAGTCACAGTTAGTTATGAATAAGCCGAAGAAAGAAAAAGAAAGATGCACCAGTGAAAGTGAAAGTGAAAGTGACAGTGACACTACTGATGAAGATCTTGAAGATCTAGAAGCTCTTATGGCTAGAAGACTGAGAACAGGAAAAGGAAAATATAAAGGTAAACTCCCTATTATATGTTTTGCATGTAATAAAGTCAGTCATACAACTGCTAGATGTCCTAACAGGAAGGATAAAGATGAAGAAAGAAACAGCAGACACAAAGATAGAAGAGATGACAAAGGCTACCAAAGGTACAAAGACTACAAAGGAAAAGGTAAGAAATCTTGTTACATTGTTGAAGAAGAGACTGACACTGATAGTAATGATTTTGAAATTGAGGTAGTCTATGTTGCAATGAAAGATGAATCTGATGAGGATGAGAAAACTGCATTGATTTCCTATGTGAACAAGAATGACAAATGGATTATAGACAGTGGTTGATCACATCACATGACTGGTGACAAAAGTAAGTTTGAGACCTTACATCATTATAAAGGTAAAAGTGTAACATTTGGTAATGATGCACCTGTCCTGTTAGTGAAAAAGGATTGATTAAACTGACTGATAAAATCTCTTGTGAAAATGCTTATTGGGTTGAAGGATTGAATTATAATTTGTTAAGTGTTGCTCAGCTCAATAGAACTGGTTACCAAGTGGAATTTCATCACAAGAAAGCTAAGATATTTGATGCTACTGGTGAACTGATTGGAAGTGGTGAGTAGACTAGAGATAATTTGTTCTATCTTGACCTATCTGAAGAAATATGTATGATTTCACAACTTGATGACATTTGGTTATGGCATAAGAGGCTATGTCATCTTAACTTTGACAATCTGGTAGAGATAAGTAAGAAGAAGAAAGTAAGAGGCCTACCTAGATTAAAGAAACCTAAGAATGTGATGTACAAAGAATGCCAGTTAGGAAAAATGACTAAGTCAAGTTTCAAGAGAAAAACCTTTACTTCTGACACCACATTTTAGATTTGGTGCATACTGACCTTTGTGGACCTATGGGTATACAAAGCTACTATGGAGCTAGATACTTTATCTTGTTTTTTGATGATTATACCAGGATGATGCATGTAATGTTTCTAAAAGAAAAATTTGTTGCTTTTCAATATTTTAAGTGGTACTTGGCAAAATTTGAGAAGGAGATAGGTAGGAACCTAAAATGTCTTAGATCTGACCGAGGTGGAGAATTTACATCAAATGAATTCAATCTGTTTTGCAATGATAGAGGAATCAAAAGATAGATGTCTACACCTAGGACACCTCCACATAATGGAATAGCAAAAAGAAGGAATAGATCTATTTTGGATTGTGCAAGGACATTATTGATTAAAAAGAATGTGTCACAGAAATACTGGAAAGAAGCTATAAGTACAGTTGTTTACACTCTTAACCGGGTACAGATCAAGAAAGGTACAAATCTAACACCCTATGAATTATGGTATGGGCATGCACCAAGTTTTAAATACTTTAGAATCTTTGGAAGCAAGTGTTACTTATTGAAAAACAATAGAAATGGAAAGTTTGATGCCAAAAGTGATGAAGGCATATTCCTAGGCTACTCCACAAAAAGTAAAGCTTATAAGTGTTTGAACTCTAACACTAACAAAATTGTGGAAAGTGTGAATGTAAAAATTGATGAGTATGCAAAAATAAATGAAGTCGACAGCAAAAGAGAACTAGAAGATTATAGATCTTTTGTGTACATTGAGGAAATAGAAGAGGCAGGT
Source organism: Chamaecyparis obtusa (assembly GCA_027943335.1). Lineage (NCBI taxonomy): Eukaryota > Viridiplantae > Streptophyta > Pinopsida > Cupressales > Cupressaceae > Chamaecyparis > Chamaecyparis obtusa. The sequence goes on from BSBK01001958.1 coordinate 1,541,975, forward strand.
AACAGACTTGCACCTGATGCCGAGTCTCAGGCAAGCAATGCCAAGCGACATGAAATGATTGTCGAGCATCAGGAAAATAGTGTCAAGAGAGAACAAGAACATGGCATGCTACAAGACAATGCTGCTGAGTATTAGGAAGAGATTGTCGAGCATTCAGAAGTTGAATTTGACAATCTTGTTGAGGAACCTGATGAAATAGAGGAGAAAAATGCTAAACCTATTTTGGCAAAATATGTAAGAAGACATCACAAGCCTGAACAGATAATTGGAGATAAAGACACTAGAATTCAGACCAAAAGCAAAAACAAGGATCCAACATGCTTACTATGTGTGTTTGAACCTAAGACAACTAAGAGGCATTAGAAAATGAAGACTGGATACAAGCAATGAATGAAGAGATTGACCAGATTGAGAAGAATGAAACCTGGACTCTGGTGCCAAGACCTACAGATAAGAATGTTATAGGAATAAAGTGGGTGTTTCGAAACAAGTTGAATGAAAAAGGTGAAATCACTAGGAACAAAGTTAGGCTGGTATGCAAAGGCTATGCACAAGAAGAAGGAATAGATTATGCGGAGACATTTTCCCCTGTAGCTAGATTGGAAGGAGTAAGAACTCTGCTTGCATATGTTGCTTATAAAGATTTCAAGGTATATCAAATGGATGTCAAGTCTACATTTTTAAATGGTGTATTGGAAGAAGAGGTTTACATAGAACAGCCAGAAGGTTTTATTGATCCAAACATAAGACACATGGTATGCAAACTGAAAAAAACTTTGTATGGATTGAAACAAGCTCCCCAGAGCATGGTATGAGATGTTGCATAACTATCTGATGCAGATTAGATTTTCAAGAACAAATGACCCAAGCAATCTGTACTTGAAGGATGAAGAAGGTAAAGGTATTCTATTGGCCAAAATTTTTGTTGATGACATTATTTTTGGTGGACAAGATGCATTGTGTAAAAAATTTTCAAAAGAAATGCAAACTGAATTTGAAATGAGTATGTTTGGTGAGATCAAATTCTTTGTTGGTTTACAAGTATATCAGATGAAGAAAGGAATTTTCATTACACAGTCTAAGTATGTTAATGAAATACTGAAAACTTTTGGAATGGAAGATGCTAGACCAGTGGGAACTCCTATGGTTACTGGACAAAAGTTATCTAAGAATGATGATGCTACAGAAGTTAACCAAACTTTGTACAGATCCATGATTGGAAAATTGTAGTATGTTGTACATAGTAGACCAGATATTGCACTAGCTATTGGGATTGTGGCAAGATTCTCTGCCAATCCTAAGGAAACACACATGATGGCGGTGAAAAGAATCATGAGATACTTGAAAGGAACTACTGACTATGGGTTATATTATAAGAAGAATGACAAATTTGAACTTAGAGTATACACTGATGTTGATTGGGTAGGAAATGTAGATTACAGAAAGAGCACTAGTGGTGGAGCTTTCTTTCTTGGACAGAGATTAGTCTCCTGGACAAGCAAGAAACAAAATTGCATTTCTCAATCTACTGTTGAAGCCGAGTATGTTGCTGGTGCAGTAAACTGTTCAAATTTAATATGGATAAAACAATTGTTGATAGGCATGAAAGAAGAAATCACTGAACCTGTTGTTATTTTTTGTGACAACACAAGTGCCATCAATATTTCTAAGAATCCAGTGATGCACACTAAGACCAAGCATATAGCAATCAAGTATCACTATTTGAGGGAATTGGTACAAGACAAGGAAGTTCGAATGGAATATGTGAATACAAAAGAACAATTGGCAGACATGTTCACTAAAGCCTTACCTAAAGAAGCTCATGAGTATTTGAGAAGTCAATTAGGGGTCCTTCCCCTAACTGAGGCTGCCTAGTCAAGCTAGGAGCACTGCATCAAATATGCTACAGCAGAATAATTGACAAATTGATGTAGAAGATTGTCACACTTTAGGACTGTCCTAGAGCTGTGAAGAAGAAGCAAAGACAACAAATCAGTCATAAGCAAGTTGACAGAGGGAGAAACACTGAGCTGCATAGATATATCTACATCTATTGGATGTAAGTTTTAGTTGTTGCTTTGGCATTTTTGTCAAAGAGGGAGATTGAACTAAAATGATATTATAACACATGAACTAAAGAGTAGGGATGATGAACAAAAATGAAAGATCAGGATAGAGGAAGATCCAGATATTTCTGATGGTCACAGAAGTGAGATTTACAAATTTTGAATCAGAATGAAGCTAAGGATATTATAAATTTTCTCTGATGGACAAATAAGTTTTTTTTTGGATTGGTTGGTAATCCATGTGTTATTCAGGTGATATCATATGGTGTTGCCATCAATGCCAAAGAAGGAGATTGTTGGAAACTGCAATTGAAGCAATTGTTGTATTGTCATTGATGTCAAACTTTAACTAGTAAGACCGTTGCTACTTAGGAAAGTACTATATCTATTGTGAGAAGGGAAAGAAAGGATGGTAACAATAGCACCTAGGGAAAGGTTGAGTTATCTTGATACTACAAAGTGTACTTGACTATGTTGTACAATGATGGGACAATGTATTGTTTATCTTAGTAAGATTGAGGACTAAAATGGAAGGCTTAACCGAGCAAAATGAAGAAAATCATGTTTAAGCCGAGTTATGTTAGTGTTGACCGAGTTAGTGTATGCCAAGAAAAAATCTAGTGTCGACCGAGTATCAGTTAAATGCCGAGGAAGACAGTATATGTCGAGGAAATAGTTTTAGTAGTGACCGAGCATTTTACATGAAGACCGAGTAGATGATCACAATATTGACTGAGCATCAACATTTTTATATTTGAAGAGAATTCAGATTTGGAGCCGACATTGTTGAATTCTTGGATTATGTAAAACATGTTGACTTTATTTATTGATTGTATGAAAGAATTTAATGCTTTGTAAAACATTTTATTGTAAATCTTTATGAGATTTGAGATGATTCTAGAAGAGGAGATGAAGAACATGAAGCGGGTAGATTCAATGAATTTGACCTAACCCTAAGATCTACGAAGGAGATTAAGCGACAAAAGATAAGTTAACCTAACAAAGAAAAGTATTAAGGGAACCTAAACATTAGGTATGTGAATGTATGGGTGAAGGAGATGCTAGAAGAACAGTAAGTTTTATTGACTATATAAGTGAAAAGGTTGAAGGAGGAGTGTGGTGATTGCTTGAAGAAAAGTTCCGAGTAGATCAGAGATGGATATGGCAAAGTTTCAAAGTCAGTAAACCAGCATTTGTGTACGGAATTGGATCTGATATTTGTAAAGTGAGTTGTATGTTTTTCAAATCAATACTACTACTACTTTCTAACCATTGTAACAGTCAAAATCCTTTTAACAGAGGTTGACCTAACAGTCATATGTTAAATCCTTTTAACAAGGTTGCATTCTAATGGAGTGTATGTAAGTCCTATAACAAGGCTCACTTTTAATAGGGTGATTGAAATCATTTAATCGGGTCACACCTGACAGTGTGTATTGTAACCTTTGACAAGGTTGGCTTTTAACTGAGCTCACTTCAGAAGAGTGAAAATAATAGTAGCATGTTACAAAGTGGTTTTTCCCATATTGGGTTTCCACTATAAATCCTGGTGTCAATACTTGTGTGAATGTTTTGGTTTGAACATTTATGTGTTTTACAAGTTAGTTACAGTTGGGTAGTGGACTGCAGTGTTATATGTTTCTATTATTGAATCAGTGATGACCGAGTTTGTTTTGGTTGCTTGATCTAATTTAAGAAAAAAAATTTGAAGTTATTTTATACATCAGGACCTGAGAACAACTGATTCACCCCCCCCCCCCCCCTCTCTGTTGTTCTAAATCATATTAACATATAAGATGCCCACGGTCTACATCGTAAGATACCCAGCACAAAATCAAATATGATCCATGCATATTGAATACAGAAGTGGCAAAACAGAGGAACAATTCTTCATTAGGGAATACCCAGCTAATACTGAAATTTGATTCAAAAATTTGACATAGGTTTATCCAAAAAAAGCTTAACAAATGAATCCATTTTTAACTGTGATTTGTGAAAAATTTAAAGAAAAACATCAGAAAAATGAAGGAAGAAAATCATAATTTTTGTCTGAGTCTTGCCGAGAAGGAGGGCCGCTTATAAAGAAAAGAAAAACTTCTTTACCTCACATGGATAAACTCTCAAGCTGAAGGTAAGAATTTGTAGACAGAAAACCCCGATGATGGTAAAGTTCTTTCTTTGATACAGCAAGAATGTGGCGAAACAAAAAGACAATGGAGAAGGAAAATCTCCATTACAGGACTGACTAGCTTTACTTCTACCTACAAAATCAAGCATCTCTTACTGTAAAATTAAAATTGCTCAAAACCTTTACAATCTATTGAACCACATTAAACTTATCTAATTGCTTTCCATGTTGTTGAACCACATTAAGCTTTGTGAATGATAGCCTGAAGAATTTGATCAAAAGCATTGAATTGATTAACGATAAATGGTGAATGAAATCATATTAGAATGATATGAACCCAACAACATAAATTTGTTGAGGAAACCAAGAAAAATTTCAATTAAAGAATCTACAACCTTCTATCAATAATCTATCTAAAAATACTAATCATAACTTAAATGTGAAGAGATAGTAACTGAAATGTAAAAGCACAGGGGAAGAAGCAAACATTTAAACCAATTCATGTTTCAATTGATAAATTTGTAGATGACATTGTTTATTGCTTTTATTAAGAAATGAGGTGTATGTTGATGTCTCTCAATGCATTAGGAGAGGAACATTTATATTATTTTGAAGGCCTCCATAAGTTGCATTTTCTATTTGCATTCATTTGGACTCTTCAAATAAATATGATCTTAAAATAAAACCTTCAAAAGTATTAATAAAAAAAATCATCGAAAAAACTCATGCAATCAAATGGTATGGAAAGTTACTAAAACATTATATTAATATTTCCTATAATTTAATATGTTAACTACACTCAACAAGAAATATCTTCCAACAATGTTTAAATATAAAATATTCTTCAAATTGAAGTTACCGGAAAAAAAAGACAGCCAAAAAGCTGACAACTTTCCGGCAAGAAAATTATTTTTCAGGGAGCAAAGCTCCCACATAAAGCCTATCGGCTTAACAAGTCATAAAATAAAATAAATAAATCTAGCAACATATCTCACAAGAATATCTTCTTTATATTAAATGCAAATCTTGACATATCTTGAATAATTATTGGGATATTTATTAGAAAGTTTTTAATCTCTCCCTTTGTAATTATATTATTTAAAAGTGAAATATTTTTCACTTTATTTTACTAATAAAAACACATTTTATTTTTCTCAAATGCATTTTTTAATCTCACACATCATTGTATCACATCAATTGTCAAATATTATTAATATGAAATCTAATATGAAATCTCAAATTTCTAAAATTTGGATTGTTTTCTTTTCATACATTTATCATGAGGAGACAAGCTTTTTCTAGGCATATGGAGCTTAAGAATTAGGAATTTTTTATTGAATGAAGGTAAGAAATTATATTTTGAAATTTAATGACAACTTGCAATCTAGAAGATTCATCACTTCTATATAGGATTTTGTCTTCCTTTCATAAGACATATCTCAACTTCCAATTGTGTGGAGAACATTTGTGTAACATGGTGCCAGTTTCTCAAAAATCTGTTATTGAAAATTGCTTTTGCTTTTATATTTGCAGAATTTTTCTTGAAGATATTTGGAGCATCTAAGCATTTCTATTCATATGCACCTCTGTTTTAATAATATAAAGTGATTCCATCTATGATGTTTTACCTAAGAACAGGTATGTCTAATAAACTCATTAACATTTTAATCAGCGAATGTTTCCATTGAAATTCTCCCCTTCCAATGGACGTTATTCATATTGAATGTCATTTTAGCCAAAGAGACATGTAAGAACATATAGTGTTTTCTCATTTTTTTGAAAAAGCAATTCGTTGTCATTGTGGTATAGCTCAATAGACATTGTGTCCTTTACAAAGGAAGCAAACATCAAAGCTGCTTTGATCTCCTTCCACTCATTGATATGATAGTGTGAGAAAATTAGGTTCTTCTAATCAATAATCACATTGTGCTTTCAAAAACATGCTTTTACTATTTTCTACTTTTTATTAGTTATAAATTATAAGTAGGCTTGGTTGTATAATCTTCGCTCTACCTTTGCAGAACACTATTTATCCTATGCAATTTCCTTGGTTCCAAGTAGTTTTTTACACATTTCATGCTTTTTTGTAATTTTGTGTTGTATTTGTACAGTATTCATTGGATTTCATGTATTTGGCCATAGCTATTTTCTTCTCTTCTTAGACTAGTAAGAAAAATCAAGCTTCTTTATTTTATGTACTTACTTTTTAATCAAATTGCATGATAAGAAGGCAAAAGCTCCGGTAATAAAATCAAGTTAAAATTTTATTTAGGGAGAGTATATTAGAACAAACCAACATATAAAATATTTAATGTTCCTTTCGTTATGGTAAACGCTCCTTTTACCACAACAATGCCATCACTCATGCCATGAAAAATGAAGATTGAAAAATGGATCCCACCAAAAGGTAAGCATAACAAGTTACAAATTATTCTTTCATTCGTTAATTTCCATTTGATATCTCCTCGAACATCCACAATATTGAATTTGCAGGAACACAAAAAAAAATCATGGATATCTATCATTCTGAAAACTTTCACATGGTACATCAAGTTGCAAGTTATGTTGGTTGTAAGAGATATATGTGTCAATCAAACAAGAAGTGGAAATTCATAGTTTGCATCCATTATATGAGATCCAAATTGACTCAATGTGTCAACAATATTTTGTACTATGTGCTTCTCTATGTTTACTAGCTCCTGCTATAGTTTACTGTCAGGAAAGTTTACATATGTAACATGTCTTTTTGCATGTTTCATTGATATCTAATCTTATTGAAATACAATATGTTATTAATGTCATGTTCTACCATTTGCTACTATGTAACAAACCTTGTGTCCAAAACTAAAACAAGTAAAATTTGACAATATCTTACTCATTAGCTTTCAACAAATTACATTTAACTTTGGAAAGAACTTTGATGCTAAATATATACTATAGCTATTTTGTCTTGCATTTTATAGATTAATATTGGGGAATTTGTTGTACATGCTTCATTGACATCTACTATAGTTAATTAATGTCATGTTGTCACATTTTGCTATTCTAATGCATATTTTGTGGCCAAAAGTAACAATTCAATTGCTATAGTTTCTTAATGATTAGCTTTCAACAAATAATATGTAGCTTAGGTAGGAACTTTGACACTTTGTAAGAAAATCATGATCAAGAAAAAAAAAATCATGATCAAGAAAAAATTAAAAGACAAATTGACTAGTTGTAAGATTGAGTTACTTGACAAGAGACATATTTAGAACTTAACACCTACAATCAAATAGTTTGTGTAATCAGACAAATTGTTGCTAAATTATGTGACTAGTTTGAAATAGAGGTTAAAATATTACTTTCCACTAATTACTAAATCTTTCAATACAAATCTTTGATACTTATTGTTTACAATGCAAATAACTTATTATAATTTGATTTACTTAATCCTATTACTCTATTGTCTTTGAGGTTGAGAGTATCTATTGAAATAATGTTTATCTCAATGGCTGCACTACGGATTTTCTATTTCAAGAATCAATTGGATACATGAGAAAAATTTAATGCTTAATTCAAGGATCCAATGTTGCATATTATAATTTCTCAAAAATCAAATTCATGGTTACATCCCTGATTTCTATTTATTTAGAATAATTAAGGCTTAGCCATTCAATGAAGTTTTCTTTCTTTTGGCATGTGCACAATTGTGGTAGGTATAGTCTAGTCTACTATGATTGAATTTGCGATAACAAAGATGTCAAAATTAGAATCATTAACTCAAGATGAACAAATTTCATGTTGTCCTTGATATTCAGCTCTTGATGAAAAAATTCCTGAAATGGTCGAAGCCTATGAATTCACTTAGCACTCAATATCTGGAGAAAGAGATAAATATGGGCATTGTATACAAAGAGGAAGAAGAACACACCTTTGCATAGTCAAATTTTGCTTTGACACATGGCAAAACATTATTAGGAAAAGACATGGGTGTATTAGTCCATGCGAAAAAGAGCTCCACCATCCATGTCATATTTTAGAGGGAAAGAAACTTTTATTGCTAGATTTGATATATCATACCCAAAAATATGCATACATTCTTTCGAAGAGAATAAGAAACATAGAGATATGGAGGGGGGATAGAGATAAAATATAGAGTGAAACATTGAAAGGGAGAACAAGAGAGAGAGACTGAGAAATAGAAGTAGAAATAGACAAAGATAGAAAGATAAAGATGTATGAAGTGATATATGAGAGGTATTTAAGAGGGATTATATATATAAGGAGTTAAAATATAAATATTTTACAATAATTCAAATTTTAATGGAACAAAATAATTGTAAATTGAACTATTAATGACTTTTGTTTGTCACAGTAATTTTTAGATCTATATTAGATCAAAAAATCTAGAAAAAAAATAGTCAAAATATAAAAATATAAATGTTAAAAATAACAATAATTTGAAATATATAATATTAATAATAAATAATATAATATAAGTATATCATTAGCTCACTAAATTATTTTAAAATACTTAAATAAGTGATAGATAATAAAGGTGATAAAGACAAGTGGGTGCAAGATAAATAATTCAAACTTAAATAGAAGAAAAATAATTATAAATTAAATTATTTATAATAGCTTTTATTTATGAGTGCGATAACATAAATAATTAGAATAATTTTAAATTTAAATAAAAATAAAAATTAAATAAACAATAATGTGTATCAATAAAAATAATAATTAAAAATAAATAAAATTAATAATAAAATAGAGTTTAATATATAATTTGTTTAATAAGATAATAAATCTTTAGATAAAATTGGTTTATTAGATTAAATGTAAAGGGATCATGTATAAAAAGTATAATAAATATTTAAAAATAATAACATTATTAGTATTGTACTAATAAATAAATATTAATTAGAATCATTAACTCAAGATGAACAAATTTCATGTTGTCCTTGATATTCAGCTCTTGATGAACAAAGTCCTGAAATGGTCAAAGCCTATGAATTCACTTAGCACTCAATATCTAGAGAATGAGGTAAATATGGGCATTGTATACAAAGAGGAAGAACAACACACCTTTGCATAGTCAAATTTGCTTTGACACGTGGCAAAACATTACTAGGAAGAGACCTGGGTGTATTAGTCCATGCGAAAAAGAGCTCCACCATCCATGTCATATTTTAGAGGGAAAGAAACTTTTATTGCTAGATCTGATACATCATACCCAAAAATATGCATACATTCTTTTAGAGAGAATAAGAACCATAGAGATATGGAAGGGGGGATAGAGATAAAATATAGAGTGAAACATTGAAAGGGAGAACAAGAGAGAGAGAGACTAAGAAATAGAGGTAGAAAGAGGCAAAGATAGAAAGATAAAGATGTATGAAGTGATATATGAGAGGTATTTAAGAGGGATTATATATATGAGTTAAAATTATAAATATTTTACAATAATTCAAATTTTAATGGAACAAAATAATTGTAAATTGAACTATTAATGACTTTTGTTTGTCATAGTAATTTTTAGATCTATATTAGATTAAAAAATCTAGAAAAAAATAGTCAAAATATAAAAATGTAAATGTTAAAAATAACAATAATTTGAAATATATAATATTAATAATAAATAATATAATCTAAGTATATCATTAGCTTATTAAATTATTTGTAAATACTTAAATAAGTGATAGATAATAAAGGTGACAAAGACAAGTGGGTGCAAGAAAAAAAAATTTAAACTTAAATAGAAGAAAAATAATTATAAATTAAATTATTTATAATAGCTTTTATTTATGATTGTGATAACATAAATAATTAGAATAATTTTAAATTTAAATTTAAATAAAAATAAAAATAGAATAAAGAATAATGTGTATCAATAAAAATAATAATTAAAAATAAATAAAATTAATAATAAAATAGAGTTTAATATATAATTTATTTAATATGTTTATAAATATCTGGATAAAACAGACATGTCGCTAGTAGTCTACCTCTTACGCAAATTTGAAATTCATGGCACATTTACTATTGCAATGAATGATATCATACTTCGCATTGCACAAGAAAATAACAACGTAAGTTATACAAAGTTACAAACACATTGCTTTGTCCTCTCACCACTTTACAAAGTTATGTTTCAAAATTCGTATCTGCCTTTCTCACTCACTGAAACATTGTTCTCTGCTATTTGCAGGCTACATGAAAACACCAGGCTAATAGTCAGAATAATACACTCCACGACATATGCTCCCCAAGGTAAGCTAAGTCACTCTTTTGCTTTCAACTTATTTACTATTTACACTTTCATGCACACCAATACACAATCTTTAAATAGCTTATCTTAACCACGTTTGAAGTAATAATGAAGTAGTCTCACCAATATTTTAAGAAAAAGAAACTAAACTCAACTTCATCATTTCTCAAAGATATCATTGTCCAGCCATACTCGATACATTTTCATGCTCACCAATAGACAACCTTAGACACTGCTCAGAGAACAAACATGGCTATCTCATTCACATCTGCTGACTGACTACATTGATCATGGTTCTAAACTATACAGGACCACAAACCCTTATACTGAAAGCAAACTGAACCAAGTATCTAATTTATATTTGGCACTTTGTACTGTCTTTTGCTGTTGTAAATAATATTTAACCTAGCTTACTTCTCCCATAAATATTTTTCTTTCCGATCTTCAAAAGTTCATTCCTTCAAAACAGAATTTTCCCAAAAACACTCTACTTTCCAATCTTAATTGAAGGAAATGAGGAACTCATATTTCTGAAGGAGACGACCCGAAAGTTAACAGAGCACATTGAGGATAGGTGTCTTGTCCAGGATGAAGCTCCATCTAGAAGCCCATGCAAAACAACTTCAAAATCCAAATTTCTTCTTAGCTCAAATTTACAGAAGCTTTAGATTTTGCATTTGACAATGGCATATTTAGTCAACAGTGTAAGAATCCTAGGTTCCAAGGTAAAAGTGTCAGGTTTACAACATTTAAAGCAGCCTTAATAAGGCTTAAACTGTGATGACAACATTATTGTTCATTACCCCTAACATTACTAATGACATGTTGTCCATGTTTCTCAAAAGGCTCAATCGCTGCATCATCCATGTTTACTACAGCATATACACCAGACCCAACCAACTACTCCACATATGTTTCATCAGCTTCAGGCACCATACTCCGTTTGAAAAAAGTGTCATTGAACCTATACTCTATTGATTCTCTTGCATTCGTTGGTTAGCAACTTATGTAAGATCCTCAATGGTTCCCTCTATTAGCTTTGTAACTTTATGTTACCAGAAATAGAAAATGGATTTTCTGCCATATGTATATATTAATACACGTGCAAATATAAAGAAATATAGAAATTTCAGTTTCTTTCAAACCACAGTGACAGATATAAGCATAAGCAGCGGCCTAGGAAACAGTCCTCTGTGGATGTTGAAGCAGTTATGTTGCTTTGCTCCTCCTCTGTTCCTGATATCAATGTGTAGTCCAGATGCTCTTTGCATCTTTCTCAGACTCCTCAATAGACATACCATCATTGTTGTTGTTCACTTAGTGCTTGTAGTTACCACATCCTATGAATGTCCAATTGTTATTCAAATTCTGTTTGGATAATTTGATTTTAGCTAATCAATACATCATCTTTCATTGTGTTTGTTGCCTATCCTGTTCACTCAATGGAATAGAGGAAGGCAAAATTGGTCCTCACTGCACAAAAGTAGGAAGGAGGAAATGGGATGGAAACACAATGACAAATCTGCAGTCAGATATTCCTCTATCCTAGTTGTAGAATAAGGATTTTTAAAATTATTTCATCTCAATTCAGTTTCATTTTTCCTTTTGTAGCCAAGTTTGACATTAAAGTAGAACTAGAATAATTGATCTTCGCTATTGCTAATTGTTATTGTTCATTTTCTGTCCTGCTACATTGATGAGCATGGATTCAAAGGATGAATTGTTTTCTGTTTATTTTGCATACGTAATGCATTAATTGCTATGCATAGGATCATAGTAATACCACTAACTGTTATGTCTAGATTTAAATATGAATTTGATACTCTTTGTATTCTTGTGCCTAAATTGAGGAAGTCTTGCACTTTATGGAAAAGTTAAAACTAATATTTTCTCCCTTCTATTCTAGGAATTCTCAAAGGACAGCTTTACCAGCATTTTGACATTGAAAACGTGAAGACTGATGATATCTACAATGTTCGACGGTGTAGATTTTGGCTTAACAAAACATGTCATGCATATTTGAACTTCTCAGTAATACTTGCTCATGACGAGCAGCTTCTCTATAGATAACAATATTCACCTCGTACTGCAACCGACTAAAATATATTTCGAACACACTTGGCCTCTCACAGTTTAGAACAGCTATAAACTAAAATACAGTAAACTTTATAACTGATATTGCTATAATGAATATAATAGTAAATATATATTGAAGCTACAATTTCATTTAGAATGACTCTGACTTTTGCTACTTCATTTTCAAATTTCAATGTATCAATGATCAGATTTTCAGAAGTTTATATTAGAATGATTTTCATATTTTAAAATGGCATTCACATTTAATCTCATAGTAATGAATCAAATGAAATCTCGTACAGTAAAATTTACTTGCTTAATAAATCAGCTCCCTCCTCAGCTTGTTTTATACTATGTTTGATTATTTATGCAGATAAATCATTAAATATTATCTATTTTCAGCACACATCAACATTTCCATTATGCACCTTTGCTTCTGCCTTTCACGAGCTTTATGATCAATTTGGAACCAGTGATTCCGCAGCAAAAAAGGTCACCTATCAGTTAAAATCCCAGCTAGAGATGTTCCTGATAAGAATAATGAAAAACAAGTGACAACACACAAATACACCATACTTTTTCTTATAGAAGGGCATTTTAAGTTAAATAATAATTATGATAGTCTTTAAAGTTCTCGCGGTAATTTTTGAAGTTTTTATTCTTTAAATTAGAGTTTAGTTTTAGCTTTTTAAATTTTATTTTAAATTTAATTATATAGTTAGAGATTTTATTAAATGCTTACAAATAAAAAGAAGCTAGAATTATTTTAATTTTAAAATTTATTTTTAATTACATATTTTTAATGATAAGTTTGAAATAATATAAATATTATTCTAATTTTTTAATTCAAAATAATTATAAAATATCTATTAATATTTTAATTAATTATACTAAATGTAATCTTAAATAATAATTATTTTAAATTCTATATGTAATTCAAATTTTTTGTTTGAATATCTTTTAATTCAAGTTAGGGAATTATAATTAATAGTTAAAGTGTTTCTTATTGAGGCAAAAAAAATATCCATGTGTGTGTGAGAGAGCATAATCTTAATTTTAAAATTTGAGTTATTGTGATGGGTGGGGTAAGTGTATTTTTAATTATGAATACAATATTTTTGTCAAAACAAATTTTAATTCATTTTAACAATTGGTAATTTTCTTGGCGTTTAATTTTTCTTAATTTATTTTGCATTACTGTTTGAGCTTTGCATTTATTTTACTTATGTAATTACTTTTACAAATTTTTAAATTACTTGAGAATTATCATTATAAACCTTTAAAAATTAAAAAATATAAATAAGTTTATAATTTATAATTTATATTTAAGACTATGTCAAATCATAAAAGTTTTTTATTTAAATTTTAAGATGCAAATTTACCTAATTAATTTTGATAGATTTTGAAATCATTACAAGACCATGTTTATAATTTCAACCTAAGACTTCATATTGAACTAAGTTGAGAAAATACTATTTATAATTTAAACAAAAACTATTTATTATATTATAAAACCAAACATTCACAATGCTCACCTTTGTATACTAACGTATTTTAGGAAATTTATTTCAATGATACCCACTTATGTGTGATCTCTTGGGGCATGCTACATTTTTCATCTCTACAAGACATCAATCTCTACATTCTAGTCTTGTGAACCTTAGTAATTTATTATGCATATAATCTAGTATATCCATATTATTTTATTTCATAGGATAAGGCAGATACATTCCCTACCTCTTGTAACAAAGGAATGACTTCAAAAATAGCAACTTCACCGAACAATCTCCCATCGTGCAAACTTCAAATTGTTTGTTCTTCTATAAACTCGTATATCAAAACACTAGTATAACAGCCTTTGAATCCATTAGTGCAGACTTTTACAATGTTTTTAGTAATGGACATATTATAAATAGTCATTTAGACTTCTTACCTTTACCTTTGAATATGCATGCTCCTTTGCATTTGCAGATAGGTATGGTTATGGAATAAATTATGTTTACCTATTCTGATGTTTTATTTTCAATGTCAGTCATAGGTCACTGCAAATCACTCATCCAAATTTTAATTAACCAACATGAGTTCATGACATGTAACATTTATCTCCAATCAAAAATTGGTAGAATAATAAATCCTGATTAAAATTATCAACTAAATTCTGGTTTGTTTGTTTTAGAACTCAATTTGAAGAATTTAAACTAACTCCATTTGCAAATATAATCAATTATACATTGAGTTTCCTTCTATCTCAATGTTCTTAACACTGTATAAAGCAATTTTAAATGCTTATTAAATAATACAGTTCCTTTTCTATATTACTAACTCATTGCTTCTCTTAACAGCTTACAATTCTGACCTATCATGTTGATGCCTATGCAAAATTGTAGCAAATGCTTGTATCAGCAAGAACACCACTCCGCTCACACAGAACCATAAGAACCTATCAAATTGTGCATACTCTCACCACATAGGCTCAGGGATTTAGTAATATTAAAAACTCTACCTTGTACCATCTGACATTGGATACAAGGTATCACTCTACGCATCTGTCTAATTCTTCTCCTTCATTGTATACGTGAGCAATGCTTACAATTGTAAACATCTCTAAAATTATGGCCTAATGTCATAGCTGGCTAATTTTGTATTTAATCTGAATAGAATCTATATAATATTTTCATCTGAAGGTCATCTTTCAAGTTACTATTAGAGATTTGTGGTTTCATGTTTTGATGATTTACTGGACAGACCTTTTTTTCATGAGTTAAATTTGTAATGAAATTTGTATGGTTACTGCTTTAAAAATAGTCTTACCACTTGCATAGACTGAAAATTTCCAAGGAATTGACAATTGTATTGAACTTCTTGAAAATCTTTTAGCTCTAATAAGCATCAAATTCTGAAACCATAAAATATAAGAGGCAGATGAAAAATAGAAAAATAAACGAAGGAATAACAACCATAGAACAAAAGATAGACTATAAGACACAAATGCAAAGCTGTGGATTTCTCATCACACTAAGATATATAGAAACCCCAGTTCGTTGGCTGCACAAAAAACTGCAGCTACAACAATACTCATTGCTTTTATTCATTTTTCCTACATATCCTAACATTGTCTATATGCCTATGCTTTAACTTTTGTCTTTATAGGTTCCTAGGCTAAAGGACATCTCTTCTCTCATCTCAAACAAAGCCCATGAGAATTTTGACTACACACACATCCTCCTGCAGTCCCACCTTAGGCAGGGACTCCAGCTGCGCGCAGCCCTTGTTACTTAATATTATCTTGTACTTCATAAAATTATTTAGTTTTTATTTATAATTGTAAAAATAGTATTTATTATTTATTTAGATTATTATTTGTAATAATATTATATAAATATTATATAATAATGTATACATTAAAATAATATTAGTTATCAGTGTTAGAAAGTAAAGATCCCCAAGATAACTGAGAGGGGGGGGGGGTGAATCAGTTATCTGATAATTTAACCATTCAACTGCTTTAAACAATATAATTAAAGTACTAATCAATCATAGAAAGATAACCATACACAATTGCACAATAACACAAGATATGTTGACTAGGGAACCTCTTGAAAAGAGTAAACCCCAGTGGGAATGATGCCCACAAAATGATGCACTAATATGAAAGTTCCTTGTTAGAGGATGGACCCTGTTAGGAGTCTTATGAAATACATTCAGTACATATAAATCCCTGTTAGGAGATTTTGAATCCCTGTTAAAAGATTCTAACCCGGTTAAGAGTTTATGGAAGACAGAAGGACCCACTGCCCAAACAGCTTCAAGGCAAGATCTCTGAACCCACTGTCCAAAAGATCTTAGAATTATTCAATAGAATAATATGAAATATATTACCTCCTTCACACTATGCCAAAACCACACTCTCTGCTACACAAGATCACAATTCCAGATCTCTGTACTCACAAGTCTTCCTTCATCACTGAATTAGCTCTTTTCTTCACTTCATGCATATATTCGCATCTCAACCTTCACAGTACATATTGCAACAAGGAAAAAATTCCTTCTTATATACCAAACTCAAATAATTACAAATGAGTCGGTCCTCAATTACAAGATAATAAATTCTACACGCTACACACAAAATTTCACATAAAACTGTCGGCTTCCAAATACTGTAACTTTCTCCAAACATATCTTCAAAGTTTGCATTGTGAACCACATCATCATTAATGAGTCTCCAACATCCCTTTAACTGCACAAAATTAGATTCCATCCCAGCTAAGAGATATCCTCCGATTTCTGAAAATCGCTTCACAGAAACACTGTCTAAACACTACTTTCACCAAAATGCTCATAACTCTCATAAATGAATGAATTTATTTTTGTGCTATTAACCATAGGTTAATAACACACCAAAGAACATACCATCAACTGCACAAAATCCAATCTCCAATACAACATGTGTGCAAAACAAAATTGTACCTACTTTCCTACTGATATCCAGAATATCACTGTGTTGACATCAATGACAATCCAAGTCATGAATGCAACAAAAACTGCTACAGAATGACTACCAAAATACTTTGCATTCATTCCTAACAATCTCCCCCATTAGCATTGATGGAAACATAGATGAAAAACATCCAATGTTCCAAAAATCCAATACTGCAACATCACTACAAAATATCAAATTAAATCTTGCTTCATTTTCCTATTCAGCTCTCTCATACAATCCACAATGTTTTTCATGTATATATCTCCCCCATTGACATCAATGATAAAAATTCCATCACTAAGTCAACAACAACTTAATGTCAAAAGACACTTTTCAGAAAAATACAATAACAAGAGTCCTCATGACTCAGCTCATAAACTCCCCCATAGAGGAAGTTCCAACATCCAATCCAGAAGAAAGATAGGGCTCATATACCACTGGATGGATGCAATCATCTGCATCAATTCTCAAAAATAGGTTGGGGCGTAACCCCAAGCATACCTCTCAAATACACAAATGTATCCTTAGGTAAAGGTTTTGTAAATATATCTGCTATCTATTCCTTTGTGCTTATGTACTCCAATCTTACTTCTTTTTCTACAACTTTCTCTCTTACAACATGATACTTGATCTCAATATGTTTAGTCTTAGAATGTAAAATAGGATTTTTTGACATACTCACTGTACTGGTGTTATCACAATGTATAACAATAGGCTCATCAAACTTTATTCCAATATCCTTCAACATCTGCTTCATCCAAATAATCTGATTACAATTATTTGCTACTGCAACATATTCTACTTCTACTGTACTTTATGAAGTACAATTTTGCTTCTTACTTAACCAAGAGACCAATTTTCTTCCAAGAAAAAAGGCTCCACCACTGGTGCTTTTCTTGTCATCAACGCTACCTCCCTAATTTGCATCAGTATAGGCACATAAAGTAAAATCATTAGAGTTCTCATACCATAATCCATAATCCATTGTTCCTTTCAGATATCTCAGTATCCTCTTTACTACTGCATAATGTGATTCTCTAGGTTTTGCTTGAAATCTTGCTACAATCCCAACTGAATGTGCTATATCAGGTCTTGTATGTGTCAAGTACTACAATCCTCCAATCATAGATCTGTATTTTTTCTGCTCAACTGCTGGTGTCTCATCTTTGCTAGATAACTTATGTCCAGTTACCATAGGTGTTCCAATAGGTTTAGAATCTTTCATTCCAAATCTTTTCAATAAGTCATTCAAATACTTAGTCTGACTTACAAATATACCTTCCTTGCTTTGTGTTATCTGTAATCCCAAAAAATATTTCATTTCTCCAATCATGCTCATCTCAAATTCAGTCTTCATTTCATCTGCAAATTTGTCACTAGCTTCATCTTCTCCTCCAAAGATAATATCATCAACAAATATAACTATAACCAACAAACCATTCTCAATTTCTTTTGTGTATAAGTTACTATCTGCTGTTCCTTTTATAAATCCCAATTTCAATAAATACTTATCCAATCTTGCATACCAGGTTCTAGGTTCTTGTTTTAATCCATACAAAGCTTTCTTTAACTTACATACCATGTCTCCTTCTTATGTCAAAGGAAAACCTTCAGACTGCTCAATGTAGACTTCTTCTTCCAATTCACCATTCAAAAATGTTGATTTCACATCCATCTGATACACTTTGAATTTCTTGTAAGCTGCATATGCTAGAAACATTCTCACTGCTTCAAGTCTGGCCACAAGTGCAAAAGTTTCTTCATAGTCAATTCCTTCTTGTTGTGAATGTCCTTTACATACCAATCTTGCTTTGTTTCTTATCACTTCTCCTTGTTCATTCATCTTGTTTCTGAATACCCACTTTGTTCCAATCACATTCTTATCTTCAGGTCTAGGGACCAATTCCCATGTCTTGTTTTTTTCAATCTGCTCCAGTTCTTCTTTCATAGCATTAATCCAATGTTCATCTTCACAAGCTTCATTAGTAGTCTTAGGTTCAATTTGAGAAATCAAACATAAATGTACCTTATTTCGAGTCAAAACTCCTCTGTCTAAACTTCCAATAACTTGCTCAACAGGGTGATGTCTCAAAATATACCTGTTAGGTGTCATAGTTACTGATCTTGTTCCAACTATAGATTCTTCTCTGCTTTCTTCTCTATTTTCTTCTCTATTTTCTTCAGTATGACTTTCATTCAGCAAATCACTGTTAGCTTCAAAAAATAACTCTGCATTTTCAATGTTAGGCTAAGGTTGTGCTTCTCCATCAGATTCATAATCAAGCATTCTTTCCTAAATTTTAAACTTCTCATCCATTTGCACTTTCAACAATAGTCTTAGTTCTTTTGTTATAACATCTATATGCTTTGCTTTTTAAAGAATATCCAAGAAATATTCCTCCATCACTTCTAGGATCAAATTTTCCTATGTTATCATCTCTCTTTATATAACATTTACTTCCAAAAATTCTAAAATACTTAACTGAGGGTGCATGTCCAAACCATAATTCATAAGGTGTCTTGTTTGTATCTGCTCTGATTTGTACTCTGTTCATAGTGTATACTGTTGTGTTCACTGCTTCTCTCCAAAAAGTCTTAGCCAAATCATTTTCAAACAACATAGCTCTTGTTGCTTCAGTTATTGACCTGTTCCTTTTTTCTGCAATACCATTTTGTTCTGGTGTTCTAGGGGCTGAAAGTTGTCTCTTAATACCATTCATTTCACAAAAGGTGTTAAACTCTCTAGATGTAAATTCACCACCTCTATCAGATCGTAGACACTTAATCTTCATTCCAGATTCATTCTTAATTTTTCTTTTCATGATCTTAAATTTATCAAATGCTTCATATTTTTCTTTCAAAAATGCAATCCACATCATCCTTGTAAAATCATCAACAAGAATCATAAAATACCTTTCTCCATAGAATCCTCTAGTCCTAGTAGGACCACTCAAGTTTGTATGAACAATCTCCAGCTTCTCTGTCGATGTGAACTTCTTGTTGGGAAATGAACTCCTTTTATGCTTTTTCATCATACATTCTTTACAAATCATGTTAGTAGGTTTCATAATTCTAGGTAAATCTCTTACCGCAAGTGTAGTGCTCACCTTGACAATATTATCAAAGTTTATATGACAAAACCTTTTATGCCATAACCAACTGTCATCAATCTTAGTTATCAAACATGTCATCTCAATAGGATTCAACTGAAATACATTACCTCTGGTTTTGGATCCTTTTCCAATCAGATTTCCATCTTTATCTTTTATCACACAAGTTTTCTCAGCAAACCAAACTTGATAACCCTTATCAGCCAATTGTCCAATGCTTAGTAGATTATGTCTCAATCCATCAACAAAGTAAACATCATCAGTGTTAGTCTTTCCATCAAGAGTAATAGACCCTATACCCTTAATCAAACAAGGTGCATTATTACCAACCCTAACAATTCCTCCATCATAATTATCTAACTTAACAAACTTTCTTTTATCTCCAGTCATATGATGTGAACAACCACTGTCTATAATCCAATCAAATTTCTTTTCAACTTGAGAAACTAATGCTTTTTCTTCCCTTTTATCAGATTCAGAACTTTCTTCTTTAATTGCTACAAATCCTATTTCCTCAAAGTTATCATTATCACTGTCACTTAAATGTCTTTCAATTCCTGCTTCAAGATCTTCATCATTTGCATAATAACATTCTTTAGATCTCCTAGGTTTAAAGTTGCTTCTATACTTCTTAACTCTTTTAGGACATTTAGATGCAAAATGACCATATTCTTGACAAGTCCAACATTTAAAGATTTTCTTACCATCTGGTTCTCTTTTTACAAGTAATGCAATACCTTCTTCAATCTTCTTATCTTCCTCAAATTTAGATCTACTACTACTGGCATAATCTCCATTCACACTAGTACTTCTTGTAGGTCTAATGTTAAGAGCACTGAATGCTGTTTCCATTCTAGGTAGCTCTCCTGATAATCTCAAGTTCATCTCTATTGTTTCTAATCTTCCAAGAAGAGTCTCTCTTGAAAAGTTCGATGTACAAGGTATCACTTGTTCAATCATCTGTGTTGTCTGCTTGAATACTAGTGTCAAAGTTCTCAGAATTTTCCATATCACTTCATTCTTTGTCTTATCACCTCCACAAGACTTTATTCATGTTACAATCTCAGACATCCTACCAATATAGCTTCTAATAGATTCATCTTCCATCATTCTAATATTTGCAAATGCACAAATCCAATTATGTAATCTAGCCTTCTTTGCATGTTCATCACCTTCAAAAGTAGAATGTAAAGCTTTCCAAATTGCATGAGATGTTTTCAAACATCTTACCTAACTATATTCATTCTCTGGCAGTGCTGACAAAAGTGCTTCTCTTGCAAGTATGTTACACATGAATAGATCTAGTTCATCTTTAGTTCCTGCCTCTAGATTGTCTTCCTCAATGATAGTCTTCTCATTCTTTGTAATCAACCAATAACTTGGTCCTAAACACAATAGATGAGTCTTCATCTTTTCTTTCCAGCTATCAAATTTTACTCCATCAAACTTAGGGCTTTCTTTTCTGAAATTTGCCATGGATCTCCTTAAGTTGTTAAACTTTTCTTTCAAGGACCTGCTGCTCTGATACCAATTATTAGAAAGTAAAGATCCCCAAGATAACTGAGAGGGGGGGGGTGAATTAGTTATCTGATAATTTAACCATTCAACTACTTTAAACAATATAATTAAAGTACTAATCAACCATAGAAAGATAACCATACACAATTGCACAATAACACAAGATATGTTGACTAGGGAACCTCTTGAAAAGAGTAAACCCCAGTGGGAATGATGCCCACAAAATGATGCACTAATATGAAAGTTCCTTGTTAGAGGATGGACCCTGTTAGGAGTCTTATGAAATACATTCAGTACATATAAATCCCTATTAGGAGATTTTGAATCCCTGTTAAAAGATTCTAACCCAGTTAAGAGTTTATGGAAGACAGAAGGACCCACTGCCCAAACAGCTTCAAGGCAAGATCTCTGAACCCACTATCCAAAAGATCTTAGAATTATTCAATAGAATAATATGAAATATATTACCTCCTTCACACTGTGCCAAAACTGCACTCTCTACTACACAAGATCACAATTCCAGATCTCTGTACTAACAAGTCTTCCTTCATCACTGAATTAGCTCTTTTCTTCACTTCATGCATATATTCGCATCTCAACCTTCACAGTACATATTTTAACAAGGAAAAAATTCCTTCTTATATACTAAACTCAAATAATTACAAATGAGTCGGTCCTCAATTACAAGATAATAAATTCTACACGCTACACACAAAATTTCACATAAAATTGTCGGCTTCCAGATACTATAACTTTCTCCAAACATATCTTCAAAGTTTGCACTATGAACCACATCATCATTAATGAGTCTCCAAAATCCCTTTAACTCCGCAAAATCAGATTCCATCCCAGCTAAGAGATATCCTCTGATTTCTGAAAATCGCTTCACAGAAACACTGTCTAAACACTACTTTCACCAAAATGCTCATAACTCTCATAAATGAATGAATTTCTTTTTGCACTGTTAACCATAGGTTAATAACACACCAAAGAACATACCATCAACTGCACAAAAGCCAATCTACAATACAACATGTGCACAAAACAAAACTGTACCTGCTTTCCTGCTGATATCCAGAATATCACTGTGTTGACATCAATGACAATCCAAGTCATGAATGCAACAACTGCTACAGAATGATTGCCAAAATACTTTGCATTCATTCCTAACAATTAGAGTTAAAATATTTATTGATAATACATTATTTAAATTTTATTTAATATTATATGATAATTTTAGAAAAAAATTATTTAATATTAAAATTTGTATATAATGTATAAATATAATTAAATCAGTCTAATTAAACAAAATATTAGTTCATTTTAGAATGTGAGTATCAATATACTAAGTTCATTAGAAGGGTGTAAGGTTCCATGGGTCGTAGGAGGACTTAACTGTAAAATGTATCGATATTAAAGAACATGTATAATCGAAATAGTATCTACATAGACCTATAAGATTGTATGTCAAATTAGAGCAAAGTAAGTATGGGTATAAGGAAAATAATGGCATGATATAATTCAAGACTCCCAAAGGTGATGGAAAAGTGAGAAAGAAGATATACTAGGTTGGTCACAAGCGATTCAAAAACATCTTATGCAATTTGCAAGTGGCTTCCTCCCTTGGCCCTCTCTCCTATAGAAATTCCAATTTACCAATTACTATATATCTCTCTGTTATCTCTATTTGAGCATTTGATGTTGTCATTAGTATCAAATTAGATTAGTCAGTTATCTAAGATGATCGGTTGGTAAAAGATAGAATAACAAGCTATAGTATGCTAGTTAGTTGAACAAACAAAGCCTTCATTCCGGACAATCACAAGGCAGAACCGAGAGCTAAAAGGAAATAGGTTTAACCAATCACTAGGAGCATCAGAGTATACCAAGCACCGAGTGTCAATAAACACCGAGCACCGATGTATTCACCAAACATAAAAGGTTGTGTTTACCAAGTTATTCAGGAAATGACATAGTAATCAATAATGACACATTAATCTATGCAAACGGTTACACAGATTAATAAAATATTTTACCAAGATCGAAGCTTATTTATTATGGATGTAATCATTAAATATTGTGATGATTCCTATGTAATAGTTAGATCTAGGTTAATTTTGTACACCGTAGATCTTTGGTTTTCTAAGATGTTGTAAACCTAATTAGGTCATGGCAATCATAACAGTTTGCTATATATTTTTAATTGATGTCATTTTAACATATACGAAGAAGGAGATCTTGAAGTAGTAGCCACCTTCAAGACATCAGAATTCAAACAAGGTTTGCAAGACAGAGAAGTTTTCAGAGATTCAATTTAATTTATTCAGAAACATTCAAGGCTACCAAGTAGAACAGAGTACAGTTTACTACACATAAAGGTGATATTTATTCAGTATATCATAGATCTGATTCAGACAAAGTATAGTTGTCATTTATAGATACTTTTTGTTATCTTCTAATCATTATAGCAGAGTTGTAAAATCTCTTAACAGAGTAGACTTAACAGACTGATTGTAAATCTCTTAACCGAGTGCACACTTCATTAGTGTTGCTAAAATCCTTTCACAAGGTAGATATAATCGATTTGAAGTTACTCCTAACAGGGTAAGATCACCAGAAGTGATCAAACTTGTAGCCTTAACCGACATACTTTATTATCTACAGTAGTGAATAATTTATGGGCGTCATCGCCACCGTAGTTTTTACCTTCTAACAAGGGTTTCTGCGTAACCAAAATACTTGTGTTATGTGTCACATGTCATGATTGATTTATTGTTTGATTTCATGCACTTTACATTTACAAAGTTATTTGAATGAATGTTGCAAATAATAGATTCAGTTACATAGTTAGTCACTACTATTGCAAATTGAGTATTCAGTTAAAGTTTTTGAGGGTACTGATTCACCCCTCCCCTCTCAGTCCCTTATCTTTCCATCCCAACAATTGGTATCAGAGCTAGATCTCTTATTTGGAAGTTTAACCACTGGAGAGGAAAGATCTCAAGATGGAAAAATACAAGTTGGACAAGACAATTGAGAATCAAAAGATTTAGATGCAAATCTTCATTGAGCAATACAAGCAAGCTAAGGATGAGTTGAATAAGTTATTGATTTAGAGAAAAGATATGGCTATTTGACAATGTGAGACTGATTATCATGAAGAAGAAATTGATGATATATTTGAGAATATTGGATCCAATTCAGGTAGTATATCTGACATATCTAAAAGTGCAATTTTTTATTTATCTAAGAAAAATCTTCATTTGACTTAACAAGTTAAAGCCCTGTAGATCAAACAAGAAGCACAAATGGTAAGAATGATTGATGTGATGAATAATGCTAGACAAGTTGAACAATAGAGAAATTTGGCTATTGAAGACATAATACAAATGACTGAGAAACTTCAAGAGAAGGAATCTGAGATACTGAGACTTACCGAGCATCACTTTGAGATATCTAATTAGATGTTTGTTGTAAGCTAGGAGATCGACCGAGTAAATAATGAGTTAACAAGAAAACTTGAAGACATTGGTGAACTCAGATAAGAAAATGAAAAAATGAGAAATGAAGTGAGAATGCAGCAACATCATAATGAGATGATGAAAAAGGTTGAAGATAGTTCCAAGAAAATTGATGATTTTCTAATCAGTCAAAGAGGACTTGGAAGCACTATTGGATTAGGTTATACCGAGCAAGGAGAATCATCTAAGAAATTTGAACAGATGAACACCTATAAGATTCAAAGACCTAAGATGCTAAGATGCTATCACTGTGGTAAACTAGACCACACTTCAAATGTTTGCAGGAGTAAAGCACAAGGTAAACCTAAAACCATTCCTAAGTTCAATGGTCATTGTTATAGTTGTAACAAGTATGGACATCAAGCACATGAATGTAGATCTAAGTTGAATAGGAATCCTAACAAACCCTACATGGAGAAACACTATCACACTTGCAACATGCATGGACACACTTCATAAGAATGCAAAACAAAGATGAAGCAAGTCTGGACACCGAAAGGACAGGACAAGACCTATCAACCAAGAAGACAAGGTAATGCTTATACTTGGGATTATAACACATAGGTTAACTGCACAGCATGTGGAAGATATGGACATATTGCAGCTAACTGCATGAGAAAGAATTGGAGAGGCAGATCTCGTAGCTGGACAACTATTGGCATGGCATGTTTACACTGTCACAAAGTCGGTCACCTAAGTAAAGATTGCAGAGACTAAGCACCAGAGACACAAATATTTGAAAATGGCAATACAATTAAAGATATCATGAGGATAAGAAAAACTATGTGGAGGAAAGCATCAAATGATAATGTTGAGTCAAGCAATGCAGTCGATGAAACCTCGTCCATTGGATTGGGTGACATCGCGACCTCTAACTAAGTTGAAAATGTATGTATGGAACTAATAATCCTAATTGATCATATTAATCATACAGCTCCTTATACTAAGTGATCTCATACCAAATCTGCATGAATTAAGATGCACTATGGTTTTATAAGGTTTGATTTTTAAGTGTTTATAGTTGGTATATGTTAGACCGAGTGAGAAGTTGTCAGTCGGTAACTATTATGCAAGATTAACCGAGTGTCAGTATTAATCGATTGGAAATTTACATGTTAACCGAGCTTATGTGTTGATTACGTAAAAGAAGGTTTTGAAAGGACTTGAAACCTTGTACATGAGCATGAAAAGATATAGCAATAAAAGACCAATATAGCTGTGGTGCCCCACCAAATAGACCAAAGGAACAAACCCGAGTTCCTACCAAATGGACAAAAGTCAAAACTAAGTACAACAAAGGGCGATCAAGATTTACATTTAAGCCCATCCTTATGTGAATGTAAGTTCAGATCAAAAAAGGGAGTGGATGATTTAGATTTTTTTCCCTTCATAGTAGTCCATCCATCCTCCATCTTCCCAATAGCCTTCTATATTTCAGAAGAGGTGGAGAAGCCCACAAAAGGGTAGGTAACATCAAAAACCCCAGAAGGGGCAGGAATAGCACCCTAACCATTCCCCATAACCCCCACAGGAGAAACATGGGAAAAAGAACGCGCAGCAACAACATCTAAGAAAGTGGTAGAATTAGAGACAACACCACAAACACCCGAGCCAGAGACAGCAACATGGCCAGCAGTAAAGCTACAAATAGCATCCTGGACAGGGACAACGGTAGTATTATCTAAGGTCAAATCATGGCCAATAGCATCAGTAAATCTAGCAGCAGCATTTAGGATAGGGACAGCAACAGTATTATCCAAGGCCGAATCAGAAGCAGCGATAGCAACAACAGGGACATATGAGACATCCACAGGAGCATCATCCAAATCTTTATCAGAAAGAGGAGAGACAGCATCCAATCCCCCAATAGGGGCTTTTCGGATCATATAATGATGAGCAGCAACCCCCGACCACCAAGTAGGCATTTTCTTTTATTTAACCTTGTCTGAAACACAGCACGCAGTGAGATGGCCAGTCATGTTGCATTTCCAACATCAGAACGGGATACCCTTATTATCAAAATTTTGTGTCCAAGAGCCCGAAGATGAAGCCAAAGTGATCTTCTCAGGAAGACCCTTGGAGACGTCAACCTCCATAAGAATACAAGCATAAGTTGTTTTAAAGATATCAGAGGAGTCGGGATCCACCATTTCGAAATCCCCAATAGCCTCACCCACCACTTCCAGAATAGAATCTAACCAGAGATAAAGAGGAAGATTTGGAATTTAACCGAGCTTATGTTATTTTGTGGTATACACCAAGTTTGATAGTTGTTGTTGAGCTATGTTAGGTCGAGCATTTATTGCAAAACGTTTTGAGCGAGAATTTGAAAATGCTATAAATACATGGTGAACTTAGTTCATTTTTTCACACAATGATTATGAAGAGCAAACAGTTTACAGAGCGATTTTGAGAAAAAGATTTTCAGAGCATTTGAGAAAAGATTTAAAGAATTCTAAGTGATCTCATCATCATTTCGAGTAAGTACTACCATCACTGAGTTGTTCATTTGTTACTTACCAAGACCCTAATCAAGAAACCATGGCGTCCACATAAAAAATGAACAAGTCCAAGTATGTAGAGGAGGAGGAAGTGAACTTAATTGTTTCTACTACTTGTGATGAGTCTAGATACAAACTTCATCCTGAAGTGGTGTCACAAATTGACAAAATAGGAGCTTTTTCGAGCATACCACATAGGGTTTTGCTGGTAGAAAATGTTCATTCATATATTCACTACAAGATAGGGGAAATTGGAGATTTCAAGTTGTTTGCTACTTATCAAAAGTTGTGTGGAGAAGATGGAAAGTTGAAAATTGATCATGAGCACCTGAAAGTTAAAGGTCTGGTTAATGCCCTAAATTTCCTGAAGGTTTTCAAAAATGAATGGATAAGAATAGTTCTGAGTCAGTATCTTGATGGAAAATTATGGTTGGATGAGCCCATAAAAATTACAAGGAACACCACACAAGCGGTAACTAGATACCCAACTATTGACAATGTCAAGACACTAAGGAGTGCACCCCGAACCGAGATAGAGAAGAATACTGGAGCCGAATGGGATGATAGAGCAATGAAAGTTAGCACAATCAAAGATCCTGAGACAAGATTTGGAGCATATGTTATAGGTTATAAGATATTCCAATCAAGTAGACCAAATAGTGTACCGTGTGGTGCAATTGATATTGCATATAAGATAGTTAAGAAGGGATTCCAATTGGACCTTGTCGAGCTACTATTGAAGCAAGTAGAGGAGAACATGAAGACTATTCAGTTGGCTAAGTCCAACACTTGTAAGTTTGGATCCTTACTACTTTGCATATTCTTTTATGTGCAAAAAAAATTTTGTTCGGTCAGTAATGTAGATTGGTCAACCGACAAGCCAATTACACTCTAGATCACATATTTGATTAACAGTTTGGGAGACAATTTTATTAGTCTAGTAGACAGTTATTTTGAACAATTTAAGGAGACAATGAACTCAAGAAGCAGAATTCCAATACAACTAGTGGAAGAACATGAACATGATATTTTCTTTCTAGTTGATACAGATCATACTTTGATAAAGGTTTTGGAACCAAGGATTCCACACCGGTTTCACCCACTCCTACTCCAAAGAAGAAGCAAGAAGAAGTGCAAACAAGGGCATGCACAAGGTCAACAAATGTAGCTTCATGACCCCCATCAAAGAAAGGATTTTTGAAAATATTCAGGCCAATTGCAACATCGCCGACAAAGACATACAAGAAAAGAGGTACACAAGCTACTACCAAGGCCCCTAAGAAAAGAAGAAAATTAATTAGAGGGAAGGATGAAATTGATGATGAAGAAGATAATACTGAGAAATTCAAGGTTGTTGTCAATAAGAACTATTCAATTAACAAATTTGTTGAAGATATAATAGATAATGGAGGTCTAAGTGATCCTCAAATCAGTCGATTTAAACAATTGTCAACTGAGGATCAGAATAAAATTGAAGAAGTTGTAATTCAAATCATGATTAAGTTCAAGAAGGTACCCATTGAATTTTCTAAATATGTACCTAAGGCATTATATGACAAAATTTGAGCAAGATGGACCTATGCATTGAGCACAGAAAAGACAATGAGGGAATAGTCCCTGGTATTGGCAATGCCAACATTAACTAGCCCTGAGATTAATGAGCTAATAAAAAAATATTGTAAAATATTTCTAGTGAAGAGTCAAGCTCTACAGATTTTGGATGAGAATATGGAAGAGGTTGATGAGAATAGTTAGTTGCTATGACTTTTATTCTCCAAGCACAAGCTGAAGCAGATAAGTTGGCTCTGGCCATTATACCTGAGAAGAAGTCTCGAAGAAAAGGTAAAGGCATCCATTCTGATGATACAGACTTGGAAAAGGAACCTATTGAGCTATCAGATACCAAGTTACCTAATACCACTAATGCCACCGAGAACATAAGTGTAACCCAGGATACACCCGAACAAGTTACAATACAAGGAATTGCTCATGATTCAAATGATGTACTCATCGAGGACATTACAAATGGTGATTCTAATGACATCGAGGATGATGAGGATGTCAAAATTATTGGAGCTCAATAAGAAGAGCAAGTCCCTACCAAGCCAGCAGTAAGTTCTATATCAGGTGATCTTCCAATCTTAGTTAAAGATGTTGATATTATTACACAATAAGAACCTGAAGGCTCAATCCCCGAGCAACCTAAAGATACATTAGGGGAACAAGGTACAAGCACTACAAATATTATAGAGATAGAAATGCCTAATGAAAAAGAGGCAAATACACAAGCACAAGATGACCCCAAGCCTATCAAGACAGCACAAACCAACACTACATCTGAAGCTTCATCTCAATTGACCGAAACGTGGGTCACCGAGGAGCAGAAGAAGGAAGAAATAGTGTCTACCGAGAAAGACAAACCAAGTTTTGAGGTAAAGGATATAGTTCCATTTGTAAAGTCTTCGCCCCAAGAGTCCAAGAAGATTAAGAAGAAAAAGCATGGCAAAGGGCCAATCACACTTAATGAAGTCATTGAAATTCCTAACTATGACCCAAGGACTTTGGACCCTGAGGAATTAAGGAAGTATGAGGAGTTATGCACTAGAAAAGCAGCACGAGAGAAGCTGAGGAAAGAAAGCAAGAGCAAGAAAATTCTAGATGATGTGAGAGACATCTTACAACAAGTTGTACTGGATGTCCAAATCAATGACAAAACACCCATATTGGACCAACTTGCAACTCTTGTAAATGAAATAAATGCCCCAGACATAAATGCTAAGAAGAGGATTGAAGAAAGGGTAGAAGCCAAAATACAAAACAAATTAGCAAAGAAAATTAGCCAAGAAGTGGCAATTAACAAAGTCAAGCTTTCTGAGGTAATCACTGAGTTACAATCTATTACTCAAAAAATAATTCAAATTTTGTTTCAATTATGCACTGTGGAGACTTTCACTGCCGAGGTTAGTGAAAAGATAAAGAAGTTGGATGTAGAAATCCTAGCCAGTGCTAATGCGTCTCTAACCAAGCCAAATGTTTTTCACAACCATATTCTAAAAGTTCAAGAGCTTAGGCGGTTGAGAGCTGATTTGAGGAAGCAGGAAGATAAGATAAGTGACCAAGTCACTGAGTTGCAAGTAGAGTTGCTTCCCCACCTCAAAATAATTGAGCGACACATTGTGAAGGTGCAAGCCTTAGTTGCAACACCAAATATTTTTGTGTTGGAGAACATATTTGACATGCATGCACAACTCGGTCTTGAGCACATTGCTCTCACCAACTTGAAAGAGGAATGGGAAAACCTCTTAGTTTCTCTGATGAAAACCCATAAGCACATTTTTTATAATTTGTAAGTACAAATTTTTCTTTTGGCATTAATCTCAAAAAGGGGGAAGTATAATGTATATGCCAAATGTACTTTTATATGCTAAGTGTACTACACATACCGGGAGCATGCACCAAGGGGGAGTTTTTGAGTTTTGTTGAAGAGTAAGTTTTTTGGTTATGTATATATGGAGTTAGAATATTTTTTTTTGAAATATCAGCTTATATACATTACAATTTTGATACTAATGCCAAAGGGGGAGGTTGTTATCTCTATTTGAGCATTAGATGTTGTCATTAGTATCAAACTAGATCAGTCGATAAAAGATAGAATAACAAGCTATAGTATGCTAGTTGGTTGAATAAATAAAGCCTTCATTCCAGACAATCACAAGGCAGAACTGAGAGCTAAAAGGAAACAGGTTTAACCGATCACCAGAGCATGTTTACTGAGCATCAGAGTATACCGAGCACCGAGCATTAGTAAACATCGAACAGTATACACACTGAGCACCAGTGTATTCACCGAACAAAAAAGGTTGTGTTTACCGAGTTATTTGAGAAATGACATAATAATCAGTAATGGCAAATTAATCTATGCAAATGGTTACACAGATTAATAAAATGTTTTACCAAGATCGAAGCTTATTTATTATGGATGTAATCATTAAATGTTGTGATGATTCCTATGTAATAGTTAGATCTAGGTTAATTTTGTACACCGAGATCTTAGGTTTTCTAAGATGTTGTAAACCTAATTAGGTCATGGAAATCATAGCAGTTTACTATATATTTCACTAGTAAATTTTAGCTTGAATTTCAATGACGATTAGTCAATTTTTTTATGCAAATTGGTTGACCAAATGACCATTATTATTGTTGAACTTTCTACATCGATTATTCAACACATTATATATTTGTTGCATATTCAACCTTTATAGTTGTTGAACTATCGACTGATCTGACGTCAAAATCATCACTTCAATTTGAAAGAATATCTGACATATCTTTCATCTTTTTCAACCAATGTTGGTTGCATTTTCAACCACATATGGTCAGAAAATTGATCGATGAAATATGTCAACTGTATAGCATTACAGTCAAACTTAAGGTAGTGCGGTCGAAATGGTTGTCGAAATATCAACGACAAATGGTCAAAGAATTCATCAAGAGTATAGCATTCTCATCGAATGTACAGTCTTTGTTGGTCAAAAAATCAACATAAAATTTAGTTTTTTTAAAATATATATATATTATGAAATCTATTAATATATTATAGTGATTTATGGGTGCCATCTATACGTGATTTGGCTATTTTGGGTGCCATCTAATGTTTTCTTCATGGGTGCCAGAGTTTGTCATCTTGTTGGTAATATTCTATGTTCTACAATGACGAGGATGTTCCCATGTTGGAAGAACTGGGGCATCTCTTCTGAATTGGTCATTGTAGTATGCAAATGTTGGATTTAATTTGTTATTTTTTCCTTTAACAATGTGATTTGTAGATATATTTGTGTAATGTTTTTGGGTATTGTCAATATAGACATTTGACCATAGAGTTTACTTAGTATCTATGTTATCCTTTCTTTGTGTGCTATTTTTTATGCCACTGGCAGGCAAGGTAGTAAGGTGATATTGTGATTTCTAGAGAGTTGTTTTTGCTATAAATTAAAATTTTAAAAATTGTTGGCAAACTATGGCATGGAAAAGGGCTCCTGGAATGTATTTTTCAAAAGTTTGTTATATATGAAGACTACTTTAATTGTTTTTGTTTCCAAATATGTTTACTAATACAATTTTTTTTGAGTTTTCTTATGATGGAATTTGGTGATAAACTAACCATAATCCTATTAATGTACTTCTTTCATGTTTGGAGACTAGAATTTGAAATTCAATTGATGATATCAAAGCTTCATGTCCAGTTCAGTCATATTGCTGACCTTGTGGCTTATTCCATTATATTGTGTTAGTTTCTCTATGCACAATAAAATGTTAAATCTTCTTGTAACTGGTTGTCAAGCAATCATAAATATCATACCCAAGTACAAGATAAAGTGGATATTTATATCTCCTGGTCTCTGTGTATCATACTAACTGGTGTTTTATATTTGTAAGTGTTATGGTGATACACAATCATATATGTATGTTCCTATAAGGCTCATATTTTATTATAATGGGATTTATTTTTTTCATCTTATAGTTTCCAAAGAAACTACATTCCATGTTGATGAGTTCTCACCTCTTGTTCCCCTTGTGCCCACTTTTGTTCCAATGTCATTATCATGTTCAATTAGCATATACTAAAATTTTAGGGGTGCCTCGGGCATCTCCTATGTGTGTTCTCCCATTTCACCATCCTCCACAAGATGAGAGTTAGTGGATCATATAAATATTCTATCATTTTATATTTTGGATGACACGTGAAAGTTCCTTAAAAGGTGATTTTGGCTACTATTGGATTGGGGTATGTTTCCAACTTTGAGTATTTTAGCATACAAATGTTGGACTCCTTTTGAAAAGTTTAATATTTAAACCACTGTATAGTATGAATTGTATCTTAGATGATGTTGTGACTCGTATGGATGTATCTTTTGTATGTAATAGAATGCATCCAACCTATACATGTGACTATATATTGTATCTAGTATCTTGATTCTCCTTCCTTTGGTTATTATTATTTAGTAAAATACCATGAACTGGAAAATAAACTAAATACATGAATGCAATTGAAGAACCTTACCATTAGAGCTCAAATATCTGAGACTGGATGATCTAGAAATTTGTTGACTTTAATTTTATGATCTAGAAAATTGTCTTTAATGAAACTATTGTAGGGGTGTAACAAGGACAAGTATACTGATATTATTGAGATTTTTCTTGCTAATTTGAGGCTTCCCTTTGATGTATTCCTCTTCCTATTATTTTTTGCCACAACCATGACAAAGCAAGAATGCATGTATATGTCCTTTGATGCCACGGGTTCTCTATTGACTATAGAACAAGAGAATATCACTTGATGGGTGTGCTTGGTTTGAGGCAACAATTCCATGTGAGGGGAAGGAGAAGCAAAACTTCAAGGATAATTGAAGAAATAGAAATGTGCATCAGGGAAGCTGACATTGAAGATGGGACCAAGAAGAACTTTAATGAATATTGCAAGGGTTGTCACAAGGGAGGGAAGCATAAGGAGTGTACCCACTGTGGAAAGCCTGGACGTATTGAGGACACTTGTTTCAAGAATAGAATCACCTAATATAGGAAGTGAAGGAAATTAAATTAAAGAAATGTTCTTGTAACTCATACTTCTCCTAAATAGGCTCTCAAGTGTGATTTCACAATGAATTTTGGTTGCACTCTTATGGTAAAGGATGGTTGCTAGTTGCAAGAGCATGGCAAAGCAGATGTTAAGAAATTTCATACATCAGATGTTTCAAATATTTTTATTTCTTTTAGTGGCAATATTGTGTTTGATGATTACATAATCACCATATATGTATGTGAAGATGGTTTGTCATCAAATAGTTGATCAAGGTAGTGAGGTTGCATGTTTTTTTGATAAATTCATTGCGACAATTGTAATAATTATTTAAATTTGATCAATGATGGAAAGCTTGATAAGCAAATGAAGGCTTGCAAGTTCACAAGTTTCATTGATATTCTGATGAATTAAGGTTAAAATAGAACTTGTGGCCATGGTAGATGATATAACAAGTAGTTACAATAGAGATTAGAGTACCTGACTTTCAGCAGCTTTCAATTATTGGGTTAAAAAGCTTTGTTCCACAAGTCATCTCCCATATCTCCATCAAGAAGCATGTGCAAATGATGTTTTCTTGAAAAAAATCACTAGGAGAGGTTTCAAAAAGGGAAGGCATGGTGTGCTGAGCATTTGTAACTTGTACATTTTGACTTGAGCCCTATGGATCATCCATCTTACAAGATCAAGGTACGTGTTGACTACCATTGAGAATTTCCCCTAAAATACTCAGGTTTATCATATGAAATATGTCTTAGACTTTAGAGAAGTGCATCAAATGGAGAGTTATGGTTGAGAGGCAGTTTGGACACCTAGTAAAAGTTTGAGATCAGATTATTCAAGAAAATATGTTAATTGTGTGTTTGAAGAGTATTGTTCCAAGCATGGTATTGTGTGGCAATGTACTGTTGCATATAGTCCCTACTAGAATGTACAACAATGAAAAAGAACATACTTTGATTGGGATTCTGCTTTGTATGTGAAGCCATTTTTTTAATGTACTCTTAACAAGGTATCTACTAAATTGTTTTGACACATGGCGCCCTATTAACAATGGTGTAGTAGGAAGCCAACTATTATTCATTGAATATTGTTTGGTAGTCTTGCTTGGGTGGCATATTTAGGATAAGAAAATGCATAAACATAGTCCTAAGAGCCTTAAGTGCATAGAGATAGGATATTCAAAGGAGTCCAAATCCTCTCAATTGTTCGATCCTGCTAAGAATAAGATTGTCATTGGAATAGATCTCATCTTTGGTGAGGTGACTTCATTTGAGGATGCACTTCAATGCATTTATATAGTGCTTAGTTTGTTAATAGTTTATTTTGCTCCTCTGAAGACAACACAAATTGAATCATGTAAGGATAAACCTTTCCTCAAATTAGAAAGGGAATCTCCATTTTAATTAAAGACTAAACTAAACCCTTGAACTTACAACCATAACCTTAAACTTTTTAATATATGTACAAGTATCTTTGTGGTTTTCAGCATGCAATATAAGTATTAAGAAAAATACCAATCTTTTTGTTTTAAGGTATGAGCACAAAGTTAAAGCATCTCTCCTATGCACAAAGGAGATTTTATAATATTTTAACTGACATGAATGATCTAATCTATGTTAACTAAACACCACATGTGCTAAAAATAGACATCAAAGAGAATGAAAACACAAGAATTGGAATTGTAAACAAAGATGGGATCCTAAAATCAAATAAAGAGAATTGCATATAAAGCTATGATAACTAAACACCACGTGCTAAAAGTAGACATCAAAGAGAATGCAGACACAAGAATTGGAATTGTAAACAAAGATGTGATCATGCAAATCAAGTAAAGGAAATTCCATATAATGCTACAATTACCAGTTCAATGAAGATTTCAGTACAAGATCATCAACAGAAGGGGTGACGATGTGTGTCGTCAATTGCATGTTTCCAGAAAGGGTGACAATCAAACAAAATATATACATGTATCAGTAGTAATTAATTGAGCATCATAAGAAATACATTGGTAATTGTAAATCACATATGTTGTAACTAAACTAAGAGAATTTCACTAATGCATATGTGAATCATTTATCTTAAGCTAGCTAAAAATTACATGATACGTATGCAAAAAATTACGTAGAAGACAACATGAACAATATGCAAGATCGTAAACATGAACAAATTACCTTTACCTTATATATGGAATGCAAGATCGTCAACAAAAGGGGTGATGATGTGTGTAGTCAATTGCTTGTTTCCAGAAAGGGTGACAATCAAACAAAATATATACATGTATCAGCAGCAATTAATTGAGCATCATAAGAAATACATTGGTAATTGTAAATTTCACACATGTTGTAAGTAAACTAAGGGAGTTTCACCAATGCATAAGTGAATCATTTATGTTAAGTTAGCTAAAAATTACATGATACGTATGCTACAAATTACATAGAAGACAACATGAACAATATGCAAGATCATAAACATGAGCAAATTACCTTTACCTTATATATGGAATGCAAGATCGTCAACAGAAGGGGTGACGATGTGTGTAGTCAATTGCTTGTTTTCAGAAAGGGTGATAATCAAACAAAATATATACATGTATCAATAATAATTAATTGAGCATCATAAGCAATACATTGGTAATTATAAATCACATATGTTGTAATCATTAGAATTGAAATCAATAAATCAATATTAAATATATATACTAATCAATATAAATATATATAAATAATTAAATCACATACCTTGTACATTTCAATCACATCATTGATCATCTTCTTCATCCATCTCATCATCGTCATCGTCATCATCGTCATCATTGTCATCATCATCATCGTTGTCATCATCATCATCATCATCATCATCATCATCACCACTATCATCATCATTATCACCATCATCACCATCACCACCACCACCACCACCATCTTCTTCTTCATCATCATCTTCAATATCTTCTTCTTCCATCACATTATACTTTATCGGCCTTCCTCTTGGATCATGTCTAACAACAAATAACCAACCCGGTTTATGTGGAACCTCTAAGTAAAACACTTTCTCACATTGGCTTGGAAGAACATAGGGCTCATCTTCAACTGGCTCAAACGACCTTGTGTTAATCATTGTAAATCCATTATCATGTTGAATAACAATTCTATCAGGATCATTTTGATTCAGTCCTAGCCTTTTCCATTTGACAATGAATAGAACTAATTTGAAAGAGTTAAAGTCGCACTCAAGTATATCATCCAAGATGCCATAGTATCAATTTTGAGATTGTTGAGGATGTATATTATTTCTAGATGATATATTAGTGACCTCGAAGACTGCAGTTATCCCAGAATCACAAGTTTTTTTTGTCATCCAACTTTTTATGCAAAATTTGTGGCCATGATAGTACATAGCTTTGTGGTGCTTGACTTGCAATTTTTCAAGCGTGTGAAAATTATTTGCATCGTGAGTTGATATGAAACATATGGGTCATGATCATTAATAAATTTTTACATACCTCTCTACCTCTTAAACCATATGCTAGATCAATTACCATTGGCGTAACATTGGAATCTTCATTACGATGAGCTTCTCTAACCAATGAAGCAACACCTTTCCATGTTAATGAGCAACCATTTTATTGACATCATTCAATCCATACTGTCATCCAATCAAAATTGTTTGCAATATACAAATGTATAGCATCCCACTCTCGACCAATTATATATATAAAAAATAAACCAATTACAAATAACTTATATTGAAGATTTATAAGAATTAATTAACTACAATAACATCTTATAATTACCTTTCACTTTCATCAATCTAGCTTTCCCCATCAAGTACTCCCCTTTGAATTTGTTAATGGAGTTGGGATCCCAAATATGATCTACATGGATCTTTGTTGCAAACTTAGGAAGATATTCACTAATGTACACCATGGTTTGGTATACCATAGAACCCTTAGGATGTGCTCTCTGTCGAACCAAGCCTTTCAAAAATCTCAAATGCCTCTCAACCATCCACATTGACCTAGTTTGTACAGGTCCACACAATTTAATCTCCTCAATTTGATGTATGAGGTAGTGTTCTTGTGCATTGAAAAAAGTTGAAGGTAGACACTTTTGCATTTCACACATAAGATGAGGAATTTTTCTCTTTTAATATTTTATATCTTCTTTATTGATTTCTTTTGATGACAACTACCTCATGTATTTTCCAAGATCATATATAACTTGTTTGACACTATTGTCAAAGTGGTGTGGGAGAGATAGAGGTAGAACGTACTACAATATTTATAAAATGATCTTATCAATATTTTATAAAATAATGCAATGAAAATTACATGCAATATACAAATTGTATCATCTTAAAATGGAAGCACTTCTATGGTAAGAGCGTTTAGCCCTCCGAGTAAGTGGTTTAGGGTCATTTCGAACGCCTTGAATGGATATTCGACTTGGATCTAGCTTTTCCCCCTATTCTACCCCATTTTCCACTTCTTCCTAGCATTTTCTTCCATCCTGAACTGTGAACCTGAGAGTCTTGACCATAAGGTCAAGGTCAACCTCGACCCTGACCTAGTCAGGGTCAACCTTGACCTTGACCCTAGGGTTTGGAATCTTCAATGTTAGCTTCCAGTTTCGGGATCTCATCAAAATCTTGCACTTTCCCTCTTCGGGGCCACTATTTCTTAAATTAAGTGTCAAATTCTCAAATTAATATTTGAGGTGGACCTTTCTCGATATTTGTATAAGAATCCTAATTTATTATTGGAGATTAGCCTTTCTCGAGTTTTATGCCTAATACTCAAATTAACTTTGGGGTTGGCCTTACCTTGAATTTTGTAACAAGGCTCTTAAATAACTATTTTATTTATTTATTAAGGGTGGTCCCCTCCTAGAGTTTTGTGTCAAGACTTTAATTTAATTTCCTTTCCATGTGCACCTCTCTAGATTTTTGTGCCATGGGCCCTTAATTATTGTTTTCTACGAGGCCCCTCTTGTGCCCTAGATCACTATAAAATGGAGTCTTCCTCTCTCATTTTCATCATCCACTTTCATGATCAAGCTCTCAAGTCCAAGCATTCAAGCCTTCAAGCCTTCAAGAATTCAAGCATCTAATTCATCAAGGAGATCCATTAGTAGCCATTGAAGGATTCAAGCTCTATTGAGCTCTCTTGTTGAAGATTCCTCCATTTCCATCCAAGCCTCTTCCAAGTTCAAGATCCATTCAAGATTGGTGTTGAAGATCTAAAGACAATTGATTGGAGACATCCTACATTTGATTCTACATTCATCCATTCTTGTGGATTCAAAGATTTGAATCCTCCACAAGGGTTTCAACTCAAGCAAGGTGAATTGTTCCATTTACTTTGTTTACTCCAGCAATTTCAATTCAATTTCAAGGTTAATTCTTAAATTGGGGTTTGACTGAGGCAAACCCCCCAAACAAACAACCAAAAACTCTCTTTTTCTTGCAGGTACAGGTGCAGAACTTCAAATTTGAGAGTAAATTTGGATACCCTTTTCGCCAAACTTCTGAGATCTACAAACAAAGTCAAAGTCGACCTTCATTTTCCTGAGGTCATCCTTGACCTTTTAAAAGGTCAAAGTCGACCTGATCAAATCTAGGAAAAAGATTTTTGGGTTTTGTAGATCTCGTAGTTTCGGTTCAACATCACGAGAATCAACAATTTTTGAGATCGTTTGACAGGGTTTTCAGCCAATTCTTTTTCGAAGGTAAGTACCTTTATTTCCTAATTTCAATATTGATCATCTATATTTACTTTCTATATCAATACAATCTCATGTAAGTGTAAAATATTGGCTTTGGGGTCTCTTTTATGTGTAAGCCATTGCCCTAGGACCCCATACACTATTTTATCCTATACACAAATATATAGTGAATACAAAATAACATGAATTGCCTTAATAAATGTATGTCAATCGTGTGTTTTCATCCCTGGCCCAAATTCATTTTTCTTTGATATGAGATTGTTTATGTTCACAAAAAATCCTATGGGAAATCATATTTTTTTATGACTTCTTTTATACCATTGCTCTACTGCACCAACAATAACCAAGTAAGGGCACTTGTATCAATTTGGTCTCCATTGTTATTTGATCGAATGACATTTTTGATAGCATGGTTGGATTCTTCAATGTCACTACAAATTTTGACAATTTTATCTTTGTCATGCCTTCCATCCAATATTTTCCATAATGTCTTGGTTACATTCTTTCCAATATGCATAGCATCAAATAAATGCACGATTGGGAGTTGCTCGTAGTACAAAAACCTACTAAATTATGTAAGATAACTTTTTAGTCCTTTTGGAAGTTGGTCATTAATGCCTTGACGACCTTCATGAGCATCAATTACATCATCAGCAAATAAAACACAATATCAAAAAATAAATTTCAAACAAAAACCATCAAATAGAATGACATTACCTCGATGATTTATTTTATTATATTCCAACTTCCATAGGTGAGGTGTCACTCTTCATGGTTTTGATGTAGTCTCTTTTTCCCATTGAAAAGATGTTTTTTGGTAATTCGATACTTATGATTTCTATGGAGAAAGTGTCTATGCTCATCGAACACCTACTTTCCTAAACTTTTTGAATGATGAGATTTCATCTTTGGACCACAAAATGGACATGCAAATTTTTCCTTTGTATGAAGACCTACAAGATCATGTATAATTGGATTAAATATGTTAATTTTGTGTTAGCACTATAACATACCAAAAAAGAGGTGTTAAGAAGATAACATACCACAAAAATGTGCTAGCCCAGAGACATCATGTATTGTCCATACAAGCATTGCATGGAATTGAAATTGTCTTTGTCCTATTGGCCTAGAGATGTCATAGATAGTGACCCCATTCCATAACACCATCAACTCATCGATAAGGGGCTCAATATATACATTCATATCTTTAACTTGGTACTTACCTAGTTGAATGAACAAAAACATTACATAATTATTATGACCATTTTGATGGATTATTTATAATAAATTAATTTAGATGACTATTAAATGAAAAAATACTTGGAACAATCATTGCCAACATTATGTGCTCCCTCTTTATGGACATCCAAGGAGGAATGTTATTGTTGATAACAAAAATAGGCCACACCGAGTAAACAGATCTCATCTCTCCAAATAGATTGACATTGTCCGCTGCCAATGAAAGCTTGAGATTACGAGGTTCTTCTTTAAAGTGTTTCCAAGTTTTCTCTATTTTCTTAAATGTCAAACCATCTACAGGCATTCACATAATGTCATCTTGACTTCTATTACATGCATGGTAATCCATAAATTGTGCCAAGCTATTGCACTTGAATAATCATTGCAGGCATGGAATAATGGGAATATACTGAAGAACCTTGTGAGGCACCTTTTTTGTTATTTGATCAGATCGATATCTACTAATATGACAATCAGGACATTTTTTTGCAAATTCATGTTGTTTATGATATATAATATGATCATTCAGACATGCATGTATTGTTTGATACTCCATTCCAATATCTTTCATAATGGCAGATAATTCTCAGTATGAGCGAGGTAGAATGTTTGATGGTGGTAAAAAACACTCACCTATCAAACTACAACCAAAAATATAATTTATTGATATAAAGAATATTAATTGCTACATGATTCACCCTTTGTTAACTATAAAGAAATTATGACTAAAAAAATGAAAAAAGATGACATGTCTTAACATACGTGTCATTGCTACGTTGGATAAACCATTCATAACCTTCAAGTTCACCAACAACAATACAATAGCAAGAAGAGTTGTTTGGGAGCCTTTGTATAGGGGCTCGTATTCCTTCTCAAGTATAGGTACATCAAGGTCATCATCATCATCATCATCATCATCATCATCATAATCACAAAAAGAAACACTCTTTGTCAATAATGTTCAAAATCATTAGGACTATAGAAAAATCAATAAGACTAGAAAATCAAATTCTATAAATGGATGTTCTGATGCTTTGCCATCATTCATCATTTGGTATTGTGTATTCCATTTAAGTATGTAAGGCACAAAGTATTACATTTAGATTCGACAAACATGCAGATTTGACCAAGCATTACTGGGAGCTTGACCCAGTAGCAAATGGACTTGTGATATGATTTTCATAATAGTACATGTGTTGTTGGGTAAGATCCCATTAGTGTTTAGGAAAATCTACATGTTCACAATAGTACATGTGCATATAAGAGTCAATCAGAGAAGGTATATGCACAGGTGACAAACATGCAGATTTGATGACCAAGCATTACTGGGAGCTAGACCCTGCAACAAATGGACTTGTGATGATTTTTCACAATAGTACATTTGTTGCAGGGTAAGCTCCCAGTAGTGCTTAAGCAAATCTACATGTTCATCACCTGTGCATATGAAATGGCTCTAATGGAAGATACAATCGTTGAACAACCATTTTGTCAACTCTAATGTTCTCAACAAAGAGGGATATTTATCATAGCCATAGAAACATGATTATTTTTAAATAGAATACACCAAGGAGTACCGTCAGAAATATTGACCATTTACAATCATGAACAGTAAACCTAAAACAAATAGCTCATCTTTTTATCAACATGTGTAGTCTCTGTGTATATGAAAAATGAATGAAATATCAAGCTGAAATAAAACAGTGAACAAAAATTCAAATTCAAGGCCTAATTTATTAAGAGCAACAAACAATAAAGAACCCCATGACAATCAAAAAAAGAAACATGCTTTGTCAACAATGTTCAAAATCCTGTCACCAAGCACAGACATAGGAAATAAAAAAGGGACAAAAGACAAAAAAAAAATTTTAAAAAAAATCATTAGGACTATAGAAAAATCATTAAGACTATAGAAAATCAAGTTCTAGAAATGGATGGTTTTGATGCTTTTCCATTACAACAATTGAGCATTCATCATTTGCTACTTCTTGGTGTATTCCATTTAAGTATGTTAGGCACAAATTATTCCATTTACATTTGACAAACATGCAGATTTGACCAAGCATTACTGGGAACTAGACCCAACAACAAATGGACTTCTGATGATTTTCACAATAGTACATGTGTTGATGGGTGAGCTCCTAGTAGTGCTTAGGAAAATCTACATGTTCATCACCTATTTCTTTGAAAAGTTTCTAGATTCTGAGAAGAGGT
This sequence comes from Chamaecyparis obtusa, assembly GCA_027943335.1. Taxonomy (NCBI): domain Eukaryota; kingdom Viridiplantae; phylum Streptophyta; class Pinopsida; order Cupressales; family Cupressaceae; genus Chamaecyparis; species Chamaecyparis obtusa. Next base: position 1,585,381 of record BSBK01001958.1, read on the forward strand.
ATGAGTGGAGGACAAAGAAGGGATATTTGTGAAGGTTTCATAGATCTATGTTAATTTTGTCCCACCTCAACTTAGTAAAGAAGATATTCTGTAGAATTTTAGAGATCTAGCAAATCTTCACAAATATCCTTTTTAGCCTCCACTGAATATATGTTTTCTCGGAATCTTAAAACTTTGATCATTGATCTATTTGGTTTTGACACAAGGCAATGATCTTACATCACTATTCACTCAAGAACATGTTTCCATAAAAAATTTAATTCACTGTTGTAGTGACTGTACCCACGGGAAGAGATTTACTATTGCAAGGATGATTTTTATTTATTGATTTGAATCATTACAAATTTGGTCTCTTACACATCCCACCCTACTTCCCTCCTTCCACTCATGGTGCAGGAGCACCAAGGTCAAGGACAAGACCTAAGGAGTGCACCAGGGTTACTGATAGATCCTTGGGTAGAGGTGAAGACAACATGAACCTCAAGGGTCATTTGATGATGTAATAGACCAATAATGGTCATGCAATGATGTTTTGATCATTTACTGATCATATTGTAATGAGATCAAGGATGTAAGCCTTTACGACATTTAAAAGGATAAAGTGTACCTAGGGGTCACTAGTGGTCATTATGTTAATCCTAGAGAATATGAATTGGTGAAAGACCTATAAGGTCAATAATATTTGTATTATGGCCAATGGAGCCTTAAAAGTGATGTTAAGGCACTCAAGGTGCAAAAAATTGTAATTTCCTCTTATTGGCATAATACAGCCTATAAGGGTCATATGGGGGTTATAGGATAGATTGGATTAAAAAGGTTTTCTTTAAACCTTTTATAAGTCTTTAAGTATGGGCATTAGATGTTATGTTGTCGAGTTGACAACTTTTGTTGTCAACTTGACAATAATCTTTGGTTTATTTTGTTGACAATCAGTTTAGACTGTTTAGGAACAATTAAAAAAATAGTTAGTTGGTGGTTGTCGGGTTATTTGGGGAGAATGGAGTATATTTTGAGGGGGGATCCATGTGAGGAAGGGTGTGAAGAAATGTGGTGTGAAAAACCATGAAGATGTAACAGGGTTATCATCAATAAATCCATTTCTCTACATTTTTGTATCTCACTATCCTGAACGAACAGTCAGCAAATCCATAACTCCAATGGTTGATGAAACATGATTGAGACTTGGTTAAGTAATATAAAATACTCCTCCATATCTTATTTTCATGTTTATGTATTTACCTTAGCATTTGGTTTGATCTCAAGGAAGAACAATTGACTGGCGTGACTGTGACTGGCTTTTAGAGGGTACAATCAGTAGTTTAAGGTTGTATTCCTTAATCATGTAAGGGCACTCCCACCCCTATGATAATTGTGGTTTGGTGGGAGATTTCCTAGTTTTATCCTATGTATTCTATGTTGTTTTGAATGCAGAGATAGTGCAAGGTGGTAAGGGAGCAGTAACAGTCCCAGTGGAGAACACAGTGAAGGGTGCACTTAACAAGCCCCAGTTGTTGGTTGGAGATTCCTGATGAAGGTAGGGGATGTTTTATAATTTGGTATGTCCATATGAATGTATGGGAAGGTTTTGGAACCATTATTGGGGTTGATAGTTGCAGGGAAGGATGTTTCCCACAAAGCCCTAGGCTACTAGCCCAAAAGGTGAGGGTTTGATAAATGGGAATGTGAATGAGTGGGTATGATCAAATAAAGTTGAAAATTTGTTTTTTGGTATCATTTTTCAAGACTTTTTAGGGTTATGGAGTCCTAGAAGTAAGTGGGTATAGGTGTTGCTTTGTTATGGGAGGGCTAATTAGGCCTAAATGGAGAGTTATAGGGTGATGGAAAGGTTTACCAGTCAAATAATGGAGATCTGAGTCTGACATAGATTCAATAAATTCAAAAAGGGTACTTGAAAATGTAAATACTTCACCAAGTTGTTTGGGAAACATTTGTGCAATTTGCAGATCATTGTTTGTGAAGGGCTACTAGACAGGCCTAGAGAGGGTTCTTGGGTCTAGGGTGTTGGAATGAAACCTTAGATGGTTTGAGAAATTTTTTAAGGGATATTTGGAGAATTTTTAATGTCTTAGTGGGAAAAAGGACATTCATGTGTGTGAGGACCAAGCATGGGGTCAGTTGAGAGAGAAAGAGTTGGGGTTAAGGGTCAAGAGTGAAGCCCAGAGTCAGGGTTAGTGCTAAAGGAAGTTGGAGGGAAAGTACATGAGGAAGTGAACTTGTTCAACATGGTTGAGGGTTTGGTAAACAATTTTATTTTCACATTTCTCTTTCCTATCTCAGTTTGGTATCAACCCATTAAACAACTTAAGGGTTGATCAATTTATCTTAGTTTTCAATGCATGGGAAATGTGTTTTATTAAGTTACCAAGAAAGAAAATCTAGGACAGTAAATGAGTATATACTATATACTGTGTATATTGAAAAAGATGAACTTAGTGATTAGATAGATCACTAATAATGAAGAATTGTATATCATATTATAAAAAATTTAAGATTTATTCACATGACTTGCATTTTAATTTGTTACCAAGAAATCAAATTTAGAGTCAGTAAGCTAGTATATACTATATACTGTAAAACTTTTTTTAATACATGGTCACCATTTTTATACTAAGATGAAATCATAGGATCATACCTTATGATGTGTTTTCGGGTCTTTTCAGCAAAGATTGAAGTGAGCCATCCCCTTAAACCATGGTACCAACAATATGGCTAAGGTCCTAGATCTCTTCCATAGACTTGTCCTTGTACACAACATGGGTGTCACACATCTTTATGTCAAGGGATATCCTCTGATTATAATTGAAGCATGCAAGAAAAGAGTTTTCCAAAATTGGTGAATCCATTATGTTTAGCAACAATCCTAGATGCTCCTTCATCAATTTGATAACTTTACATTATCTCAAATACGTATAGAGAGGGAAATAGGTTATCTGATCTACTTGCAAATTGGGCATGTGATAGGGATAAAATGGTGTTTTCTAATGCCATTTACCCATTACAAATTTACCTAGAGTTAGAATATATAGTACTCAAGGACCGAGGTTACAGTGGGAATTAAAGTACTTTGACTCTATCATGTTGTCAAGTCTCATGTTTAGGATTGCATTTGTATCGTCACTTTGTTTGCAACTAGTCACCTCATTATTTCCTTTCTTAAGTGTGGCATATAATTTAATGGTTTGTGATGTCATTCCAAATTCATCTTGCAATATGGAATTATATGGGTGTGTGAATTTCCTACTTTCAAGAATACTTTGTCATGTGTTCCACTACATATCTCACATGCAAAATGGATGGTTCTGATGAGATCTAGCATGGTAAACGTTCAGAGGATAGATGGTGTTTTTCTAACTTTATTTGATTCATGTACAAATTTTAGTTAACTTGCGCTATCTTTTATATCCCCACCTTTGAATTTCAAGTATTCTTTGTGGACTATGATTTTATTTTAATTGGAACAAAGGTACAATAAAATTCAATAATTTTAAGGTATAGAAAGGTCATCAATGTGCAACAATTTTAATGGATTTAATGTCATGGTAAGGTCCTTCATGGACAAAATTCGAAGTCCTAAAGTTATATTTTTAAAACATTTGAAGTCCTTCATGGACAAAATTTGAAGTCCTAAAGTTACATTTTCAAAACATTCAAAGTCCTTCACAGATTTCAATTATATCAGAGTTGGATAATTGATTAGTACAACCCCTTTTCTGTATAAATGTATGTACATGCCAGATATTGGGTACAGATACAATAAAGATGTGTCCATACACGAGCCTATATTTGGTCATACCTGATATTATATAGTATAAATTGTTCACTGACACACACACATCAATAATATAAAAAAATAAATATTAGAAACTATATGATCAAAACTGATAGAACAATATGACTATATAGACAAAGTTATGTTCTATAAGCTTACATGTATAAATAAATGAATACATGTATTATTTTTTAATTGCCATATCTAGCAATATTTGTATTAGTGGATCTATTGAATTCCTTGTCTGTATCTTATACAGTATCTGTATTGGTTTCCAGGCAATTCTCAACTCTATTGATATGTATCCTTATAGATTAAAACCATGACCAGATTGCTTAAAATTATTTCCTATGAGTAATTGTATGAATTTAGATAATAGAATTTTTGTGTTTTCATTGTGCATGGATTCATTTATTGTTAGTTTCATTTACACTTCACAACACTTTGATAAAATAATCACAACATATCATGAATGATACAAAAGGGTGAATGATCTGTATCAATGGAAATAACAAATACAAACAAAGCTCAGTACCATGAGATTCAATAATTCTTAATGCAACAAAGAGGAACAAAGAGTGGGGCAATAGGTGAGTGGACACCCTAGATGCAACAAAAGCCTAAACTTCTTGCTAGAAGGCATCCATGAGAATGGCCACAGTACACAATTCTATTGATACATTAGATATGATACATCTCTAGATTAAAATTATAGGGTCTTAAAACATTTAAAGACTTTAGTCTTGCTCTTTGAAGCTGTGAAAAACCATAAAAATTTTGAAAAGGTATTTTAATTGATACCTAGAGATTTGAAGATCATTACTGTGAAAACCAAATATTAAATCCATAGGTTTTAAAACATTTATGACTTTAGGACTTCAAATTTTGTCCATGAAGGATTTTTCGCACTTCTGTGATATTCAACCACTTATTCAACATTTTCTTACAATGAAACCAAAAGTAGCGTCAATTTATCCTTGAACTTAGTTGATGAGGAAACAAAGAACCCACCCTTAGTTGACTGGGTTGCTCTATATCTCTAGAAATTCATGGGCCACTTCTAATGGTGTTCACATGACTTCTAATGGTGGTGTGAACACCATTAGAAGTGTAGAGATTATGGTTTCAAACCTGTGACAAATGAAAACAATTCAAAATAATTAAAAAAATGTACCCTTCATTAAGCAAATGCCAAAAAAATTGAATCTCTTACCAAGACTACAATGAAATGGTTGAAATCAAATGCCTATTCCTCTTGATGCTTGCTCGGGTTTGAGAATAGTAATGTGGAAAAGAAGGATATGTGAGAACTTATAGGCTAGATGCATATAGGTGGTGTCGATGTACAGCTTCCCTCCTATCCTCCTTCACCACTCATTTGCTCACGGACTATGCCAAAATGAAATGAAATGAAATGTGGGAAGGAGGGATATATGTATAAAATTTGAATATTTTTTTTTAGTTATATTCCCGTGTTGGTTGAAATTATGACCACATGTCAGGGTCGTAATTCCGACCAACACAGGAATAGATTTAAAAAAATTCAATTTTTTCCTTCTATAAACCGACCAAGGAAAATCATTTTAATGCTTGGTCAGAAATGTGGGTCAAATGTACTAGTGTTTGTAATTGATGTCATTTTGACATATACGAAGAAGGAGATCTTGAAGCAGTAGCCGCCTTCAAGACATCAGAATTCAGACAAGGTTTGCAAGATAGAGAAGTTTTCAGATATTCAATTCAGTTTATTCAGAAACATTCAAGGCTACCGAGCATAACAGAGTATAGTTTACTACACATAAAGGTGATATTTATTAAGTATATCATAGATCTGATTCAGACAAAGTATAGTTGTCATTTACAGATACTTTCTATTATCTTCTAATCATTATAGCAGAGTTGTAAAATCTCTTAACATAGTAGACTTAACAATCTGATTGCAAATCTCTTAACCGAGTGCACACTTCATTAGTGTTGCTAAAATCCTTTCACAAGGTAGATCTAATAGATGTGAAGTTACTCCTAATAGGGTAAGATCACCAGAAGTGATCAAACTTATAGCCTTAACTGGCATACTTTATTATCTACAGTAGTGAAGAATTTTTGGGTGTCATCCCCACCGCAGTTTTTACCTTCTAACAAGGGTTTCTACATAACCAAAATACTTGTGTTATGTGTCACATTTCATGATTGATTTATTTTTTGATTTCATGCACTTTACATTTACAAAGTTAATTGAATGAATGTTGCAAACAATGGATTTAGTTGGATAGTTAGTCACTACTATTGTAGATTGAGTATTCAGTTAAAGTTTTTGAGGGTACTGATTCACTCCTCCCCTCTCAGTCCCTTATCTTTCCATCCCAACACTCTCTTTATCTCCCTCTTCCCTCTTTATATATCGCCCTCTTCCTCCTCTCTATTTTTTCTTTATGTCTAACTTTATTTTATTTTACTTTATTTTTGTGTGTGTATCTCAAGTTTGGTTTGCTAGCACGACATTATTGACAATTTCTTTTTCTTTTTTTCATTTCTCTTTCTCATTATATCTTGTATATCTCTCTATGACTTTATCTCTATTTTTGTATTCCTCTCCATTAATCTTTCCACTGTCTCCCTCTCGATCTCCCTTTGTTCTACACATTCATCTATATATCTTTGTCTCTTTCTTCATCTCTCTATTTATTCTTATATTTGTCTTTGCCTCCATTAAAGAGGTCTTAAAGTTTAATTAGCGAGTCTTAAGAAAATATTTCATTACCCTAAGCATAGCTCTATATAGACACATACAATTCTTGGGTTGTTCCTTCTTGATTTATAGGTTTTGTTGTATTTGTGTAAGGATACAATAGTTGGTTCAAAGCTATTGCTAGGTTTTGTTGTATTTGTGTATGGATCCCCCTAAGTGGATTAATAATTGATTTGAAGCTATCACTTTTAAATTGAAACATTTTCTACAAAAAAAAATATCATTTTTCAAATGTCCTTCCAATTGACTATATAGGCGACAGAAATGTGTGCAAAAAATACACCTTAAATTTTGTGATTAGCCTTCTACACCTCTTCAGCATACCAATTACACACTAAGATGCGATTGCTAGTTTAATTTTTAGCCAATAGGCTTTTCTTGTGAGATCGCTTGCGTCCGTACATGAGTAAAACCTGTCTCACGCTCAGACTGTTGGTTTTCCTACTTCATACACGAAAATGGTATTGCAAGCCAGTTTTCTGGGACAATTGTGAACAATTTTCACATCACATATGCTTCTCATACACATTATATCTCTGTACTATCAACTGCATTTGACAAAGGCTCCTTTTTGCTGTCTTCTCTACCATTCATACTCATAGATGTTAATTCTCCCATATGCAAGATGAATGTTCACACTTGTTTCCAAGGCTCCCATTTATCATGACAAGGGAAGATGCAGGCAAAGGTTGTTAAATATGGCTTACACCTGCCAAAAGCATTTTCTTGAAACTTTTTAGATCGAGGCTCGAAACATCCTCCGGGAAATAACTGAACTATCCACGCTCCAACAGATGAAAGTTTTCACTTGCGCATAATATTTCCTTTTGTTTTATAACTTAAATTAGGAATTTGTCCCCTCACAAACTGAAATCCATGTTACAATTTTTCATGGAGTTAAAAATTGACCTTTCTTTTCATATCGACACCACAAATCTCAACCTTATGATCCACTCCACTCCACTATAAAATGAAATTGAAGAGCCACACAATACAAGTGTAGATGAAATGAAACAATATAATAGTTACAAACACATGAAAATGGAAGACAAAATGATTATGCATGTTTCGTTCTTGAAATAAATGCTTGATGAGGCAGAGGCGACTATTCTTTATATTTGATCGGGCAGCGAGAATTCCAAAAACTAGAGTGGGGAAATTAAAAGAACTAATAGTTGGCATATCTAGAATTTTTTGTGGATTGTGTTTTGATCTCTCTTAAATGGTATTTGCATAGATATAGTTGGCAGACCACAACCACAATAATTTGGAGGAATCATTTATTTGGACCCTAAGTGCAGATGTTGGGAATGGGTATCAATGCCTCAGGCCGGTGAACAACATTCGTCTAAATATGGATGCAAAACAAGCTAATGGTGAAGATAGTGGAATCCATGATGGAAATGAGCTCATTCTCTTCAGCTAGAACAACCAAAGCAATCAGAAACAAAATTTTTAGCCCTTTAATTGTAAGTATATTATAACTCAAATGTAGATTGAAATTCAGTTCGAGTCTCTGTTTTACTGCCAATTGATCCATGCAAGATTAAGAGGTTTTTTTTGGAGTTTGGTAAACATTATTCTTGTAGGTCTACTTCTGCTTATTGGTAATTTATCAATCATACTTTTGGTTTGATTTTTATTTATCTCAAACATAGTTGAAATAGTCTATTTTCAATGTCTTTGGTTTTGTATGCAGAGAGGAAATATTATACACTATGCAAATGTTAAAGCAGGGTAAATAAAGGAGCAGTAGCTTAGAGCTGCATTTTTCCATATGGACTATTCAGTGCATCACATGTGTATATGTATACATAGTGTCTGTTTAGCTCATGTTGTGATGAAATGAAAGTAGGCAAGTAGGCCCTAGGCCTTATTGGATGTAAAAAAACACATGGTGTATTATGATTCATGTTAAATTCATCGATACATCTTCTGATTAAGCATCAATTTTTTGTTTTGTTGTGTGAAAATTCATGTTTAAACATTATATTAAATATATGGTTAAAATCTTGTTCATTTTTGTTAACAATGAATAGCTATGATTAGATAATTTTATATTAATATATATATACTTGATAATATTACATATTTATGTATATCTAATATTATCAATATACTTATATATATATATATATATATATATATATATATATATATATATATATATATATATATATATATATATATATATATATATATATATATATATATATATATATATATATATATATATATATATATATATATATATATATATATATATATATATATATCGATCTGCACTATTGATGTGATATGATATTATCATATCAATAATACATATTGTTAATATGTATTATTGATACGATAATACATACCAATTAATATCGACTGCTATACCAAGTACCGACTATGATATATATCGGATGCCATATTGACTGTTATGCATATCGGCCACCATACCGACTGTTATATATATATATATATATATCGGATATCGTATGCAATATGTTATATGATTGTTAATTCATATAACATACTGCACGGTATACATATCTTACAATATGTATATCGTGCAGTATGTTACCCGTGGCTTATATAATACAAAAACATACGATAATGCACTTTACATATATCGTAGTTACAATATATGTAAAGTGCAGTCTTTAATATTCGATTATCGGTAAAGGTAATTTGTTATGAAAGGGCATCGGTATTGAAGGGACGTGACTCATTTATGAGTCACGTCTCCTTCTATGTGCAAAGACATATATATATTGATAAATATTTTTGTATTTGAGATGAATTATATACAGCAGGTCTGAATAAGGATTATCATATACAAAAATCAGGAAAAAAAAATAATAATATCAAACTAAAGTTTATTGTAATTTCACATGGTATCAGAGCTAAGGTTCTGAAATTTAAAGAAATTTAATAAACTTAAGATATTATAAAATGGCAAACATGATCAGATTTGAGGACAGACTTGCAGGGGCTGATAACTTCCAATCATGGAAGATAAGAATCATAATGCTGCTAAAAGAGAATAAAGTTGAAACTTTTATTAAACCAGACAAGGTTAAGCCAGAAGCGGAACCCGATCTATCAAATTGGAATGAAGGGAACGACAAAGCCATGAAGATAATTATCGATGGGGTCAGAGATCATATTGTACCAATCCTATCCAAATATGATAAGGCATATGAGATGTACAAGGCATTGGAGAAAACATATGAAATAAATAATGCTAGCAAGAAACTAGCTTTGAAAAGAGAAATGAACCAGATTAGTATGAATAAGAATGAGAAAATAAATGCATACTTTCTAAGGGTATCAGCATTAAGAGATCAACTTTCACTACTAGGCCATGAAATTGATGGAAAGGAACTAGCCTTAATTGCTCTAGATGGACTACCTGAATCTTGGGAAACCTTTGTTGCTGGTATAAGTGCTAGATCCAAGTTTCCAAAATTTGATCGATTAAGAACAGATTGTCTTCAAGAAGAATCAAGGTTAGATAAAAGAGGATTAAAGAAAAAGATCAATGATGAAGAAAATCATGCACTAAATGTAAATACTCACAAGAAGAAGAAATTCAAACATTTCAGAAAGAAGAAATTCAATACGGAGTATCCCAAAAGAGACCTATCTCATGTTAAATGCTTTAGGTGTGACAAACCCGGACATGTTGTAACAAATTGTCCTTACAAGAATCATCAAGCCTCTTTTACCAAATCCAAGAAGAAGCCCAATGAAGAAATCAAGAAGGAGCAATTTGTACTCTACTCTGCACTCTCAAATCAAGTTCCAAACAAGAACATTTGGGTTATTGATAGCGGTTCCTCACGTCACATTACAGGGTTCAAAGAACTACTAGAAACCATGTCAGAAGAATCGGATGAAGAGGTAACCATTGGAGATGACTCCTCTTATCCAGTAAGAGGCATTGGGACATGCACAATCAAACTAAAGACCGGTATCTCAATTCAACTCACAGGAGTCCTATTTGTCCCAGGAATCAAGAGAAACCTTTTATCCATATCGGCACTTGAAGATAATGGGTATAGAGTAACTTTCATGGATGGCAAAGTAAAAGCATGGCCTAAAGGTTTAACCTTCAAACAAGCTAATACCATAGGAAGAAGACAAGGGTGCTTATATGAATTAAATACTGATATAAATCAAGTCTTAGTAAATGACATTTCAAATTTAAATGAAGTATGGCATAGAAGATTAGGACATTTAAATTATAAAACTTTATCTTCTATGGAAAATTTGGTTAATGGATTACCAAAACTTAAACAATATCATTCTGGTGCATGTAAAGGGTGTGCACTAGGCAAAAACACAAAAGGAACATTTCAAATTAGTGTAAGCAGAACTAATGAGGTTTTAGAATTGATACATTCAGATTTATGTGGACCCATGTCTGTTTCTTCAATAGGAGGCTGCAAATACTATATAATCTTTGTTGATGACTTCTCACGAAAGACCTGGATTTACTTCCTTAAGTACAAAGAATCTGAGGGAGTACTAAGTAAGTTTAAAGACTTCAAATCTATTACTGAAAATCTATCTGGAAAGAAAATTAAAATTTTGAGAACAGACAATGGAAAAGAATACACATCTGAAATATTCAAACAATTTTGTAAAGAGGCTGGGATTAAGAGGGAGTACACCGTACCTTATAATCCACAACAAAATGGGGTAGCTGAAAGAAAGAATAGAACTATTATTGAGGCCACCAAAGCAATGCTTCTTGATCAAAACCTTGATACCTCTCTTTGGGCAGAAGCATCAAATACAGTCGTATACATACAAAATAGATGTCCACACTCACACATTGAAAATAAAACTCCTGAAGAAGCATTCACAGGGACAAAGCCTGATATAAGTAATCTTCGAATATTTGGATGTCCAGTCTACATTCATGTTCCTAAGGAAAAGAGAACAAAGTTAGAACCGTCTGGGAAGAAAGGTATCTTTGTAGGATATAGTGAAACCTCAAAAGCATATCGTATTTATATACCTGGGCAGAACCTTGTTGAATTAAGTAGAGATGTAATATTTGAGGAAGATACAGCTTGCTCTAAAAGTATAAATTCACAAGAGCAAGAGACTTTTGTTCCATCAAAAGAAAACACTTCACAGGAAACTCAAAAGGAGGACTCTGAGGAAGAAGAAAATGATGAAAATCTATCCACACTAGAAAATCCTAAGAAGAGACCACTTTGGGCCACTAAACTCATAGAAGAAGGAAAGACTCTTGGTGCTCCTCCAGGAACAGTCAGAGAAAGAAAAAGGCCTTCCATATTATCCAGCTATGCAGCACTCATGAGTGAACTCTCTAACTTAGAACCTACAAATGTATCTGATGCAATTCAACAACAAGTATGGAAGGATGCAATGATAGAAGAATATCAATCTATCATAAAGAATGATGTGTGGGATATTGTACCAAGACCAAAATCAAAATTTGTGGTATCATCTAAATGGTTATTCAAAATCAAACATGCAGCTGATGGTAGCATTGAAAAGTACAAAGCAAGATTTGTAGCAAGAGGCTTCTCTCAAAAGGAAGGGATTGACTATGAAGAAACATTTGCTCCTGTTGCACGTTACACATCTATTAGAACAGTTCTAGCCATTGCAGCTGCCAAAGGTTGGAAAGTTCATCAAATGGATGTTAAAACAGCCTTCTTAAATGGAAGTATTGAAGAAGAGGTATACTTAGAACAACCTGAAGGATTTGAGATTCATGATCCTAAAACACATGTATGTAAGTTGAAGAAAGCATTATATGGACTTAAACAAGCCCCCAGAGCTTGGTATGCTAGAATAGACAGCTATCTAACAAAGTTAGGATTTTCCAAAAATGATGCTGATCCAAATCTATACTTCAAGGTAAACAAAGGTGATATGTTGATAATCATATTATATGTTGATGATTTACTGATTACAGGGGAAGACTATTTGATTCAACAATGTAAGAAAGACTTAGCCAAAGAATTTGATATGAAGGACTTAGGTCTTCTACACTACTTTCTTGGTCTAGAAGTTTGGCAGAAATCAGACTGTATTATTTTGAATCAAGGCAAATATACCCTTGATATCTTGAAGAGATTTGGCATGTTGAATTGTAGACCCATGTCTTCACCCATGGAAATAAATTTTCATAAACTAAAGGAAGCAACATCAGAATCTCCTTCTGCAGATATCTCTTTATACAGACAATTAATAGGATCTCTAATGTTCTTAGGGAATACCAGACCTGACATTTGTTTCTCAGTAAACACATTAAGTCAGTTCATGTGTGATCCCAAAGAAATTCACTTTACTGCTGCTACACATGTATTGAGATATCTCCAAGGTACATTAAACTATGGACTCAAGTATGATAGGACAGAATTAAACCTTCATGGGTTCACTGATTCAGATTGGGCTGGAAGTGTGATTAATCGTAAAAGTACCTCAGGATGTTGTTTTAGCTTGGGATCAGCTATGGTGTCTTGGATCAGTAGAAAACAATCTTCAGTAGCTCAAAGCTCTACAGAGGCAAAGTACATTGCAGCTTCAATGGCAGCTAAAGAAGCAGTATGGCTTAGGAAACTACTCAGTGGACTATTTGGTAAAACTCTACCACCAACTACTATCTTCTGTGACAATCAAAGCTGTATCAAGTTATCAGTAAATCCTGTATTTCATGATAGATCAAAGCACATTGAGATTCCTTATCACTATGTTCGTGATATGGCAGAAAGAAAGGTACTCCAGTTGGAATATGTTTGTACAGGAAATCAAACTGCTGATATTCTCACCAAAGCTCTTCCAAAGGTGAAAGTTGATCACTTTAGGAAAACTCTTGGTATGATTGTAATATGATTTTATATATAATATATAAATGTTATTTTATGGGCTCATCCATCCTGTGGAAATTTCTAGAGGTGACGACTTCTTAGATAATGAACACTTGTATTTGATTACGAGATGACGATCTTGTAATGTGGTGTTGTTATGGTAAACAGATTATCTGTTAGTGCACATACCATAATGAGGTTATATAAAATATGATATAATGTTATATTTAATATATCCTTGTATCACTATTACTGTGATACAAAATAGGTATCAGTTGTTGATTCCTCATATCGTTGTGATATGGAAATAGGTATCAGTTGTTGATTCCTCATATCGTTGTGATATGGAAATAGGTATCAGTTGTTGATTCCTCATATCGTTGTGATATGGAAATAGGTATCAGTTGTTGATTCCTCATATCTTTAGGATATGGAAACTAGGTGTCACAATGCATGGTGATTCCTCATATCTTTAGGATATGGAAACTAGGTGTCACAATGCATGGTGATTCCTCATATCTTTATGATATGGAAACTAGGTGTCACAATGAATGGTGATTCCTCATTTCAAATGAAAATATGATGCTAACATAAAGTGAAAATTATCTTATCTAGCTAAGAGGGAGTGTTAACAATGAATAGCTATGATTAGATAATTTTATATTAATATTCTATATTAATATATATATACTTGATAATATTACATATTTATGTATATCTAATATTATCAATATACTTATATATATATATATATATATATATATATATATATATATATATATATATATATATATATATATATATATATATATATATATATATATATATTTAATAATATAACTAAGCCTTATATATATATCGATCTGCACTATTGATGTGATATGATATTATCATATCAATAATACATATTGTTAATATGTATTATTGATACGATAATACATACCAATTAATATCGACTGCTATACCAAGTACCGACTATGATATATATCGGATGCCATATTGACTGTTATGCATATCGGCCACCATACCGACTGTTATATATATATATATATATCGGATATCGTATGCAATATGTTATATGATTGTTAATTCATATAACATACTGCACGGTATACATATCTTACAATATGTATATCGTGCAGTATGTTACCCGTGGCTTATATAATACAAAAACATACGATACTGCACTTTACATATATCGTACTTACAATATATGTAAAGTGCAGTCTTTAATATTCGATTATCGGTAAAGGTAATTTGTTATGAAAGGGCATCGGTATTGAAGGGACGTGACTCATTTATGAGTCACGTCTCCTTCTATGTGCAAAGACATATATATATATTGATAAATATTTTTGTATTTGAGATGAATTATATACAGCAGGTCTGAATAAGGATTATCATATACAAAAATCAGGAAAAAAAATAATAATATCAAACTAAAGTTTATTGTAATTTCACAATTTTGCATTATATTGAGAATAGGTGGTCTATGTTGTTTTTTAATGAAATCAAACGGTGAGTGTGTCTGATTTTCCAACAACCCATATATATTTTAAGAAACCTTTCTAAACTAAATTTTTTGATATTGTGACTATTTTCCCAACAGTCATACATATTTTAAGAAAATATTTCTAAACTAAAATGTGATACAGTCTTTTATTTAAATCATTCTTCTTCGTGGGGTATTGAAGAAGGTACTAAGGAAGTTTTGTCCAAGGTAGGGATTATGGAATTCTATAGAAAGGACCTTGCCCATTTCATGGTGCCTAATTCTATGATTTTCATGTAGGAATGCCCAAGACTTTATCTAGAAAAAACTAGAAATTTGTTCTCAAGGAACGGCTAAAAACTTATCTAATATTTCCTCTAAAGCTAGAAGTAGAATTTGAAGAAAGGAAACTGGCAAATCAAGTGAAGGGATTAAGCTTCTTGATGGAGATTTAATTTAAACAAACTTGTTGGGGTGTTCAGTTTGACATCATTACTCTTAAACATTTGTGAGCAAGAGTATCATGAGTACTGGTAATTTCATGTATGTTGAATCCATTCTATAAACACTTAAATGCAAGGTCCATTTTATTACACACCAGTGCTACTGTTTATTTCCAAGGAAGGAGGAAATACCCTTCATCAAGATGCACAATTTTTATTATTTTAGGCAATCTGCAATAAATGATTATACGATCTTAAGGTTGAGGGAGATATATTTTTAGGATTGGTGTTTGTTTATTATTTTCATTTCTCCAGATAGTGAAAAGATGTCTCTCACACCCAGTGCAATGTACTCCCAATATTTTCAATGTCAATTATAGTCAATAGAATTATTTATGTTTGTATTCTTCTATGTGGGTTCAAGATCAATGAATTCTTTATGCTTATATTTCTATTTGTGGGCTCACAATCAACTTCATTTGGAAAATGCTAGATGGATTCTCTTCCACTAAGAAGACAAAAATAAGGGATTCATATGCCATAGAAAAGAAAATAAAAATTTATGACATTTATGTTGATCATGTCTTCAGAAATATAAAAGTGAAACTATGATGTTTCTATTGATCACATCTTTTGGAAAAATGGAATATAAAACACCTTTTCTTTGAATGTGTCTATTGATGAATGTAAACCTTTTTTCTATCAAAGGTAATTATTTTAAATTATGCCACTAGATGTAATTGTTGTAATTTATTCTATTGGACCTAATTAGATTATGTCAATGGACGTGATTACTTAAGTTATACCAGTAGGCATAATTACTGTAAGTTATGCCACTCATCATAATTATTGTAAGCTATGCTAGTGAACATCATTATTGTTAGTTATGCCATTGGACTTAGTTACTATAGATTATGCCACTGGACATAATCAATGATACATAGATAAATTACTGTGAGGTTTATATCTTTAGTATCTTGTCTTTCAATTTTATTGCTTACAATCTCTTCTTGGGTTTGCCTCTTCTAGATTTTGGTGAAGGAAATTGGGAGCCCAGTTTTTTATCTATTTAAGAAATGCAGGGCAATCTAGATCCTAAAGTGGTTCAAGGGGTGAAGAGAGGACTAGATATATTTATTTTTGTGCAAGATTAGCTTGATCTTCTTCAAGCACTAAAGTTTCACTCATTGCCTCACCATTGAGTGTATATCTTTTACTAACTCTTCAAAAAACTAATTGCCTATCAAGGATTGTGTTAATTATCTGCAAAATTTTGAATCTTTATCCGCCACATCTCTATTATTTGTTTAACCAGTGAGATTGTGGTGCAACAATTTATCTTTTGGTCGGAGAGTTCTGAGTTCGGCACCACCAAAGGATTAGGAACATGCTCGACTAGATCCACTTGGCAGTGGGGATAACTTTGTGATGGGTAGAAACCATAAGAGGATCACTATTATAGTGACTTTTCTTGGGCGAGGAAATATTGGTGCAAGATTTTTTCCCAAAAGAAGGGAAGGTAGACCAAGAGTTTTCCAAAGACCAGAGGGCAGTTGATTATGTGAAGGCAGTATTTGCTGGCCAATTTTATGCAACTCAATTTTTGAAACCAAACTCCATGTTCAAAAATGCCATTGATTGAGGAATGGGCAGATCCCTTGAGAAGAAAACACATCCTTGTTAAATGGGTCTGCATGAAAAAATAAGCTTAAATGATGTTTGGTATTTCCCTAAATCTTGAATTATTTTTCTCAAATAATCATTGAAGTGTTTGTACTCAAAAGGTGAATTTGGCAAAAAAATATCCAATAAAAAAACTGAGGTCTTTTTACATGATCTAATTCTAAATATGGAGACCAACAATTAGTGAAAATGAGTGAATCCCCTATAAAGAAAGGACTAATTTCAAGAAAATTTTCCCTTCTTGTTTGGCTATTGAAAACAACTAACACTAGATTATCTGATAGCATTGAATTTTCTGATACATATAGCCAAAAATCAAGGATTCAATCTTGTAAAGTTGAGAAATACATATCATTGATTCTTAGCTTTCTCCTATAGTTTTAAAACTCGACAGGCTAAGTGAGCACTCTGAAAATCTAAATGTGGGTAAAATTTTCCTCATGGACATCTACATAACTGGAAAGAGCTATGCAGGTCTGTCACTTTGAAAATCCCCATAATTGTTGTGATGAATTAACTAGTCTATAATTAGAACTAACCACCACATGAGCTATCAATATACACAAATCATAAAGCCTAATACATTCATCCAAAGTAGAAGTTGTTATGTACAAGACTTCCTTCTAGAATGACACTTTAATACACTTCCATTATGTAAAGCTTCAAACATGCTTTCACATAAAAAACCTATTAGAATATTCTTGCACCTTCTTTTGGTAAAAGTGCTAGTATATACTCATGACGAAATGGACCAAAGATTGTTTTTTTCAAGGAGAGAGAAAAGGAGTAGAAGTAATTTACGTGGATAGGACGTTAGGAAATTTGGATCATGGTCAAGAGATATACACAGGGAAGAGATTTTTCCCAAGCCTGTCACGCGCATCGTGGATAGGACGTTAGGAAATTTGGATCATGGTCAAGAGATATACACAGGGAAGAGATTTTTCCCAAGCCTGTCACGCGCATCGTTTACCACCGCGCATTCAATGCTGCCGGCCAGCTAAGCCAAATCCCTTCGTATTCACAGTTGTACTGTGCCGCGAATATTCTCCAGACCTTTTAAGCACCGCTGGCCACAAGGCAGGGACACATGTGGGAATGCAGATTTGCGTCTGCGCGTCATTTACCCCTGATATTTTGCAGAGTGATGTAAGAATGTGCTCCGATGAAAGAAGCAGCGGGAGGATCGAGATGCAGAGCGAAAATAATCTCAATGAGTTTGTAAAGGAAGGCAATTTTATGCATTTTGATGAGATCGGCGGTGAGGAAGAGGAAAATGAAGAGTCTGGAGAGCTGTGGAGCTTGTGCGAAAATAATCAGACTGAGTTTGTAAAGGAAGGTTTCATGCATTTTAATGAAATCGGCGATGAGGAAGAGGAAGAGGAACAGCCTGGAGATCTGTGGAGATTGTGCGAAAATAATCAGAATGAGCTTGTAAAGGAAGGCAATTTGATGCATTTTCATGAAATTCGCGATGAGGAAGAGGAAAATGAAGAGTCTGGCGATCTGTGCGAAAATAATCAGAATGAGCTTGTAAGGGAAGGTAATTTCATGCATTTGAACGAAATTCGCGATGAGGAAGAGGAAAATGAAGATTCTGGAGATCTGTGGAGCTTATGCGAGCCGGCAAAGAGCCATGTCGAGTCTCTGCTAGGGCACAACGGCCTTTCGCCGGTTTCGAACGCGGAACCCCAGGGTGCTCGGAGAAATTTCTTTTGCAGCAATAGCCTTCATTTTTGCACGGAGAGCCTGGGCTTCGAGAGCTCCGACGAGAGAGATGATTGTAATGCAGGTTTTTCAGAAACTTTGGGGAACTTCATGGAAGAAACAGTCGATGTTCCAGATGACGGCTCTGTTGCCGCTGAAAAACGTCAATACGCCCCCAGTCACGGTCACATGGGGGCTAAGAAGGGGGCTACATTTCCGCCCCCTCTGACGTGGCTCAAGCCGTCGCTTTTGCTCAAGCCCCTGCGAAAGGACGGGAGATTTCTTCTACGGGAGGTCGAGGAGGAGGAGGCTCCGGTGCCACGTCACGAGATCCTGCACGCGTGGCGTCAGAATGGGCGCCTCAGGCTCCACCTCATCCCTCATCAAAATCCGAACTTTATAGACACGTCGGCGGACGGTGACACGTCATCAGACGAAGCCGATTTTAAAGGATTAGATGCCGAGCCACGCCTGACGTCACTTTTGCCGTCAGTTGACGAGAGTTTGACGTCATCTTTGCCGTCAGTCGACGAGAGTTCTGTTCCTAGGATGCCGGAAAGATGGGGTGCCACGTGGGAGAATGAGTGCGTGGAATTCTCCAGAGCTGACGTGTCTTTGCCTTTATTCCTTGCTCCACTTGACAGGTGCCAGGAGAATACCACATGCCTGTCCACGTGGAGTCCACGCTGCATCACCACTTGATGACGTTGGCATGGCCAGGCTTTCAAGTGGGCGGTTAGGGCTGTTGCATTTATGTGAATAAATATACCTAGGGGTTTCTTTTATTGGGCTCGTTTTTAAATTTGAGTTGTAAGGATTGTAAAGATGTTTTTTTGGGGGGGTTTACATTTCAAATTTGCGAGGTTAGGGTTCATTGAAAAAAAAAAATAATGATTTTTTTTATAATATATACACTTTTTTATATACATTTGTAAATATATCTTTGTTGTGCTTCTAATGTCATGTTGTAGACACTTATATATGATGGGGAGTACAAATTTCTCTCTTTCTATATATAAGAAAAAAAGATAAATTATGTATTTTAAAGATTTTTTTTTTTTATAATATATGCACTTTTTTATATACATTTGTAAATATATTTTTGTTGTGCTTCTAATGTCGTGTTGTAGACATTTATATACTATGGAGAGTTCAAATCTCTCTCTTTTGTATATATAAGGGAAAAAGAGAAATTATGTATTTTAAAAATCATTTAGTTATTAATTATCATTTGAGAAAGCATTGCTCCTTTAAGCATCTTGTTCATATGTGATTCTAATTTTTTTTTAAGGTGAAATTTTCATTTAATTTTGGTTCCATTTTGATGGAATGTCTTGATATAATTACATATCAATAATGGTGTAATATTGTACTAAGTTAGGTTCATTTCTACATTCATTCCTCATCTCTGTGTTTACATGCTTGCATCTTTCACCCTTTTCATATTCATGTCCATGCATGTTCCTATACATTTCATAATCATCTCTTATTGTATTTATGTAGACATATTCTAATACATTCGCCTTGAGTATTTATTTATCATGCCTATTTATGTATCTATTCCTAAATTTTTCACCTCTATCTTAATTTAGACACCACTTTGTCTAGGGTCAATTCTACATGTAAGGTGAACTTTAAACAATTTGTAATTTGAATTCAAATTTTTATGTCCCCTCCCCTTTTCACTAGCCATTATGAGTCGACTAAACACACATTTGCATGAGATATTGTTATGTATTTGTATTAAAGGTATTTAAATACATTCATTTGTCATCTTAGGATCATCATGTATCGTCCTAAGTAGTAATTTGTAGAATGTTTGGAGTCAATGTGCTAATACAAATCTAGATATGTGTATTTGTGCTGAGAGTATTTGTATGGCTAATGACAATTGCTTTTATCCTTTATACAAGTTTTTATGGAGATCAACCTCAAATAACATGTCCCCTAGTAACATAGCAGAAGTCCTCTAAAGGTATTTGAAATACCATTAATCATTTAAACAAAATAGACTAAGTTGAGTTTAGTGAACTGGAAAACATAAAAACATAACCAACTATATCATATTTGTGTAACAAAAGAACAAATTTGTGGACACCAAAAATACTCAAAATCATGGAATCAACTCCAAACAAAGCACAAATTTCGAACAAACCCTTAGATATTACCCAAACAAAGAGGCAATATCATTTACCAAATCAACAATAATTCAAATTATAGAAATCCATTCATTATTTGTTCATCAAGCTAAGTGTCCTTATCCACTTTGTATTTAATTTCAATGTTATGCAATTGAACAGTTGGTATATGAATGCAAAATTGATGGGTAGGAGGAAGATTCAATTTGGAGCTAATCTAGAGAGACTAGGGTGACTAGGTTGGTCTCTTCCTAGGATTAGGTTGACTAGGTCAACCTATTCCTTGCACTTTTAACCATTTTTAGTTGTAGTCTATAGTCTAGATCTTGTACTTTCCAAATTTGGTCCTGAAACTAGCACCACATATTCTTGCACACATAAAAGAGAAATTTTTGGGTCAAGAGGGGTTTTCCTCAGTCAAACCCCAGTTGAGGAATCAACCTTGAAATTGAAATGAAATAAATTTGAATTGGAAGCATGTTGGTACAAAGCAGCTCGACTAAATCTAAAAATGCAATGTTTATACCCTCACAAAAGACTAGGAGTCATGATGTTTGGGAAGATGCTTGAAGTAGTTGTTGGAATGTCTTGTATTATTGAGAAGAATCAAGGATACCTTTCACAAATGCTTGGAACTGCAAATACTCCTCAAATCTCCAATGTTGTTATGCTTGATGTCACTTGTCTTGATAAGGAATTAATTCGCATTGAAATTTGTGCTTGAAAGAAGGACCTTCTTGCATGATTGAGATATCCTCTTCTTGGCCTTCAATGAGGGAGAGAAGCTTGCTACAATGGAGAAGACTACCTTGAAAAATATCTTGGATGCTTGAAATTTACCTCAAAATGCTTGAGATGAGATAGAGCTTCATCTTGCACTTGAGGTTAGGATGTTTTGTCTCTTATCATATATCTCTTATGTCCAAATGCGGAGAGGTAGGTTTCTTATATACCCCTCACAAACATTTTGAAGCTCAAAACTCGAAGAAAGCGAACGGGATTTTGAATTTCTTGTTATACCATCAAGACCATTATAGAGTTTAAATTTTAGAGCAAATATAGGGGAATAAGTGGACTTTGTGGGGCCATTCTCAAGAATTGGTCGACCAAGTCATGTTATTCCCTCATAAATGCATAAAAAAATGGAGCATGGATCCTAATTGTGGAGGGGATGCTAGAATAGAGAGTGGAATCAAGGTTGGATCAAGCATAATGAATCAAGCATAACGAATGAAGAGGCCCAATGACACTAAAATAGGACTCATAACATAGGAAGTAGAGTTCACTAGTTCAAAGCGGGAAATTGGTGAGCTTAGGCCTATCTCCTATATTGCATTAGAGGGAAAATGACTCACTAGGCTCAAGACGGATTTAAGTATTGAATGAGTTCAATGAACCTTCATTCTAATTGAAGTTGACTATGCAAATGGGATTGAGAAATGCAAGATCTAGGGCTAGACATGAATAAAAGATGGTTTTATGTACGCACAGGTTGGTAGAGACCTAATAGACCAATTATGTTATAAAACATGGAACCCAAAAATTGTAACAGACTTATAGATTCAATTTGATGCTATTTCGGAGGGACTACAGTGACTTGGTCAACTTGTTCTTGGGACAAAGTTGACTGGGTCGACTTGTTCCCTACACTTTCTAACGATTTCCATTGTAGATTGTAGTCGGGGTCCTTTACTTTCTAGATCCAATTCTAAATCTTGTGCCACCTGTTCCTACACACACAAAATAGAGAAAATGTTTGGTAGAAAGGACTTTGCCTTAGTTAGGCACCGGTTGAGGAATCAACCTTGAAATTGAAATGAAATAAATTTGAAAGGACAGTGTGTTGATTTGAAGTAGAAGCTAGATCTGAAACATGAAGTATCTTATACCTTGATAGATGAAATGCTTCTTTGAATGTGATCACAAGTGCTAATGCAATAGCTTTGACTCCATACAAAAATCTAAAAGGAAATCGTGAAAGGCATGTTTTTGATGATGAATGTTGTAGTTTTCCAAAATGCTTGATGGAGTGGAGAATGACTTTAAGACTTGAATGCTTTGATGCTTAATTTTTGTGGATGGATAATTATGCTAAGATATTCTTCCTTAGTGGTGTTCTCCTCTACTTGGCCTTCAATGAGGGAGAGAATCTCGCTCCAATAGAGAATATTGACTTGGAAATGCCTTGGAATGCTTGAGATCTACCTTAGAATTCTTGAGATGCAAAATTGCAGTGCGAGAGAGCTTGATATGAAGTCTAGCTATCTCCAAACGAGGAGAGGTAGGTTGCTTATATACCTCTCACAAGAATTTCAAAGCTCAAAACTTTAAGAGGGCTGACACAAAATTGGATTTCTTACTTAACCAATAAGACAATCTCTCAATTTAACTTTGAGACAAATATTGGGGAATAGGTTGGCTAGGTTGACCTATTCCACCCCCAAAAAATTATATAAATTTGGTCTAGGGGACCTAATTGAAGAGGGGATGTCAAAATAGAAAGTGAAATCAAAGATGGAGTATCATAAATTATTGCGACAACCCATTCATGCTAAAATGAGGCCAGACTAATTAGGGAATTACGTAGTGATGCAAATTTAGGATGGTACATGACCTAACTGAACATCCAATTATATGTCAGTAAAATTTAGGATGGTACAATAGTCATGCCCTTATAAATAATGGTATGGAACCATCTCATACCTCCAATGTATAGGCAAGGGTACTAACGATTGCTTTCAAGTGACAAGGGTATTAATGATTGCTATAGGGAATGTGTTGATGGGAAGAGAGTTTGTGTGAGATATTTTAAGGAGGGAAAGTGTCTTCCTTTTTCATTTTATGGTTTGAGTTGTGTATTGGTGGTGTGGTAGCAAAATTTCATTTGCTTACCATTCGACAACAAGTTGCATTTTTTTGGCCTGCTCACAACTCAACTCTTGAAGAGGTTGTTCAATTTTCATGATTCAAAGTTGGTGAATGTTCTGTTGGAATTTCTTGGTGGAGATTTCGTTGATGCCGAGCATTGTTATTAGATGAATATGGATACCATTTATTTAGTTTTGGCTTTAAGAGGCATAGAGCTAGTGGAGAGGGAGAGGCAAAGATCATATGGGTAATGTAATATTTAGTGGAAGAGGACTTGTTATTTGGGTTGGAGTCTATTTTGGAATGGGCCATTCAAAGGGTGGGCTTCGATGTTTGCGAGGGCATTGCTAACTTGACAGTGGCTAATGCTTATGAATGAATCCCCTTCATTCAAAGTCCTTCTAGTGTAGATATATATGGACAAAGGATTTGGGAGTTGTTTGTGTGGGAAGCCTTGAAGATTTCACTTCAATGATTGGAATTCATGATGAGCCAGGTCTTGGCGGTGGTGAATGCGATAGAGAATGCAAAGAAGAAACATAGGTCGAGGAACAATAAGCAGACGATTCCCTATGACGTTGAGGTAGGGGTGGGGATAGATGGGGTAGAATAATAGTTTATCTCACCCAAATTTAATGTTATAGTTTTGTAAGGGTTGTTTTTGGGTAATGTCTGCCCCTGGTGCTAGGTAATGTCATTTTTGGTTCATGTTTTGGATGGGGGATTGGGTTTTTTGAGTTTTAATCTTGTATAGAGGCCTTTAGTGAGCTGCATTCTGGTAGCAATTCCTCTTTTTGGTATGTGTAATCGCAAGTAGTATATTGGGGGTATGAGATGGTAGTGGAGCATAGGTCAAGCGATCCTTAGGTGGTGAATTTAGGGTGGTGGTCAGGTGGTATTTGTAGGGTGGTGGTCGGGTGGGTAACTTTTGAGTCAGGGTTTTTTATCCAAGTGTTTTTTATGTAATTACTCCTATGTACTTTTTGTTTAATCAATATTAATAAAATCATTACTATTACTAATAAAAATATGGTATTATGAAAAAGCCTACACCCACTTTAGAGAGCACCCTTTGAGAATATTAAATACATAGATGACTTACGTGGGTGCCACATGGGCTCAATCAATAGGTCCTTAGATACAAAACATGACCATTGTTAGAGTAATAAGTCATTTTACTTATTAATTCTTTATTACTTAAGCTAAACTTTGGCATATAATAATTAATTACTTTAGTAATTATTATAACGCAACCTAGGTTTCTCCACCCTTTTAGGGTTTCAGATCTCCTTTATAAGGATCGATCTCCTTTGTTTTCATAACACATGCATTATTATTTGAATTGCAACTTTTATTTTTGCACATCAAAGATGTCTCCTCTCTTATGGATCAATGTGTTTAGACCTTTGTAGCTTCTTGCTTCTCTCTCTTTCTCTGACAGGTGTTTGCATGCAGGTGTTCTTGGGAGCTGTGGGTTGTTTTCTCATCAACTTCAACAACCATAAAGGCATTTTGTCCAATAACTACTTAACAAACCACATTCTCAAATCTAGCACTCCATTTTAGAGTTATTTAGTTCATGTGCATCCTATCTATTATAAAAAGATTCTCCACTTCTTTCTCTAGCACCCAAGAATGGGAAAGTGTCTTCAATGACCGCAAATTATACTGTAATCACCATAAGATGCTCCTTTGTTAACTCTTAAATAACATTAACTACTTGCTTAAATTCTCTTTTGGATCAAGGGCAAAATAAACTAATGAGGATATTTGATTGTGGTAGGGAAGATTATACCTTGATGCACTATTCTAATTTATCTAGATTGTCTCTCTTTATATATACTCTAACCATATCTTATTTCAACATTAATATAATACTCATATATTAACCTAATCCCCATTCCCTAAACTCTTGTGAAAGAGATATTCTCTTCCTCTAGCTAAGATAATATAAAGTTAAAATATCTTTGGTAGAGATGATGATAATTATATCTTATAATTTGTCTACATTATGAAAACATCAAGGTGAACAAGCATGTTGATACCAATTAAATAGTCATATGGGATATCAACCAAATTTTTAATCATCTCAATGAAACTATCCACCTATTCACCAGCTTCTACTCACCCACATTTGAATATGGGATCCATCAAGAACTACTAGATATTTTAAAGTCGCAGTCTCATACTATTACAAATATATTGGTGTTTGAGGCCCCTACACTTGAGTATTAATGTAGTAATCACAATGCTACCAACATCTAGTTACTTGTATGTAGAATACCAATACCACATGCATTATTCTCTAAGATAAACCTCTTGTTTTCTTTACTATAGTGAAAGAGTATCATCAAGATTTTCCAAGATATTTTAATAATGTCCTTGTGAACTTGATGGTTGATATGTTTTTGTGCATGAGTGAAAATAATCTTGTTAAGGATTGATTAAATATGACTACTTCACTTGTGTAAAGAAAGGGACACTTGATGAAATTGAATGCTTGTGATGTATCCTAACTTAGCCTAAATTGTGAAGAGTAGACACAAGGCCCTCGAGAAAGAAAAGTGTCATGCAAACCTTATCTAAAGTGACATTTGATGTTGTGGTCTAGTAAGTGCATAGTCAAGAAGTCAATCCTTCTCCCACTATCCAACATCAAAAGTTTCACTACTTCCTACAATGTCTACTCATTTTTTGTTTCCCCTCATAGGAGTTTGTGTAGGTTCTATGCTTATCAACTCTAGGCCATTTAACATTATAGAGCTAGTGAGAAAAAAACAATGAATGTCTCTAGATACGCTTTCATAATAAAATATTGGGATTTCAAGTGACTCGTGGAATGAAAAAGAAAAGTTCAAAAAAATAAACCTCAAAACTATATTTCTAAATTAAAAAAATTAGAAATAGTAGTCATGTATTAGATCTAAAAGTGAAAACTTCAATGCAATAATCAAGAGTGAGGAGGAAAAAATGTTTGAAATAAAGCTCACAAACCCTAAGAGAAATAGATACAACACAAAAACAATCAAACACAAAGAAAAATAAAGCTTGAGATCTAAAAATGAGATGCAAATATTAGAAAAGTCTATATTTCAAAAACCCTAGTAATATGGATATGAAACCTTAGAAGCAAACGAGGATTTGCATGATGGAATGGGTTCATGAAATGTGAAAAAGAAGGTAGACCTTCCATTATATGATAATTATATAATTTAATTAAGTATAAATCAACTTAGATTACTTGCTTGTAGTGGGGATTGACAATTTGATCATTTATAAAAACTAAACAAGGAAATTAAATACAAGGGAAGAAGGTACGTAGTTTTATGATAGAAAAACAAAGAGTATGTTTCCATAATGATATGTATGTATGTACGCATATATACACACACACATGCTTGATGGTGATGAGAGAAAGGATGGTTATAGAAGAGGTGATATAAATGCAAAGATAGATGATAGAGATAAGAGTAAGAAGAGTCTTTGTTCAGTAGAAACCCAAGGCAAAAGGCTAGTGTTAGCATGATTGATGTAAGACATCTTGAATTATTCACCATTTTTTTTAATCTCAATTAAAGTGAGTTGTATTACTCAAAAATTGATTGTGGTTTTACACAAGTTCAATGTGATCAAGGATATAGGTGTATATGGGAAGTAGGCCTAGCGATATGTAACCCTAAATGTTGTATTTACTATATTATTGGGTAATACCGCTAGTCAAAAGGTCAAGTCTTCTTATAAAGCATGATCATAAAATGTATGATCAATGGTCCATATACATACATACATATACACAAATCTATATACATGCTTACACACATATCAATAATACATATATGTATATAATAAAGAGACTAAATTACAATAACAAGGACCACTATCTAGATGAAATATCTACCAAAAAATATACAACTCACTGATGTCAACCAATGAGGAAAGGTACACAACTAACTATAGCCGAGAGTAGTAAAAATTAGACAACGAAAAGTTGGAAAACACCATTAAATGCAAAATTTTAAGAGTCCTTGAAACTCTTTAGAATAGAGAATATCTTCTTTGTGTAGATGTAAAATTTGTAGTTTAATGTTGTCTGAAATATTGCTCCTTGTAGTTATTGTATACAATGTTGAAACCTATACAATCTTCCATATGGTAGATTATAACACAATGAATAGGAAGGTTATCATGCTAAAATATTAAAACTTGAATCAAAGCTTGTTGTAACTATCCCAGAACATCACTGAAACCATAAAACATGAATGTCACAATCTAAACATTAACATTTGTTGGAGTTGTTCATAATAAAAGGCATCATTTTTGTGAACATGTAGAAGCTATAACTTGATTTTATCTAGAAAATTGCTAGTCGTCATGTGTTCTTTAGGACCTCCCTACAATTGTGAGCACAAACAAATAGTTTGAAAGATGATTTTAGAGTTAAACCTGAGAATTTCTCCTTGGAAAACCTCACCCTTATATAAAACAACCATACATCTACTTTTCCATAAGTTAAGTAAAATGATTTATCTCATAGAATCAACAACTATAGGTTTTTTTAAGATTTAGGACGAAAACAACTTATTTCCAACATAAGACGTGACCAAAAATACTTGGAATGTAATTAAAAACTTCATTCCATTTTTCTTTGTCCATATGCAATCCTAGAAAGTATGTTTTAGATTTTCATTCTGAAGGTAAAAGGGGCATTTATCTAGTTGAATCATCATATATCTCAACCTATCATTGACTAGTAGTTTGAAATGTAAAATTTTTAGAGCCAAAATTTGGGCATTGACCTCTACTTTAGAAAGCCAAATCTAAGCACTCAAATTTTCCCAAGTTTTTCTTGAAATTTACAATTCCATTTCTGATTTAGTCTAGAATTTTGCAATAAAGAAGGTAGAAGGCTTAGGTAGAAATTTTAAAAAAAGGAAAATGGAAAAACCAATGAGTAGACAACCACCACCAATCTTTTGAGAAATTACATTCCAAAGATGTACAAATTTTCATGGTAAGATCAATAAGAAAAAGGGATTTTACAAAAGTATAAACCCTTTGAACCTGTTATTTAAACTAAAAGTATTCTTAATGGTTGACCAAGTAGCCCACTCTAGAGAATTAAAGTCACACAAATCTCTAAACTGACAAACTCCTTTCTTAACGAGATAATAAGCCTATATTTGGAAAGAAATAGAAAGAGGTTGACCCTAATATTGAATCAATTTTCTCCACCAAATTGAGGAATCACCAAAGCTAAAACCATGTTGATGGGAAAAATTCCTCCAGCTCAAGTATTTGCAAACTTGCTGCCATGGCTTCCAAATAAACTATAAGAGAAAAGAGGCTTTGATATGAAAGGAAGGTGCCATTAACATTTTATCCACCCACTTGACATTTTTCCATTTATTCTTTGCTAAGACTTGGGTAATGAGAAATCAAACCAAATCTTTCCAAGGCTAATCTCCCTTGATTGCTCTGATTAGCCATTTGGATGCTAAACACATCCCTTGAATTCAAGGATCCAAAAGGCCTAGTCCACCTTTAGATTTGGCTTGGATACAATGGAGCCACAAAGTGTACTTGAAACCAAAACCACCACTCTGATTAGACCATGGACTCTTCTTTGAGAACATCCAACAAGAAGAGTAGTAAACACGTGAAACCAAAACTATGCTATTCACCACTCAGATCTTACCAACTAAAGATAAACATTTGTTTTCCCAAGTGCATAATATAATTTTTACTTTATTGAGAAACCATTTCCACATATCAAAAAGAGAAATTCCAAACCAAAGGGGATGCCCAAATAAAAAGAAATCTAACCATGTTTAATTTACTTTTATTACTTAGGAATCCAAGCATGAACATGATTAGTCTATATCATGAGAAATTCAATTTTATGATGTCAAAGCTTTGACCCAAAAATTAGCCAATAAAGATTGAGAGCACCCATGACACTATTTATCTCCTTTTTAGAATTTTTGAGGAACAACGTACTATCATCCACAAAATGAGAATTTGTCACAACCAAGTTTTGGGGGGTGGACATACTCTTCATATTATTTATTTGATTATATTTTTGTAATTGATAATCCAATTCATCAACAAATAGAACATAAATAAAAGGAGATAAGGGGTAGCCTTTCCTAATTGAGCGTTGTAGAGGAAAGTGCTTGAGCATCTCTTTGTTTATAATCTACCGAGCATTGGCATATGAGAAAAGCAGTTCAACATGTTTGCACAACTTAGGACTAAATCCCTATCATTGCAACATTTTAAGAGTAAAGCTCCAACACATTTTATCACAAGCTTTATCAAAATCAAAATTCACAAGTATAGCATTTTGGCTTGATTGTTGGGCCCGTTCAATATGTTTCAAAACAAGGATAAGATTATCAAGGATACAATTCCCACAAAGAAAACAAGTTTTCTCGAGTATAACAATATATTTTGAATTTAGCCTAATCCTTGCGGCTAGAGCTTTAGCAGTAATTTCATTGGAAGCTTTAAGCGAGGTAATAGGATGTCACCCATAAATGGTGTCTTCATTCCTCACTTTATGGATGAGTTTGATATTGTCCTTATTAATAGAAGGTCTTAAGGACCTATCCTCCAAGGCTTTTAAATAAAGTAGATAAAAACCATCCTTGATATGTTTCCACATGGTTTG
Source organism: Chamaecyparis obtusa (assembly GCA_027943335.1). NCBI lineage: Eukaryota > Viridiplantae > Streptophyta > Pinopsida > Cupressales > Cupressaceae > Chamaecyparis > Chamaecyparis obtusa. The sequence continues at coordinate 1,615,763 of BSBK01001958.1, forward strand.
ATAAAAATTCATTGATAGCCCATCAACTTTGGGCTTTTGTTTGCTGGCATAGAAAAAACAACATGCTTAATCTCTTCAATAGAAATAGTGTGGTCTAAGAACTATCTATAATCCTTATCCATTTTCCTATGAATATGTCCTTTAACAATGTCATCCAAAATTGGTTGAACATCTTTCCAATGAACATCCTCTTTAAATAATTTCTCATAGTAAGTATGAGACAAGACTTTAATCTCTTTCACCTTTGTACAAAGATCACCCATTTCATCTTGGATAGCTCCACTAAACTCTTTCTTTTGATTACAATTAAAAAACTTAAATAAATACTTAGATCCCCTATTGCCTTCTTTGGCCCAATGTTAATGAGCCCTAATTTTAGCTCCTTGGCCCCTATAATTATCCAATTTATGAATTTGGGCCTCTAATGAACTTATCAAAGACCTTAAGTTAATATCAATAGGTCTTTCATTCAATAATTTTATGTCATGTTCAAGTTTACCTTTGAGAGATTTCTCTTTATGTTTCTGGTACCATGGGCATGAAGAAATATAATACATCTTGAAATAGTGGTGTTCCACCATTCCTTATGATAATCTCCTCCATTAGGCTTGGGGATATAATTTCAAATCTCTACTAGGGTAGACATACACAAAGAATTTTTAAGTTGAGAAGTATTAAGCTTGTATGACAACTTTGAGTCCTCTTTATTCTTATCAATCCCTGTGATAGAACAAATAATAGGATAGGGTTTTGAGAGAATAGAAGAATAATATACTCTAACACAAAGACTAGCTGAGTCCTAAACAATAGGAAGATTGAAAGAGATGTAAAATCTATCCAATCTACTGAGTTTTCTCTCCTCCCCAAACCTACAAGTTGGCCAAGTGAACTAGTTAAATTATCATAGGTAAGGTATTTATTATGAATAGGGTCTATCACCCAAATACAATTGTGACAATATAGCTCCATTTATCAAATTCTTCATTACTTAATTTTGTGGGGTTGAACCAATTGTGATCATTATGATGTTCTACCATGTTGAAGTCTCCATTGATTACCCAATCAACATTAGGCAAATTTTTGGCCATCCAATCCCATAACTCACTTCCATATTTTCTAAGAGAATAGGAGCATAAACAGAGAAAAAGCCAATAGGTTTCCCATTAATAAGACACGAGGACCCAAACACAACTATGTGCAGAATCCTCACCTTGATTAATGACAAATCTCTTCACCCAAGGGGCCAAACCAAGGACAACCACACCTCTATCTTCTATATGTGATGTATGAAATAAAAAAGCTTCTCTCCATACATTGGATAGAGAAGAAGAAAGATGAAAACTATTACGCTTGACCTCTTGGAGAAAGGCAATGTCAAGTTTCCAAGTAACTAGTGTATTTCTAACTATATACTTGTGGTGAGGGAGATATATCCCTCTGACATTCCGAGACATTGTTTTAAAGTTCATGGAAAAGACAAAATAGAAGGGGTATCTTATTGTGGCAAAACATCAAAATGGTTGACTATAGCAACAAAATGATTTGTGGAACCCCCAAAAGAGCTAGAAGGAGATGGAGACCTAGACCTTTGCTTGTCATAATTGGTTTGAATAGAAGTGTCCACATCTTTGGGATAGGGGACCGAGATCATTGTCTCAAAGAATGGGAGGGAGAGGGGGAAATATGACCAACATAATTGGATCCATGAGCAAAAGAAAATCAACAGGGCCCTTGAGAAGAATGAGAACCCACTTTTCAGCTAGAAGGCTTAGGTGGCTCTTTTTTCTTTCAACATACCCTCCATCCATCCTCCATTACAACATCTTTACAAGGAGAGGCAATGTGTTCAAATCATGATTAACATTAGTATTCCTAGGAACAATGGACTATCTTGTAGCTTAGATTGAATCTTTAGGCCCAAAAGGAACTCTTGGTTGGTTCATAACCTGTGGTTGGCTAGGCTATGTTAAAGCTTGAGTTTGATTCATTATATTCTTTCTAACTGAACAATACCTTATTAAATGTCCTTCTTGTCAGCAATAAAAGCAAGCATTAGGTTTATTCAAATATGCTAAAGTCTAAAAAAACTCAAAGCCTAGTCCAATGAGTTTATTACTTTCAGGTAACAAGTTGTTCAAGTCCATTTCAACACAAACTCGTGGATGGACCCTTAAACTAGTAAACTTATTGGAGTTGTTTTTACATCGAATAACCCTACCTAGTTGGGCAAAAATCCTTCAAGAAAGGTCTGAAGACAAGATTCAAAAAGGGAAGTTCCACCCACATGTAGGATATTGAGATCACAAAGGACCCTTAGGATGAAAGTCTAAAGTATAGGCTTGCAAGTAACACACTTGTCCATATATGACCTAGGTTCCATACTGAAGCATAACTTGTGCATGATCATCATTTTAAATTTATAGGAACATGTCCATTTCCCAATCCCCTCAAGGCTTTGATCTCCCATCCACTGTTTTCCTAGTTGAGTTTGGCCCATTTGCAAAAGTCTATTTCTACAAGGAATGCCTCTAAAAAAAATTTGATCTATGTTGATATTCAACAATATAGTCCATGACAGTATCAGGAAAGAGGAACTCAAGGGTTTTACCTATTTCTTCATATTGTTCTTCCATATGAGATGATTCCTTGACTATGTTCTCTGGTGCAGGAGCACCCTTAAATTCATCCATAGCTGCAGGAACACCAACTAACTCATCCGTGGCTAGCACACCAAAGGAGTCAAACATGAAGTGTTAAGGAATTGGTTGGATCTAGAATCCAATGATGTAATAAAGTCCCACTTTGTAAGGCAAGGTTACATTAGGTATGATTATAAACCTAAGTGTCTACCTTTGTCATTATGGACAATTTGGTTAGAAAGGGCTATAATAGTCTAAGTAACTAGGATGGTCTAGTTAGCCTAAGATGAGGTGGAAATAAGTTTATTTAAACCTTTCTAAGGTCCTAGGTGGAGTCTAGGATAGAGATTAGTGAGATTGATTGACAATTGACAACTTCGGCAAAAGTTGTCAATGTTGTCAATATTGCTTTAAGCAATTTTTTAAAAAGTTGTTAAGTTTGAATCTCAATGGTCACAACCATCTTAGATAAAACCATCTCAGATTGGTTGAACCAATTGAGGAATGTATAAAAATTATGGAAAATTTTGATCCAAATGGGTTGGAAGATTTGGAGAAGTTTGGATATTTGATTTCAATAAAAATTCATTGATTTCCTGAGAAATAGACAGTGTTTTTGAATTGCATGGACCTGTGCGGTCTCACATGTGTCACTGAAAGACTTTGGAAGTTGGCTCTATGTATTATGAGGAGAATTCATTTGGTTTGAAGTCTTGAAACAACATAGAACAAAAGTTATCATATTTTGTGTGTTCACTGGTTGCAGGAAGGCCCTACCTAGGGTTTCGAGACAAAATTCCTCTTTCCAGGAGACTTCACCATGGGAAATTTTTGAAACTTGGTGGAAAGAAAGGAGGGAGGATGTACTATAATATTTTTAAGGTCTTAGATCAGGAAGCCAATGGAGAAGGGAGGAAATATTAAACCCTTTGGATAGGCTAAATAGAGGTAATTTGGAATCACCTCTATATGTGTAAGTGTGTGGATGGATAGATGTGTGGGGAAATATGAGATCTATTCCCAAATCCAAATTCCCAAAGGAGAGATCCAATTTGATCAACCAAAAGGTTAATGCACAATCAAATCAATCTATGAAGAATATGAAAGAGAGAGAGAGAGTCCAATGTTTCCCTATAAAGGAATTATGCTTGAAATCTAAAATAATTGAAATACAAATACTAACCTCAAATTAGGGCAGATCTGGAAAATGTCAATTTTTGATGTCTGTGTGTACTTTCAAGCAATTCTACAACCTGTTCTAGACTGGAAATGTCGAGACAGAGAAAACCCAAAAATCTTTCTCCAAGATGAGCTTAGGTCGACTTTGACCCTCATAAAAGGTCAAATACTACATTCTTTATTTGAAGGCCGATTCTGATTATGTTCATAGATCTCGAAAGTTCACCAAAAAGGGTATCCAAATTTGCTCTCAAATCTGAAATCCCACACCTGTACTTAGAAGAAAATAAGGGTTTTTGTTGTATGGGGGGTTTGCCTTGGTCAAACCCCAATTTAGGAATTGACCTTGAAATTGAATTGAAATATAGTGTGCATAAACAAAGTAATTGAAACAAATCACCTCGCTTATGTTCAAGTTCTATTAGAGGATTCAAATCCTCAAATCCACAAGTAGGAATGCTTCAATGGATGTAGAATGAATGTAGGATGTCTCCAATCAATGACATTTGATCTTCAACACCAATCTTCATTTGATCTTTGCATATGAGAAGGCTTGAATGAATGTAGAAGGATAGATCATCAAAGGGGGCTCCAAAGAGATTGAATCCTTCAATAGCTAACAATGGATCTCCTTGATGGATGGATGCTTGAACACTTGAATGCTTGAAGACTTGCTTTAATGCTTGAAGACTTGCTTGATTACTTGAGGATGAGATGTGAAAATGAGAGAGGAAGGCCTCCTTTTATAGTGAACTAGGGCACAATTCTCTAGAGGGGCCACCTTGGAGAATTAAATCCCAATTAGGTCCTAACCTTTAGAAAATATACCTAGATTAAATGCAATTAGAGGATTTACCATCCCGAAACCTGAAATGGCCAACTCGGAGGTGGGAAAACAAATATCCTAAAAGCTCGATGCCTAGAAATCAAGGATTCTGGAAATTTGAAGGAAGGGGGAAAAATCAAGGTTGGGAATGACCTAGTCAGGTATGACCTTGATCCTGACCTATTCAGGTTCGAGCTTGATCCTGACCTAGTCAGGATCAACCTCGAATTTGACCCTGGGCCCAGATTCAATCAGAACCAAGACAGGAGGTCTCGGGGATGCCCAAAGACCTAGAAATGATATCAGACAAGGATAGAATGCCAGGGATAAGCATAAAATCCTATGATAACTATGATGAAGGCCAAGAGGACCTATTTCTACGTCCTACCTAGAAAATAGAGCCATAGAAGAGGGAAATTCAGGAGAATCCTTGAGATCCTATCCCTAATTTCACCTAGAATGAAGAAATCAAGTGCAAGAAAGAAGTGTAAAGTGGGGAGAAATCCAAATACATGCAAAGACCCGATCAAAGTGCTTAACATGACCCCAAACCACTTACTCAGAGGGATAAATGCTCTTATCATGGAATTTCTTCCATTTTAAGATGATACATTAAGCCCCCACTTTAGCAAGAGTATGGACTCGATGCAAACTCTTGGTAAAGGAGATCAAAATGAAAAGATAATCTTATCGTAATCCAAGGGACAAAGGGAAACCTTAAACCCCCAGGGACTCAAGTCTTTGTCAACTCCTAAATCACAATAAGAGAGACATCTCTAGAGAAAGAAGGTGTGATTACCTCGCCCAATGAGAACTTATGTCCCATTGTGAACCACACAGGAAAATGACGCAACTGGAAAGATGTAATTGAATTGCCTAGTGAATGTGGCTACTCACTAGTTAACCCATCAAGGATTCATTCTTAGGAATATTCTATTCCATAAGAATAAACATAAAAATAAAAGAGATCCAGTCTTAAGGACACCTCCAACCTTAAGGGATCAAAATATATGTGTATTTGAAACTAGAGGGATCAAGAGATCCTAAAATATAAATCCATGCTTTAAGGATTAGTTACTAATCCAAAAAGGGGAAAAAAAGTATCTTGAAACATAACATGTGCATATCGAAAAGTGTGTGTGCAACAGGTGAGCAGAGCGTATGCCCCCACATTAAAGTCATCGTTGACACTTTAACAGGAGCAATGGCTTTAACGGAAACATAAACAACTCCATTGATTATGTTTCCATGTCGAGATGCCCCCAGATGAAGACAAATCAAGAGAAATTTCACAGAAACATACAAAGAACACAGAAGGGATCTACCTACCATGGGGTCAATATGATCATAAGATAATATATATATATGATATTATTGCAAATGAATTGACATCATTCCCCAAAGAAAGTAGAACTACAATCACAAAGGAGGAAAGATCACATAAGATATACGAAGGAAAATCTTTTCAGACCATGACATGGAGACCAAAAAGAATTAGTGCTACCATATCTCGAATCCAAGCAGATTACACAAGGAAACATTTACGAACAATAGCACAATTACGACATAACATTGAACAACACATAGAAGAATAGAGATACATATAGAAGAATTTGAACAACAGTTTCGATTCCTTCATCACCTTGCACTAACTGAGTAACAAGGATCATATAAAAGAATCTAACAACATTTAGCAAACACATTACAGGAGAAGCACAGTACAAAAGGCAAACACACAACAAAGCTACCACGAAGGACAAGTCGATCAAGCATGCTTCCTACTCTCCCCATCTCGTTGTATATCATTTAGGGAAGGTGGGTAACTCGCAAGAGGGGCTATATCCAACATAGTCAGAATGATAGCCAGTTCCAAACAAGGATCCTCTTGAGAATCACTATGGTTGACACTAGGTGTAAGAGTCAATTGTGATGAAAGCATATTAGGTAAATCAATGTCAATGTCAATAGTTTCATATTCATCATTAACATCATCAATATCATCAAGAGTATCTTTTTCATCCAAATTAATCAAAATAGGATCTAAGATACGAATAGAATCATCATAATCATGCATGTGAACATCATTATTAGTACCAATTTGTTCTACCACATTATGCATAGGTTTTTCTGAGGAAAGTAAAGATCTTTGAGCTTTAGCATGAGCACGACGCTTTTTATGACGTTCATTAGCAGATCGATTACGTTTTGATTTATTTGAAATAGGTTGAGAACTAGGAGGAACAATCATAGGATCCTTCATAGGTTCTTTAGGAAGATCAATAGGATTATTAACCATAGGAGAAACAATCACAGGATCTTTGATAGGTTTGGTATAAGGAACTTGATTAACAGAGCTAGAAGTCATAGTTAAAGGAGGTATAAAAGGTGTAGGTAAAAGATCATGATTAAGATCCATAAGAGGTATGCTTAATTCAAGAATCTTATGATGTTTATAAGCTTGATATAATCGAAAAAGATTATCAGGTCGAGGAGGACATGGATTAGGTAATGAAGGCCAAAAGAAATCCAGAGCAGCACAATATCTAGGCCTAGAAGGTTGATATAAAGTATGATTAATCATCTTCACTTCTTCATCATGAATGAACTTAAGAAACTTATGGATAGGTGAAGCAATAGCATGCATGGCATTCAACCAAGGCAAACCTAGCTTAACCTAAAATTGATCAGAAGTAGGAACAACAACAAAGGTAGTGTTCATAATTTTTCCACAGAGTTCAATTGGTAAAGTAATAGAACCAAAGGTTGGATAAAGAAAACCATTGCAAGTTTGAATCCACACATTCGATGTATCATAAAAGTCACATTGTAAGCTTTTCATAAAAAGATTTTCTTCAGTGATAACATTGACTAAGGATGTAGGATCAATAAGACAACCACAAGTAGGTTTCTGAGAAATCCTAGCAGCAATATAAAGGGGACCATCAGGAGCTTTAATAGTCTTAGAGTCATCAAAGGTAATCAAAAGTTCCCGAGGTCTTTTATTCTTAAATTTTTGTCGAGAATTAGGTTGAGTTTTCATTTTAGGTTTAGGTTTTGGTTGAGTTTGAGATTGAACTTGAGGTTGAATCTGAGATTGAGATTGAAGTTGAGGTTGAGGTGGAGATACAGATTGAACAACATGCTCCACTTGATTAACAACATGATTGAGATCATCCATCTTTGAATCATACATAATTTCCATAGCAGATGGCCGAGCAATAATATTAGTATTATGCATAGGTAAAGAGTTTGTATAGATTTGAAGGTTCTGATTAGGAGGAGAGACAGATTTGTTCCCACTACCATCAAGATTATCAACAGATAAAGCCTTAGAATCAATTAAGTCTTGAACCTGTTAGAATAACTGAGAGGGGGGGTGAATCAGTTATCCAGTGTCTCAAATCAAAATGTATAATTCAAAACTATTTCTTCAATTTCTGCTTATCGGTAAACAATAACTACTTTCACTGTCTGTGCTTTTACCGATTACCAGTCTAATACCATAACAGTTACCGATCAAATCTAACATGTAACATGTAAAGAATGATAACACACAGATATTACAATCAACACATAACACAAGAGATTTAACATGGAAACCCTGTAAAGGGAAAAACCACCTAGGACTGGCAACCCAAAATTGTTCACTCTTCTGAAGTGAGGTCGGTTAAGACCCCACCCTGTTAAAGGTTACAAACACACTGTCAGGTGTGACCTTGTTAGAGGATTTTAGACTAGAATTTATCGTCCAACCAGCATTCACTATGGGGTTGATAGGATAACAATGTTCATTCTATGAATGATACATCATAAGACTTTCAGAGTCCACTCGGTTAAGAGATTTTGACTGTATACAATGGTTAAATATGTAACAGTAAATGACATGCCTTAATACAACTTCAATTACAGATTACAAATCAATATTCAGTCCATACAAATCCTTCTGATCAATATTTCAGTTCAGATTCAATACTATATCAACTTACTGTCCGTCGGTAATTGCTCTTAGTAGCTCGGTAATTGTTCTGCAGCTCGGTTCTTACTTAACCAGTATGATCAGAATGCATGAAAACCTTGTTCATGCGATATTCCTACAGTTTCTACTTCTTCCGGCATCGCTTCATAAAGAAATTATGTTCTCTTATATAGACAAGTAAATCATTTTCTTCTCCACCATCAGATTTTGCCACTTAACCATATTCATAGATTTTGCCGCTTCAAACTTTCTCGGTACTTGTCTCAATAACACGTTTGATTCTCATCCTTTAGATCTTTCCTAAATTTTGTCAGTCGTTGATCCGTGTAACAAATATTATCTGTTACCTCGATGTTATACTCTTGCCAGCTCATCAATCTTATCAGCTAAACTAATCATTTAATTCATTTTGTTCCGCTCGATTAACAAAGAAATGCGTTGGTGAATACTACTTGGTTAATACTGCGATCGGTATACACTATACTCCATCGGTGTATACTAGAAATGCTTCATTTACCGACAACACTAATTTGTGTCTTTCAGCTCTATACTTCATCATAGATGAATGCAACATAATAACGTCAATATCAACAAGTCATAGACTCATCAAAAAGTTACTCAATGTATTCCTTATCCTCATCTGTCATGTACATCTTTCCTCATGTAGATTTCTATGTTCTTCATCTTTTTCACCTTTCTTCAGATGTCTCGATATAGTAACTTACAAGATAAGTGTTGTCAAACTAGTTGACATCAATGACAACATAATATTGATTTAATCATATTACATTCTAATCAGTAACTCCTCAGTGATCTTTTAATCACAAATTCTTCAATCAGATTCCAAATCAGTTGTAGTTCAACAATCTCTCCCTTTGGCATTGATGGCAACTCAAGTAATATGAAATGTACCATACACATACCAAACATATATTCTACAACTTGTGAACAAAATGCTATAAGTCAAATAGACTTAATATGTTTAATCACTACGTTACTAAACAACATTAGATAATACAACTTTACCATTCTGTAGTTGTAACCTTTTCAGTTCTCTTGTTCTTGCTTATGTTCTCTGTAACTGATCTTCAATACTCTATCTCATTCAGATTGTCTCTCCCTTAGATAATTCTCGTCGGTGCTTGTTCCTTTTCATATTTCTTATCTCTCCCTTTGACAGCAATGCCAAAGAAATAAAGAAACAAACAATTATGTATTCCTCTATATCTTTGAATACTGATATTCCAATCAGTTCAAGTTCTCAACCTTAATCACAACCTTGAACATGATTCAAAGTGTGAACTATGTTGCATCAACATGAATGATCTTCTGATATAAGTAGGTTGATGCAACAACCAGATCACATTAGTGACTGATAGACAGGGGACGGACCCCAAGTCTAGTCCTCAAGTATTCAAATGTGTCCTTCGATAGGGGTTTTGTAAAAATATCTACAAGTTGTTCTTTAGATGTAACAAATTCTAACTTCACTTGCTTCTCTTGCACTTGTTCTCTTAAGTAATGATACTTAATAGAGATATGCTTTGTCTTAGAGTGCATCACAGGATTCTTCGAAATATTAATAGCACTAGTGTTGTCACAATATATAATCATCGGGTCAGTGATTACCTCATTCATTCCTTCCAATACTTGTTTGATATATGCAATGTTTGAACAGTTAGTAGCAGCAACAACATACTCTGCTTCAACTGTAGACTAAGAAATACAAGCCTGCTTTTTACTTATCCAGGTTACAAGTCTATCACCAAAGAAAAATGCTCCTCCGGTGGTGCTTTTTCTATCATCCACATTTCCAGCCCAATCAGCATCGGTGTAAACTTTCAGTTCAAACTTCCCTTCCTTAGGATACCATAATCCATAATTCTCTATTTTCTTCAAGTATCTTAAGATCATTTTTGTAGCTATCATGTGTGATTCTCTAGGATTAGCAGAAAATCTTGCAACAATTCCCACAGCATGTGCTATATCTGGTCTACTGTGAACTATGTACATTAATTTACCAATCATGGATCGGTAAAGTGTTTGATTTACCTTTGTAGTTTCATCCTCCTTTGTCAATTTGCATCTAGTAGCCATCGGTGTTCCCACAGGTTTAGCATCTTCCATGCCAAATGTCTTCAGTACTTCCTTTATGTATTTAGATTGTGTGATGAATATTCCATCACTTTGTTGAATCACTTGTAGTCCAAGAAAGAACTTAATCTCTTCGAACATAGACATTTCAAATTCCTTTTGCATTTCATCAGCAAATGCCTTCCAGACAAGATCTGAGCCTCCAAAAATAATGTCATCAACAAATATTTTACCAATCATAATAGTATCATCAGTATCACCTTTCACATACAGATTGATGTTTTCACTTGTTCTAACAAATCCAATACTTAACAAGTATGCAATATTTCATACCATGCTCTCGGTGCTTGCTTCAATCCATATAAAGCTTTATGTAATCTACATACCATGTCTTCATTGTTGGGATCAACAAATCCTTCACATTGTTCGATGTAGACCTCTTCTTCAAGTATACCATTCAAAAATGTTGACTTCACATCCATTTGATAAACTTTGAATTTCTTGTGTGCAGCATATGCAAGTAGCATTCTAACTCCTTCTAATCTAGCAACAGGTGCAAATGTTTCACCATAGTCAATGCCTTCTTCCTGTGCATATCCCTTGCATACCAATCTAGATTTATTTCTTGTGACTTCACTATTTTCATTCAATTTATTCCTGTATATCCACTTAGTACCGATAACATTCTTATCTTTTGGTCGGGGTACTAAGGACCAGGTTTTGTTCTTCTCTATTTGCTCTATTTCCTCCTTCATTGCATTAACCCATTCTTCATTCTCTAATGCAACTTTCACAGTTTTAGGTTCAAATTCACAAATTAGACATGTACCTTGTCTTGTTTTGCTTCTAGTTTGCATTCCAGCATGTCTGTCTCCAATTATTTGTGTTTCAGGATGATGTCTTTTGACAAAACTAGCCAAAACTTGATTTCTCCTTTCTTGCTCATCCTGTTCAAGGTCATTTCCTTGCTTGGTAGCTCCATCTTGTTCCTCGGTTTGTGTTGCCTATTGTCCTGCATTGTTTCCCTACTAACTGGTTGTTACAGTTTGCAGTGTCGGTAGATACTCTGGATGTTCAATGTAAGTGAATCTACCATAGTCTTCCGATTCCTTTGTACTTTCCTCTGTGTACTTGTCATCAAACCCATCAACACGAACATTAGTACTTTCAACTATCTTATTTTTAGCCTTATTCAAACATTTATATGCTTTACTTGTAGTGGAATATCCCAGAAATATTCCTTCATCTCCTTTAGAATCAAATTTGCCATTTCTCTCATCTTTCAAAATAAAGCATTTACTTCCAAAAGTTCTGAAATAACTTACAGTAGGTTTGTGTCCAAACCATAGTTTATAAGGTGTTCAATTAGAGTCCTTCTTCAATTGTACTCAGTTAAGAACATACACAGTTGTACTGATAGCTCCCCTCCAATATGTCTGAGCAACATTCTTCTGTATCATCAATGTTCTAGCACAGTCAATTATAGACCTGTTCCTCCTTTCAGCAATGCCATTTTGCTGAGGTGTCCTCGGTGCAGATACATATCTTTTGATTCCATGCTCATTACAAAAATTAGTAAATTCATCAGAGATAAATTCACCTCCTCTATCAAATCTTAAGAATTTTATTTCCTTTCTGGGTTCTTTCTCTACCTTAGCTTTATACCACTTAAACATTTTGAAAGCTTCATATTTCTCTTTCAAGAACATAACAGTCATCAGTCTAGTATAGTCATCAACAAAAAGAATAAAATATTTATCACCACAATAGCTCTGAGTTCTCATAGGACCACATAGATCGGTATGAACCAACTCAAGTATCTTCTTTCTTGAATAGTCTTTGCTTTTAAAACTAGACTTAGTCATCTTACCTTTCTGACATTCATGGCACATGGCATGATCAGGTTTTGTCAAGTTAGGCAATCCTCTAACTCTTTTCTTTCTACTAATCTTGATCATGTTGTCAAAATTCACATGGCATAACCTTTTGTGCCACAACCAAGCATCTTCATCTTTTATTAACAAATAAGAAGACTGATCCATATCAAGATAGAATAGATTACCTCTGGATTGTGTACTAGTTCTGACAAGTCTTCCTCCATCATCATAGATCTTCACCTTTTTGCTCTCAAAAGCCAGTCGGTGGCCTGAATTGTTCAGCTGAGCCACACTTAATAGGTTATAGTTCAGTCCATCTACCCAGTATGCATTTTCACATTGTAATCTATCATTGATCATTAGTGAGCCTTTACCTCTTACCATACAAGGTGCATCATTTCCCATTCTCATAGATCCTCCATTATATTCAACAAGATGATCAAACTTCTCTACATCACCGGTCATATGATGTGTACAGCCACTGTCTATGATCCATGTATCATTTCTGCTTACTTTAGAGATTAGTGATGTCTCTTCATGTTTATCTTCCTCTTCTGAGTCATCTTTCAGAGTAACAAATATGACTTCTATATCACCATCAGAATCAGATTCAGTTTCAATATCTTCGGCTATGTAACATACCTTTTTGCCTTTTTCATCTTGATTGTCTCTGTTGTTGTGTCGGTAGCCTTTGTTGACTCTTCTCCCATAGCTTCCTTCAGATCGGTCTTTGGATCTATCATCATCTTTCTTCTGAGGACATCTAGCAGTGACGTGACCGACTTCTTTACAATTAAAGCATGCCAAAGGTAGCTTGCCTCTATACCTTCCTTTTCCTTTGGGAAATCTTCTGGCCATAAGTGCTTTAAGCTCATCAAGTTCATCATCGGTATTTTCATCACTATCACAATTCTTACTATTCTTGCTAGAATTTCTAATCTTCAAAAAAGACATGAAAGCAGATTCAACAGAAGGAACAACACTGTTATCAAAATTGTTTAATTCAAAGGTTGTAAGTTTACCAATCAAAGTGTCAAGAGTAAGGTTGGATGTAGCTCTTGTTTCATGAATTGCAGAAATCCTGATTGCATAAACTGGTAGCAAAGTTCTGAGAATCTTGCTTATCACTATTTCATCATCAATTACTCCATCAGATGCTCTAATAACATGTACCACCTCTTTGAGTCTATTTGTATATTGGACAATGTTCTCACCTTCTTTCATTCTCATATCATCAAATCTGCCTCTCAGACTTTCAGCTCGAGCTCTTTTGACATTCAGATCTCCACTGTATATTTGTGTTAATTTATCCCACATTCCTTTGGCAGTCGTGCATGTCTTGATATCTTCAAATTTAGCTTCAGTACAGGCAGCAACAAGTTCCATCATAGTGACATTGTGTTCATGCTTGTCCTTTAGTTGATCAAGAGTTAAGGGACCAGTGGGCGGTTGTATGTAGCCATTCTCCATTAGATCTAGTGCAGAGTTCCCAATTCCAGATATGTGCAGCTTCATTCTGCTTTGCCATATTGCGAAGTTCTCTTTGTTCAGTTTCGGTACTTCCCTCTTATACATCTTGAGACCTTTATGCTTAAGTCCTTAAAACTCTGTTCTAAGCAACTTACGCTCTGATACCAATTGTTAGAATAACTGAGAGGGGGGTGAATCAGTTATCCAGTGTCTCAAATCAAAATGTATAATTCAAAACTATTTCTTCAATTTCTGCTTATCGGTAAACAATAACTACTTTCACTGTCTGTGCTTTTACCGATTACTAGTCTAATACCATAACAATTACCGATCAAATCTAACATGTAACATGTAAAGAATGATAACACACAAATATCACAATCAACACATAACACAAGAGATTTAACGTGGAAACCCTGTAAAGGGAAAAACCACCTGGGACCGGCAACCCAAAATTGTTCACTCTTCTGAAGTGAGGTTGGTTAAGACCCCACCCTGTTAAAGGTTACAAACACACTGTCAGGTGTGACCTTGTTAGAGGATTTTAGACTAGAAGTTATCATCCAACCAACATTCACTATGGGGTTGACAGGATAACAATGTTCATTCTATGAATGATACATCATAAGACTTTTAGAGTCCACTCAGTTAAGAGATTTTGACTGTATACAATGGTTAAATATGTAATAGTAAATGACCTACCTTAATACAACTTCAATTGCAGATTACAGATCAATATTCAGTCCATACAAATCCTTCTGATCAATATTTCAGTTCAGATTCAATACTATATCAACTTACTGTCCGTCGGTAATTGCTCTCAGTAGCTCAGTAATTGTTTTATAGCTCAGTTCTTACTTAACCAGTATGATCAAAATGCATGAAAACCTTGTTCACGCGATATTCCTACAATTTCTACTTCTTCCGGCATCGCTTCATAAAAAAATTATGTTCTCTTATATAGACGAGTAAATCATTTTCTTCTCCACCATCAAATTTTGTCGCTTAACCACATTCGTAGATTTTGTCACTTCAAACTTTCTCGGTACTTGTGTCAATAACACATTTGATTCTCATCCTTTAGATCCTTCTTGAATTTCATCAGTTGTCGATCTGTGTAACAAACATTATCTATTACCTCGATGTTATACTCTTGCCAGCTCATCAATCTTATCGGCTAAACTAATCATTTAATTCATTCTGTTCTGCTCGGTTAACAAAGAAATGCATCGGTGACTACTGCTCCGTTAATACAGGGATTGGTATACACTATACTCCATCGATGTATACTAGAAATGCTTCATTTACCGACAACACTGCTTTGTGTCTTTTAGCTCTATACTTCATCATAGATGAATGCAACATAATAAAGTTAATATCAACAAGTCATAGACTCATCAAAAAGTTACTCAATGTATTCCTTATCCTCATTTGTCATGTACATCTTTCCTCATGTAGATTTCTCTGTTCTTCATCTTTTTCACCTTTCTTCAAATGTCTCGGTATAGTAACTTACAAGATAAGTGTTGTCAAACTAGTTGACATCAATGACAACATAATACTAATTTAATCATATTACTTATCTAATCAACAACTCCTTAGTGATCTTTTAATCATAGATTCTTCAATCAGATTCTAAATTAGTTGTAGTTCAAAAGAAACTTATGTTTTAAAAAATAACATTTCTCAGTATCATGACCATTCTGACGATTATATTGACAAAAAGCATTTTGATGAAAAGATTTAGAGGCAATAATGATAGGTAAAAGAGGTCAAATAGGAGGTAAAGTAATCATATTAGCAGTTAACAACCTATTCATAATAGCATGTAAAGATTTAGAAAGAGGAGTAAACATACGATTTAATCAAAAAGTAGTGGATGCAGAAGTGGCATTGTGAGATGCAACAACAACTTGATCAGCAACTGCATTCGTTTGTTTGGTTATCTTGACATAGTTGTTGAATTTTTTAAATTTGTTTGGATTTGGAGTAGCATCACTCTTATCAACTGGAACAGGAGCCATTGGAGTGTTGCTCTCAAATTGACTCACTTGTAATTGATAATGATGAAGCGCTACACAAAGTTGTTGAAAAGAGGTAAATTCAGTAAGCAGAATCTTATCTCTAATATCCTTTTGCAAATTTTAAATAAACATACATTGAATATCCATATCAGGAATAGGATAGGAAATTTGAACATACAAATGCTTAAATCTACCAATAAATTCAGTCAATTTTTCTTTAGCACTTTGTTTACAATGCATCAAATCAGTCAAAGACACTTGCGGGCCAATGTTGTTTTGAAATTGTTGAATAAAGGCATTAGCAAGTTGTGGAAAGGAATCAATAGAATAAGGAGGCAAGAAACAATACCATTGTAAGGCCTTGTCATGGAAGGTTCTAGCAAACAGTTTGGCTAAAATCCTATGGTCGTGAGCATAATCACTACAAAGGATTTGAAATGTTTTAACATGATGAACATGATCTCCTTTTCCATTACAATTCTCAAGACGAGGCATCTCACCTTTATGAGGAACAGGAGTATGAATAATATCCCAGGACAAGGGACTTCCCATGTCACGTGTAGGAATACTAAACTTGTTTTGAGTTAAGGAAGCAAGTTGTTGTTGCAAGGATGACATAGTCTAAGCCAAACTAATGATTGCTGAATCATTAGAGGAAATGAGAGGAGTAGCAACATTAGACACACTAGGTAAAGTGTAAGAAGCTGCAGGAATAGAAGACACAACTAGAGGAACACTAGGAACTGCAGTTGGAAGCGGATTGGAATAAGTAAAAGGAACATTATGATATGAAGGTTGTGATGTAGGAAGGGACACAAGAGGAACACTCATAGGAATAGAGGGAACTGTCACAGTCACCAAAGGAGGAGTATAGGTAGGAAGACTAGGTAAAGGATTAGAAGGAGGTTCAATACTAGTGATAGGAGGAATCAACCCTAAATCTTGAGCTTCTTGAACTAAAGGTTTAACAGTTGAATGCACAAGGTGAGTAATACCATGCAAGAGGTTAACACCTTGATCAGTATCACGGAGAAATTTCTTAAGAGCCTCTATAGCTTGAATGGAATCTTGATTATGGTTCTCTTGAATAGGCCAATTACCCATTTTATCAAGTTCAGTGGAAAGTTTTTGGACTTGTTCAGGAGGAACTCTTAAAGCGTCATCCTCATCATGAGATGAGTGAGAAGAGTTTTGCTCCATGGTGGGATTGGAATCATGAAGAATCAAGTTATCATCTGGGATCCTAAGGAAAGGAGAGGAAGATTCAGGATCAAAGGCACCCACGAGTCTACAACTTCTTCTAACTAGAATGTTATAAGTAGGACTAGTGGTAGTAAAGCTCATAAACCAATGTAATGTAAATGAACTAAACTAAGAACACATAAAGCATGAATATGAAATCTAATTAGCATGAAAGATCTAACACAAGGGAAAAATATAATACTAACAAGATAAAAGGAAAGCACAATAAGGCATCCAATTTCACAAAAGAAAAGAGAGTAAGTATGTCGGGTTCACCAAAATGAATAGAGGTAATTTGGAGCCACCTCTATATGTGTAAGTGTGTGGATATATAGATGTGTGGGGAAATATGAGATCTATTCCCAAATCCAAATTCCCAAAGGAGAGATCCAATTTGATCAACCAAAAGGTTAATGCACAATCGAATCAATCTATGAAGAATATGAAAGAGAGAGAGAGTCCAATGTTTCCCTATAAAGGAATTATGCTTGAAATTTGAAATAATTGAAATACAAATACTAACCTCAAATTAGGCCAGATCTGGAAAATGTCAATTTCTGATGTCTATGTGTACTTTTGGGCAATTCTACAACCTTTTCTAAACTGGAAATGTCGAGACAGAGAAAACCCAAAAATCTTTCTCCAAGATGAGCTCAGGTCGACTTTGACCCTCATAAAAGGTCAAATACTACATTCTTTATTTGAAGGCTGATTCTAATTTTGTTCGTAGATCTCAGAAGTTCGCTGAGAAGGGTATCCAAATTCACTCTCAAATCTGAAATCCCACACCTGTACCTAGAAGAAAATGAGGGTTTTTGTTGTATGGGGGGTTTGCCTTGGTCAAACCCCAATTAGGAATTAACCTTGAAATTGAATTGAAATATAGTGTGCATAAACAAAGTAATTGAAACAAATCACCTCGCTTATGTTGAAGTCCTTATAGAGGATTCAAATCCTCAAATCCACAAGTAGGAATGCTTCAATGGATGTAGAATGAATGTAGGATGTCTCCAATCAATGGAATTTGATCTTCAACACCAATCTTGATTTGATATTTGCATATGAGAAGGCTTGAATGAATGTAGAAGGATGGATCATCAAAGGGGGCTCCAAAGAGATTGAATCCTTCAATAGCTAACAATGGATCTCCTTGATGGATGGATGCTTGAACACTTGAATGCTTGAAAACTTGCTTTAATGCTTGAAGACTTGCTTGATTGCTTGAGGATGAGATGTGAAAATGAGAGAGGAAGGCCTCCTTTTATAGTGAACTAGGGCACAATCCTCTAGAGGGGCCACCTTGGAGAATTAAATCCCAATTAGGTCCTAACCTTTAGAAAATATACCTAGATTAAATGCAATTAGAGGATTTACCATCCCGAAACCCGAAATGGCCAACCTAGAGGTGGGAAAACAAATATCCCAAAAGCCCAATGCTCAGAAATCAAGGATTCTGGAAATTTGAAGGGGGAAAAATTGAGGTTGTGACTGACCTAGTCAGGTAAAACCTTGATCTTGACCTAGTCAGGTTCAAGCTCGATCTTGACCTAGTCAGGATCAACCTCGAATTTGACCCTGGGCCCAGATTTAGTCAGAACTAGGATAGGAGGTCCTAGGGATGCCCAGAGACCTAGAAATGATGTCAAACAAGGATAGAATGCCAGGGATAAGCATAAAATCCTATGATAACTATGATGAAGGCTAGGAGGACCTATTTCTAAGTCCTACCTAGAAAATAGAGCCACAAAAGAGGGAAATTCAGGAGAATCCTTGAGATCCTATCCCTAATTTCACCTAGAATGAAGAAATCAAGTGCAGGAAAGAAGTGGAAAGCGGGGAGAAAGCCAAATACATGAAAAGACCTAATCAAGGTGCTTCACATGACCCTAGACCACTTACTCAGAGGGCTAAATGCTCTTCTCATGGAAGTGCTTCCATTTTAAGATGATATACAAGCATCTTTATGTGACTATCCAGATTTTTGGGTTTGAATGCACAATTCGGCCCAGGGGTGGAATGGAGACCTAAATATTTGGATTTAGTAATTTTATGAAATCCTACAAGTGTTCCAATAATTTATATTGGAAGGTGATAAATATTTCAAACACTTCCTTTGATAATTTAGCCTATTAGCCATATTAGGCCTAGGAGAGAAGTTGGGGGCAGTCGGAGTTTGGTGAATGGTCAAAGGCCCAAACTTGGTGAGTGTTGTTGATAGGTTGATTGAAACCTTTGAGGGTGGTTAAGACTTAGATTGGTGGATTTACATATAGGTTTACCTCAAGAATTTAGGTTTTCTCCTTGTAGCTGTAATACCCCAAAATTGGCACCTATTTAATTTCATCAATTTTGGTGCATTATCTCGATTTTACATCACCAAAGTCCTAGTTCCCTAGGCAATTTTCTCTCTCCTATCTGACTTAATTTGACTTGATGTCAATTGCAAAGACCATAAATTGCAATAATCAAACGCTAAATTAATTCCTAAAGTCTTTGACTTAATTGGCTAAATTACCCCTATGATACATTAATTTAATTGTAAAGTCCTATGCGCTTTAAATTAAATTAAATCAAACCACCCTCTTTAGCTAATTACCCATAAAAAGGAATTAATTAATTGCTTGTTATTTGAATGGACACCTTTTCTTGAATTAATAATTTGAGATATTCGAAAGGTCCTCATGTGGCATTTTCCATTCTTTTAATAAAGTAATTCATGCTTATTTGTCCCAAAAGGGATATGAAGGGTCAGGAGTTTCGAATCAAGAAACTCTTCCTCCTCCTCTTGGCTCTTCTATTTAATGAGCCTCTTCTTCTCATTCAAGGGAGCAATTTTTGAGAGCATCTACACTATAGCATTTTTTAGTCTCATATCTCATTATTTTCAAAGCTCTTTTATTGCATTATCTAGTTTAATTTCTCATATTAGTGTAATTGCATTTCACATTTAGATTAAATTTGCTTACTTGTTCTTAGTCTAATATCATCTTTATTTCAAAATCAACTAAAAATTTGCATTTCATATTTATTTCAAAGTTTTCTAGATTAATTGCATTCATTCTTAGCTTAGTTTCATCTTGCTCATCTTTATTGCTTCTTGGAAATCCTCCATTGTTGAATTGGTCTCTCGGCTGTTGGCTCTCGTTCTGAGAGTATTCAAACACCCCATTCACATAGGAGGCAACAGGTCGCCTCACCATGGAATTTGGATTGAGTTCTTCATACTCTCTCCCGAATTCTATCAAGTGAATAATGACCATGTTGTGTTGTGCCTGATTTAGAGGTCACATTCAGTCACATACAGTAGCCCCATGGTGGGTTTGGGTGTCTAAATTGTGTTCCAAGATTACTTGGAGTAGGATTAGCATTCCATTTCATTTGAAATTAATATTGAACCTTAAGTGAACCCTGGCTCCATCCCTGGATTAGTAGGGTTGAATTGTGAGAAACAGTGCCTTAAGGGTGTAGGGGATTGGATTGAAGAACCAATCTTGATTTGTGGGTTTTGGGAACTCTTTGTCGGAGCCCTAGTTTGTATGCAAGTGGAGGGTGTTAGGGACCTCTAAGTGATTATTTGAGTATAGATTGGGGCCAAGTGGTATTAGAGTGACTAGTAGATCTTTGGAGGAAGATTTAGTTGCAGCCATGTCAGATGGTGGGGAAGACAGTGAACTTCCTAATAGAATGACTAATGTAGAACTACTAAGGGTAGTGAAGGAGCATGATGCTGAAAGAAAGTGGATGAGGAGAGAGATGGAAAAGCTTAGGGAACAACTCAAGCAAGGACATAGTGGGAACTTTGGATGGGAAGCAGAGGGGAGTGATGAAGAGGCCCCTTTGCAGGAGGAAGAAGTAGATGTGCCTGCAGACTAGAGGCTATTGTTGAAGACCTTGAAGTCCATGGAGAGAAGGACCATGGATACTAAGCTTGACCTACCTGTCTATAGTGGGAAGATGGATCTAGATGAAGTGATGGATTGAATTTATGCACTCACTAGTTTCTTTGACTGTGAGGAAATACCAGAGCATCAAAAGGTTAAGATAACAAAGTCCAAGTTAAAGGGATCTGCCCTAACTTGGTGGAATTTTACTCAAGAAGAAAGAGTAAAGATGGACAAGAATCCAGTGGCTACATGGAAGAAGATGGTTGCCTTGGTAAAGGAAACCTATGTACCTAAAGACTATGAAGTCCAACTTCATAAGAAGAGGCAAGGTCTAAGGCATAATGAAATGGACATCTCAAGCTACACTGAAGAATTTCGTAGACTTACCATGAAGTCTAAATTGGTGGAGCTAAAAAGTGTCAAACTTGCTAGGTATATGCAAGGATTGAGGGTGAATATCCAAGATGAGTTAAGCCTATGTTCTCCTACCACTATCCAGAAATGCTTTCAGTTGGCATTGAAAGTGGAGGAAAAGCTCAAGAGGAAGCAAGACCAAGGTGGGAAAGGAAAAGGCCAGAGAGATTTTGGTAATAGAGGAAGAGTATCAAGTAGTGGCAAAGGACAGACTCCTAGGAACTCTGAAGAGACCAGTCAGGAGAACTCCTTTGGGGAAGGAAGTTATAGAGGCTCCTATAGAGGGAGAAGAGGAGATTCAAGGGGAAGGACTAGTGGGAGAAGTTCATGAACCATAAGGTGTTACAGATGTAACCAACCTAGGCATCTAGCATCAAAGTGCCCTGAGAAGGCAAAGAATCAGATAGAGAGAAGGGCTAACATAGTCAGAGATGAAGATAACCAAGGGGACAATGCACTTGGCTCTTATGCACCACCTGAAGAGGGAGAGGCACTCATGATGAGGAGGACCTCATTGAAGGCTCCTTGTACTCAGGAACCACTATAGAGAAAGAGCATGTTCAGGACCACATGTAAGAGTGGAGGCAAGGTGTGCAGATTGGTGATTGACAGTGGATCTACTGATAATTTGGTGTCCGAGGAAGTAGTGAAGAAGTTGAAGTTGAGAAGGGTGCCACATCCAAACCCCTACAAGGTGTTATGGCTCACAAAGAACCAACACACTATCATAGAGGAACAAGCATGGGTTGAATTCCAACTTGGAAAGTACAAGGACAAGGTGTTGTGTGACATTGTTCCAATGGATGCCTGATATTTACTCCTTGGAAGGCCCTGACAATATGATGTGGAGGCTCATCATGATGGGAGGTTGAACACCTACACCATAACCTATAAAGGAGAAAAGGTAACATTCTTACCCCTATCTGAAAATTCATAAGAAAATAATGATTCAAAATTTTTGTTTATTGGTGAAAAAGAGTTTTTAAAAACTTTGAAAGAGGAGAAGACTCCTTGTTATGCCCTAGTCCTGTTGCCAAAGGATGACAGACCCAAGAAGTCTGAAAAGGACATAGACGCTTTAAGGAGAGTAGGCCCTAAAGAAGTTGTAGATCTACTGAGTCAGTATAAGGACATTGTCACCAAAGATTTGCCAAATGAGTTGCCACCAATCAGAGATATAAGCCACAATATTGACTTGATCCCAGGAGCAACCTTACCCAACAAAGTTGCATATAAGTTGACCCCTGAACAAAATAAGGAGATGGCAAGACAAATCCAAGAACTCTTGGATAAGGGCTTGATCACTAAAAGCCTCAGCCCTTGTGCAGTACCTACTCTTTTGGCCCCTAAGAAGGAAGGCACATGGAGATTGTGCACGGATTCTAGAGCCATAAATAGAATCACAATTAGGTATAGGTTTCATATGCCTAGAATAGAGGACGTATTGGATCACCTAGGAGGTGCAAGGTACTATTATAAGGTGGACTTGAAGAGTGGTTATCACCAAATCAGGATAAGGGATGGTGATGAATGGAAGACAACCTTTAAAACCAATGAAGGCTTATATGAATGGACGGTGATGCCCTTTGGTTTATCAAATGCCCCTAGCGCATTCATGAGGCTCATGAATGAAGTGCTAAAGCCATTCCTTGGCAAATTTGTTATAGTCTACCTTGATGACATCCTTATCTTCGGCAAGAGTAAGGAGGAACATTTGGAACACCTTGATTTGGTCTTGAACAGGCAGCATGAAGAAAAACTCTTTATAAATTTGGAAAAATGTGTTTTTATGTAGGAAGAACTTGTCTATTTGGGATTTGTGATTGCAGGTGGGAACATTAAGATGGACCCTGAGAAGGTAGAGGCCATCCTAAATTGGCCTTCTCCAAGGACAATGACTGAAGTAAGAAGCTTTCATGGGCTTGCATCCTTTCATAGGAAATTCATCAGGAATTTCAGTCAGTTGTGTGCTCCAATCCTTGAGACCATAAAAGGTGGACATAAGTGTAAATTTGTGTGGAACAAAGTGGCAAATGAAGCTTTTCAAATGCTCAAGCAGAAGGTAATGGAAAATCCTATACTAGTATTTCCGATTTTCAAAATGTTTTCACTATTGAATGTGATGCATCAAATCTAGCCATTGGAGCTGTCTTGAGCCAAGAAGGCAGGCCTGTGACCTTTTTTAGTGAGAAGATGAATGAAGCAAAGAGGAAATGCTCCTCTTATGATTTGGAACTATATGCCTTAGTCCAATCATTAAAGAAATGGAGGCACTACCTCCTGCCTAAGGAATTTGTTGTCTTCACGGACAACCAAGCTTTGAGTTTCTTGAATAGCCAAGAGAAACGAAGCCACAAACACATGAAGTGGGTGGAGTCAATACAAGCCTACACATTCTCAATCAAACACAAGAAGGGAGTTTCCAATAAGGTGCCAAATGCTTTGAGCCTAAGATCTTTAGTTGTGCAACAAATCCAACTTCAAAGTGTAGGGATAGACTCATTGGAGGACATGTATAAGGATGATGATGATTTCAAGGATATCTACAAGGTGTGTTCTAATTTTTCTAAAGCCTATCACATGGAATATGCAGATTATTTGATCCAAAATGGCCTATTGTTCAAAGGACATCAATTGTGCATTCCCAAGTGTTCCATGAGGGAGAACATTATCAAGGAGAAGCATGCAGGCAACATGAGAGGACATTTTGGGTTGGACAAGACCTTGGAACAGGTGAGAAGGTTTTACAATTGGCCCAAGGTTCAGACCGAAGTGAGAAAGATTATGGAGACATGTACTATTTGTTAGAGGGCGAAGGTTGCATCTACAAATGCAGGGTTATACCAACCCCTACCTATTCCTACAAGACCTTGGGAGAGTTGCAGCATGGACTTTGTGATGGGTTTGCCTAGAACACAAAAGGGATATGATAGCATATATGTTGTAGTGGACAAGTTCAGTAAGATGACTCACTTCATCCCTCGTAAGAGCACCAATGATGCATCATCCATTGCCAATTTGTTCTTCAAGGAAATTGTGAGGATTCTTGGCTTACCTCAAACCATACTGTCAGATAGAGATGTGAAGTTTGTTGGCCACTTTTGGAGGACCTTGTGGAAGAGGTTGGGAACTAATTTGAGTTTCAGCTATGCGTATCATCCACAAATAGATGGGCAGACAAAGGTTGTCAACAAGTCCCTTGGCAATCTACTTAGGCGCCTGACAAAGCAATATGGAGATAAGTGAGATTTAGTCCTACCATAGGCAGAGTTTGCTTTCAATGACCCAGTCAATAGAAGCATAGGGAAAAGCCCCTTCTAGATTGTGTATGGACAAAGTCCAAGAGGCATCTTGGAGCTCAGAGATCTCCCATCAATGCTCATGGTGAGGAATTTGCAGAGAGCATGAAGGAGATACATGACTCAGTCAGATTGGCACTTGAGAAAAGTGCAGAGAAATATAAGCAAGCCAAAGACAAGCATATGAGAGATGTATAGTTGCAGATTGGAGACTTGGTGTGGGCACATTTGAAGAAGGAAAGATTGCCTAAGGGAAAACACACTAAGTTTCTCATGAAGAAGATTGGAGCCTGTCTAATCTTCAAGAAACATGGACTGAATGCATATGAGATTCAGTTGCCCCCTAATCTTGGTATCTCTCCTATATTCAATATTTGTGATCTAACCCCTTACAAAGGTGATGTGAATGTAGGATCATATGTGTAGATAGAGGATGTTGCAGGGATACCTCCTCATGAACCAAGAAAACTTGAGAAGATCTTTGACACAAAGATCATTAAGAGGACCAGGAAGAATGTCTACAAGAAGTACTTGGTGAAATGGAAAGGAAGTCCTGAGGATGAATCAATATGGATGGATGAGATGGAGATTTAGAAGCATGGCTCAACTTTGCAAGACCTCATCTCAAGAGGACTTGAGATCAGTGCACCCCAGGAGTATAGTGCAGGAGCACCCTTAAATTCATCCATAGCTACAGGAACACCAACTAACTCATCCATGGCTAGCACACCAAAGGAGTCAAACATGAAGGGTTAAGGAATTAGTTGGATCTAGAATCCAATGATGTAATAAAGTCCTACTTTGTAAGGCAAGGTGACATTAGGTATGGTTATAAACTTAAGTGTCTACCTTTGTCATTATGGACAATTTGGTTAGGAAGGGCTAGAATAGTCTAAGTAACTAGGATGGTCTAGTTGGCCTAAGATGAGGTGGAAATAAGTTTATTTAAACCTTTCTAAGGTCCTAGGTGGAGTGTAGGATAGAGATTAGTGAGATTGATTGACAATTGACAACTTCGACAAAAGTTGTCAATGTTGCTTTAAGCAATTTTTTAAAAAGTTGTTAAGTTTGAATCTCAACAGTCACAACCATCTCAGATTGGTTGGAACCGATTGAGGAATGTATAAACATGATGGAAAACTTTGATCCAAATGTGTTGGAAGATTTGGAGAACTTTGGATATCTGATTTCAATAAAAATTCATTGATTTCTTGAGAAATAGATGATGTTTTTGAATTGCACGGACCTGTACGGTCTCACATGTGTCACTGAAGGACTTTGGAAGTTGGCTCTATGTATTATGAGAAGAATGCATTTGGTTTGAAGTCTTGAAACAACATAGAATGAAAGTTATCACATTTTGTGTGTTCATTGGTTGCAGGAAGGCCCTACTTAGGGTTTCGAGACAAAATTCCTCTTTCCAGGAGATTCCACCATGGGAAATTTCTGAAACTTGGTGGAAAGAAAGGAGGGAGGATGTACTATAATATTTTTGAGGTCTTAGATCGGGAAGCCAATGGAGAAGGGAGGAAATATTAAATCCTCTGGACATGCATCTCTATGTGACTGTCCAGATTTGTGGGTTTGAATGCACAACTCGACCCAGGGGTGGAATGGAGACCTAAAACTTTGCATTTAGTCATTTTATGCAATCCTACAAGTGTTCCAATAATTTAGATTGGAATGTGATAAAGATTTCAAACACTTCCTTTGTTAATTTAGCCTATTAGCCATATTAGGCCTAGGAGAGAAGTTGGGGACAGTCGGAGTTTGGTGAATGGTCAAAGGCCCAAACTTGGTGAGTGTTGTTGATAGGTTGATTAAAACCTTTGAGGGTGGTTAAGACTTAGATTGGTGAAGTTCAATATAGGTTTCCCTCAAGAATTCAAGTTTTCTCTTTGTAGCCCTATGGTGGGTTTGGGTGTCTAATTTGTGTTCCAAGATTACTTGGTCTAGGATTGGCACTCCATTTCATTTGAAATTAATTTTGAACCTTGAGTGAATCTTGGTTCCATCCCTGGATTAGTAGGGTTGATTTGTGAGAAACAGTGCCTTAAGGGTGTAGGGGATTGGATTGAAGAACCAATCTTGATTTGTGGGTTTTGGGAACTCTTTGTCAGAGCCCTAGTTTTTATGTAAGTGGAGGGTGTTAGGGACCTCTAAGTGATTATTTGAGTATAGATTGGGGCTCTGCTCCATTCTCTTCTAGCGAGTTAGGTTCATTTTTGGCATCTAAATCTCTAATATCGCTGGGCATGAAAGCATCCTTGCCTAAGACATCACCATTAGTACCCTGAAAATTGCCTTCTTCAACATTGAATTCAAGAGAACCCTCATCCTTTAAGCGATCACTTGCTTTAGCTTCATCTTTGAGTCTCATCTTCCCAGTGTTAGGGTTTGTGGCTAGGTTTTATTTTAGCCCTTCTTGTAAACACCACTCAAATCGCCCTCATGTACAACTAACCTGTTCCAAATTGTTTAGAAATGGTGCTGCATATCTAAGCCGTGAGATGTCTAACACATTTTTAAAAACCCTCATTGGTTCCTCTATTTCGCTATTGCGTTTCCTCGACTCTTGTCTCCTCCTTAATAAATATTTTTACCAACACCTAAATAACTACTAAATCCTTTCCACTATACATTAAATCATTCTCCATGAATATAAACTAAATAAATATGACTAAGCTATACAACTCTACCACCCAAGAGAGAAATTTTTTTTTTTTTTTAATATGAATCAATGGAAAATTACACAATTTAGAAGAAAATTAATATTTTGAAAATAGTTTTTAGAAACCTAAACCTCTATCTTGTGTTACATGTAGAGAGAGAACATCTAATTTAAATCTAGGTTTTTGTTCACTCTCTTTTGGCTAAGTTTCAAAGCATTTGACAGAGCAAGCCAAAAATCCCCCAGGACTCACGAAGCCTCTACTGTCTCAGAGTTGGGAGAGAGAAGAGAGAAGGAGCCATGTCAATGAATGAACAGACTAACAGGCTTTACAGAATCCGGCGCACTGTTTTGCAAATGCTCCATGATAGAAGTTATCTTGTGGCTGAATTGGAAATCAACATGTCCAAAGAGCAATTTCTTGATAAGTTTGGGGAAGATCCCAAGAAAGATGATCTTGTTATCCATAAAAGTAAGCGCAATGATCCTGGTGATCAGGTGATTGTATTACTACGACTCTCTGTTTTTTAATTAGTTGTGTTCATATCCATCGTCAAGCATTCTTTTTCCTCTGTTTTGTTGTGACATGGGTTTTCGGTGTGACTTACCCTGTCTTTGCAGTTATATGTATTTTTTCCTGAAGAACCTAAGGTAGGGGTGAAGACCATTAAAACTTACGTTGAGCGAATGAAATCTGAAAGTGTGTTTCGGGCCATATTAGTTGTCCAGCAGAACTTGACTCCTTTTGCAAAACAAAGTCTTCAGGAGTTTTCTGGCAAATTTCACTTGGAGGTTTTTCAGGTGAGTTCTTTGGTTCTTGTAAAATTTTATTTTCTTTTGGCCTTCTGTTCTCTGCATTGTCATTTTGTTACATTAGGTTTTTTTGAAATGTTCAAAATATCTGCCAGCGTTTGATGAGTTACAACCTTTCATAAGTTAACAGTGTTCAGATTTGTAATATTTTCACTAGAACAGGGATTTAGGAATCAGGGTACAGCGTCTCGGTAGGGTATGAGGTTCAGAAATGTATCTTTTATAATATTGAAGAAAGCTTAAAACGCTTAAAGTAAGTGTATTGCTGAATCTACTACTATAGTCCCGTGGATGCTGATGCTAAATTATAATCTGCTCTACTGCTGGTGGGAGTGAAACTGGTGTGGAGTTTATTATATCTGCTACTGTCCGTGTTTCTGCCGATGCATTGAATAAAACTGACATGCTCCAGTTAACTTCAATGTTGTATTGAAACTAATACTGTATGTGTCTATCTCAAATTTTGAACTTTCAAACCCAAGCCTTGAACGATCAAATTATATTACTGCTTGATTTGAACTTTAAACAGCCGCTTTTAACCCCTGAAACCCCCGTTTGTATGTGAACTCTTGATTAAACTAAAACCTGTATCATTTGTAACTAAATTATAGTTACGAACATTCTGATGTCTTTAGTTCATTTATAATTTCCTTAATACCTGCATATAACGCTTCCTTCTGCTGTCTGAATAGGTTTAATTCTCTTTTTATTATTTGAATCTCATTGTGATGTTTTCTTTTTCAACTTGAAACTATTAATGTATTCTTATAACTTTATAACAATATTTTGTAGTGATATTGCTATCAGGATTCAACTGTGTAGTTTTTGAGTCAAACTCATTGACCCATGTTTCATGAGTAGTGGTTTACAAGAACCCATCTCTCATGAGAATGAATGGAGCACTTAGCACTCATTGTATCTAGGTGACACTCACAGAAGTGAAGCATTGGGACTTCCTGGGAGGTCACCCATCTAGTTGGGCTTATTAACCTTGGAGGAAACTTCGTGGTTAAGCATACTTGAGCTGAAATGGAAAAGGATGGGTGACCTCCTGGGAAGTCCCGGTGCTTCACCTCTGTGAGCATCACTTAGATGCAATGAGTGCTAAGTGCTCCATTCATTCTCATGAGAGATGGGTTCTTGTGAACCACTCATGAAACATTGAGTTTGACTCAAGAACTACACAATTGAATCCTGATAGCAATATCACAATTTGACTTTCTGTGGAAAATATCTCCTAATTATCAATATTTTTGTATTGTTGCACTTTATTGTATGTTTCCAATCGCCTCTTCCAGCATATTTATCTTGGATACCAGTTTCTGTTTTAGACCATTTTCATTTTTTGATTTTCACACCAGTTATGTTTTGGGGACCTCCAAAAAAATCTGAATTTGTATCAACCATTAAAAATCATCTCTGTATCTCTTTCAAACCAACATGTTTTGTTTGCTGCCTTCTCATTATTCTCCGTTTTGTTTTGAGGAAATGTTATTTTCTTCAACTCCTGTAATCCTTCATCATCTGTCCTCTCAGGATTTGGCATTCTAGTTTGTTACTGGTTTTTCAGTGAGGGGGCATTTCCATGCCAAGTTGCCATACTCATGGCAAGCTTTGCATCTGAATGGGATGCTCTTACAATATACAGATTCTATTCATTCAAGTCCCATTTCCTTTAAGATAACACTTTTCGGGAGTGGCTGGTCCATCTCAAGCTTGATTCAAATCCATTTATAGTTTGCCACTCCTCTTCCTGTAATCTATAGCAGCATAAAATGTACTTTCTCGTCTCCCAATATTTAAAACACATATCCCATCAATAGCTCATGCAAATGGTTTACATGCTGATCCAAGCTGGAGATTTGGACAACATTTCTTTGTAGACTTCAAATCAGTATGCTAATACCTAATGAATAGTGGCACATTCTAGAAGAAATAAGGTCATCTTTGATAGATCTTGTCTCCATCAGAATCATTAGTCAAGATTACAATAAAGTATCTTCTTAGGCATGAGTGAATTGTGTATTGTTAGGGAAATGTTGTATGGTGGGTGCAGTGGCTAAGTGTGGGTCAAATAAACAACTAATGAATGGTGAATTTTATCATAAAGAATGACTGAATCACAAATTAGCCAGTGGTATGTGAAACCAATAGACCCAATAATTTTATCATAGTGTAATATTTTAAAGTGACAAAAGGTAAAATGAAAACCAATAGACCCAAAACAGTTTCCTTCTATAGTTATAAGAATATTCAGCATAGGAAGTTCTCTATCATCTTTAGTTTGACTTGCACATTTTCATGGCAAAATTCTTACTGAGACATCTATCTCTGCATCTTGTGGCTTATCCAAAACCGCAGATAGAGCCAACAGCCATGTTGCCTGGTCTTTTGACAAAGAAATGATGCTTTTGAGCCAAGGCATGTGATACAGTAAAAGTGCGGCCCTCATAACATTGTCCAAGCTCAAAATCATCAAAAGTGTAGGAGTCGTATGCATTACGCTTACAGCCGGTACAACTTGAGAGACTTCAAGCCTTCAACATATATGATATTGGTACCCATTCAACAGTATGTTTTTAGGTTCTGTGATGTGAAAAAAACAACTTCCAAAAACACTTACAATTATTAGATCTTGCCCGTAGTTAGCATAAATGTTTGAGAGGACTCGCAAATTTGCACCAAAGTAGATTAAGTTAATCTCTAAAACACACTCCTCTGTTAATGAATCTTTGAACTCTTCTCTTCATTGAAGAGATGCATCTGAAATACATCTGAAGATGTATTTTTCCCATTCATTTCTATACTGCTGCCTGAATGTAAGTAAATTTTCATCAAAATATTTGGGACTTAAATCTCAATCACTAATAAGAACATGTCGACCTTCAAGAAGGACGAATAGGGTTCCTGATTTTTAGATGCTCTTGGTGCACATAGATTCTGGAAAATAGGACAAGGACCGAGAAATTAAAAGAGGATAAAATGTTGTTCCGACTTGTTAGGACAGTGGCAGTGGGTATGCAGAGAAGTATAGGATGTGTTCCCTTATGAACAACCATGGAAAATATGAGATATGAAAATACATCTCACAGACCCCATACATGTCAAGGAATAGTGGATAGGATCAAAATACAATGACAACCTTATGAAGGTACAAATGAATAACATATGATAGGCCTGTTATTCACCACAAATGACATTGGCAAGACACTAGTAAAAAACAAAATATAGGGGTTGTTGAACATGACAATATTAAACATCTTACACAATAGCAAGCACCATGATAAGGCAGTGAATAGAAAGTGTTTTATACACTTGCAGTCATCATTGTCAAGCACAATCATCAGTGAAAGCACAACCATCACTAAAGGACGGTCTTATAGCCTATAAACGTTATGCTTATGACAGTCACCATGCATCATAATACAAATTTCCATAGAGAATAGGGGATAAAAACATGAGAATGCCATGAAAATCTATAGGGCATATGCCAAAAGATAGGAAGAATGTGTGAGAATGCAAATTCTCTAATACCATAAAGTGACAGTGTAAGATCTTTTGATGATTCTAGTAAGTTTGTGGACAAATTGTCGTTAAATGTAAAAGGAAATATGTTGAGAATGTTGTCAAACAGAGATAATAATAGCCATTTACAATATATTCTTGACAAACAATAGCAAGGCACCAGTCATGAAATCATGCAAGGAGTGCTCTATAATGACATTACAGTCCTCTAGGGCACACCTATGACAAGCGGACATGGATCCTATTCAAGAATTATCATACAATCTTGAGGACCTCAAAAAAGTGACAAATACCAAAGGATGCAAACATGTATCATTATTACAAATGCTGATATACTCCTCCATTTCTGAATCAAAAGCATGATTCAAACCATAAGTTCAACTATCAGCATACAACTCAACTTAGGACACCTTAAGAGAAGGACCATGCCCTTCAAATTCTCTTTCTGTTTCTGGTTTTCAGAGCAATCTGCTCTAGCAGAAGTACTACAGCCTAAAGAAATCCTCTTCAATAAAACATGGTCATTCTCCATGCTACCAGTGCAATCATTTAGTTGCAAATTAATATTAGCATAAAAGTCTATAAGCACACTGTCCTTAACTTATTCACTAATTAAAACAAGATCATCAGCTCATACATTATCTTATTCTTGACAGACCTCAAGAGAATGATAACATCCTTCAATTTGCTTCTCCGCTTCAGAACTTATGCTGTAATCTACCACCACTTTTTCAAAGAGATTCAAAATGATTTCTTTCTTCTTTAAATAAGAATTCAAAGCCTTCTCTGCAATCAACACTTTTAGCCAATGAGTTTAGAAACAAACTCTCAGCATTGTTTGCCTCCATATAGTTGACATCTCCAACCAATAGTTCTAAATAAATAAATAAATAAGATCACCAAGGCAGAAAACCTCACAGGAAGGATCATTCAACTGAGCTAACATTGAGAGGAGGAAGCATAAGAGACATGTTAACTATAGAACCTAGCTCACTCTCAAGCAAGCGTGTGTCTTCATCACGCATTCCTGTCAGCACACTTCTCTTGTGAAGTGAAAATTTCTAGCTCATTTTCATGAAAGGGAACATGGGTAGCAGAAATCTCACTAGAATCATTGTCATTGGAGCTAATGGAACAAGCAAGCACAGTATGCATAAAACCTTGTTCATGTTCCTCCAGATGAATGCTTGCATACCCACCTTCAATAACACCATTTTGAAAGTCTAAAAGTTAAAACTATTCATTTCAGCCTCGTGTGAAAATGCTTGTAGCAGAGTAGGCAGCGACACTACGTTCCTCGAAGGAAGCAAATTCTAGGAGTACATCCATTAGATACTAAGTTTTTATTCTTTTGACCGACAATTTGCACACATTACTTCAGTACTAGGGGAGAGGACCCAATAGGTGAGCACCCTAACTTTGTGCTTCTTAAAATCCTACGTAAAATTTTAAATCACTCCCAATTTTTTACAGCAGCTTACTTGGCAAGTCCCCTGCTTATAACTAACGTTTCAGGGTCACATCATCAAATATGATGCCACATCAGCATGTTTTCTGCCAAGGTGTCCAAAAAGGTCCCCCAAAAAGTGAGACCCATACATGTGCACTAAGTCATGTTTTGTTCATGCACTGATGTGGCACGGCATGATTGGTTGCTTTTTAGATCTAAGGAATACATTTCATTCAATCATGGGTAGTTATTTGTAATGTCCCCTTTTTAGGATTGCCCTATTCTTTGCCCTGAACTTAGAAATCTAAGATGAAATAGGAGCAAAATGCAATTAGAGATGTACTTCTTACCCGAATAAGATGAGATGAGTTGTATAAATATATGAAGTCTAGTTATCTTATCAAAATGGTATATTAGATCGGTCTCCTTAATCAAATGAAATCCATCTACTCAATTGGCATTCAAAATATGAATGATATTCTTTTATTGTACTCCTTCTAGCTTGGAATGAAATCTCCTAATACTTTATTTGTAAAGTTCAATTTATATATGTATGCGGGGAGTCATAGATATGAATTCAGAATCCATAGATGTTGATACCACACAGATGACAATGTCCGAGAAATTCAAATATGCATACTTTTATGGACTGTCGACCAATAGACTGCCGATCACCGATTGAGGCAAGCTGCGATACTACAATAGGTAATTGCAAATGGATATTATCAAGCGTCCAAATCGCCTGTGAGTGGATGTGAATGTTGTCACTTATTGTCGGCAATACTAATGAATATACAACTCCTCCGCAATTGTCGCATATATAATCTTTGTAATTAACACTAGTGTGCCAATCCATTTGGCACAACTCCTTTATCTCCTATTCGATGCTTTTCACCTTCGGCCCTCTTTTGTAATCTCCTATTCTGTGCGCTTGTAATCCCTGTTCTGTATTTGGCTTTGGGTACTGGCTATCCGTAGCTGTGATTTGTGATGACCTCCTTTGTTCGACTATGGCTACCGTTTGAATGGATTGGAATTACTGATTGTCTCTGCAAGATGCTGATTCCCTGGTTTTGTGCTGATGTATTCCCGTATATATCTAACGCCGGTTGTATATTGAAAATGTCAATGGGATTCTTCAGTGTTGACTATGTCATCTCCTGCTGATTGGATGTTGAGTAGATAAAATACTGTTTCCCCCCGTGTTCCTTCCCTCCTTTCCGTGTTTGCATTCCGTCTGTTATATCTCTGATTCCATCCATCATGTCTCTTCAAAGAACCACGATTTGGGATTCCTAAAGCGTAACTTATTATTTATGTTTTAATTGATTTTCCTCTACTAAAGATGCCATTTAGCATCCCTTTCTATGTGTGCGTTAGTAAACATGTAGTCAAGGACATATTAATGGGAATTAACAAATGTTTCATATGATTACGAATTTTCCTCTACTAAAGATGCCATTTAGCATCCCTTTCTATGTGTGCGTTAGTAAACATGTAGTCAAGGACATATTAATGGGAATTAACAAATGTTTCATATGATTACGCCTCTTAGTTTGATATTATTTGCTATATTACATTAGCTTGTTTAACATATTTTATGTTTGGTATATATTATACGTTGTATATATTATAATATAAATTGATAATATTTGGTATATTATTATTTAATATATTGTATGTATTATAACATATATTTTTGATAATATTTGATTATATCTATTTATTAATAATATTATATTTTATTATATATTTTTTTGATCGGTAATAATAGTCTTTTTATTGATAATTTAAAAGTGCATAATCACATTACAATAAGCATAAAGTACTCATCTGAACCACACCAAAAAGGAACTACATCTATGCCCTTCTTGATACATATCCCTGACCGCCATTAAAGTTCACTTTACAGTAACACAATGATCATCCCAAAATCTACCCCTGACATCACTAAAATTAACATTACAGAGGATAAAAAATCTTCAAATTCTAGACACACCTTCCTCTCCGTAAACAAAAACCAGTTCTAACTAAGTCCAAAACAACTTCAGCTATTTCCATTATAAAATCACATAGAGCAGCAAAAAACATTATCACCTGACCTGGGTCCTAGGAAGCGTTTGAAATTGCGTTGATGCTGGCCATGGCTCCGTCACCACTCCATTTCCCAAATTTGGGCTCCTCTAGCCCTTCCAATCCTACGCCTCATCCTTAGAGAGCGCTACCTTCTCGGTACCTGCACTGCCACTACCCCTGCCCTTTGTTTCATTTCTTCCAATTTTGGTTCAACTTGCATCAAGTCTAGAAATAATTTTAAAGCCTTCCATCCCCGCTTGGCTTCCTTAACTTGATGTGTTCTGATTCTTTCATCTAGCCTCCCAATAAAATGGATGAACCTATCATCACCCAACTCTTCCTCATTTTTTACTCCTTCGCTACTTATCATGCCCTTCCCTGGCACTGCCCACTCCAGAATGGATTCCGTTCCAATTAGAAACTCAGCAGGTACAATTGCTTCCATAACTCTTCTCACATTTGCCGTAGGCTCTCCAAATTGCAGTCCCCATGCCATAACCATGGAGTATACATCAGTGTTAGTTCGGTGCTTGTTTGTTAATTGATCAAAGACCAACCCGAAGATGAGTTGTACACTTTTAATTAGCCTTGCGTCCTTGTACAAAAACATTCCTTCAAGGCACTTCTTTGTCACTGGTCCAAAGAATGGATTTTGTTGTTTGGAAGCTCTAACTGTAACTGAAGTCTCCATTTTCTTTGTCACAGAATGCTCTGCCACTACCACCAACACCACTACTTGTAGTTTCTTCGCTTGCTATGGCAATAATGACACCCCTTGGGAAGATTTAACAGATTTTTTGTAGCACTCTCACAATAAATGTGGTGTCCTTCCATTTAATTCACCGTCTTATCAACCAACCGACTCTCATTCTTTCATCAACCCGTACACCGTCATTTGTCCCTCCACCGCCTTATTAAATGCTTTATTTTAAAACAACTAAATCGTTTAAATCATCACTTGATAAACTTCTAAAATCTTCAATTCTAATTTCTTTTTTCCTATCAAAAGATAAGGCCCAATTCGACAATTGGTCCACTTCTTTATTACCTGCTCTCTTCACACGCGTAATCTTAAAATCACTTAAAGAGGTTAACTTGTCTACAATTAGATCAACAAATTTTTTAAGATGCCAAGCTTCAGTCGTGCCTTTCATAATTGCTTGAACAATGATGAGAGAATCCCCTTCCACATGCAACTTAGTGGCACCTAGCATCTTAGCCACCCTGACTGACAAAAGTGCCGCAGACGCTTCTGCTGCATTGTTGGTTCCATCCTCTAACTTTTGACCCCCCATTGCAAGGGTATTACTATGCCAATCCTGAATTATGAATCCTGCCCCCGATGGGCCAGGGTTCCCTTTTGAAACCCCATCAAAATTTACTTTCCACCACCCTTCACTTGGGCTTGACCATTCTACTACATCAGAATTCATAGCAACTGGATAAACCCAGCCATGCCCATTAACGGGCCCTTAATCAATATGTTTAATTTGCTTATCACTCTGCAATTTTGTCTCTTAGAGACCTCACAAAATTGATATGAGAAGGTTGTGGATATTGCCAATAGGGTTTCAACTGGGGGACATGACATTATCATCAGCACTATCTACTTTAAAGTTGCAACTATTGGTGCAATTGTCAAAAATATTGGGCATTAAACCAACAAGTGCTATAACAATTATTGGAAAGCGCTCAACTATTGGGTCCTTTCCCTTATCAGCCGTATGAATTGATTCATTACTTTGACCAGCTGCCACAAACCTATTTTCTAATTCAGAAAGCTGTCATGGGGTGTAACTTCACATGTTTCAACTTCTTTTGGCATACATTGTATTTGGGTTGTTTTCTTATAAGCTATATCAACACACAGCCTATCCTCAAGCTATACCATTACCATCAACATTTGAAAACACTAGGGTATTCATAAATTTTTGCCTTATTTCTTCAAGAAAAAACAACATATTCATATACTTGATCAAGTTCAATAGGTTTCATTTCTATAGGCAGTATACTCAAACCAGAGTCATAAGTTTCACAAAACAGGTCACTGCATAGAGAATTCTCATGTCTGTGAGACTGACAATAAAAGGATTACAGAATATCCAAATGGCAACTCACCTTCTTGCCTTCTAATATTAAACAATGTTTGGATAGAGAGGCAAGGCCAACACTACATGCATATTTTTCATTGAAAGCAGATAAAAGAGCTTTCCAAGTAGAAATATAAAGTTCAGGGAAACTTGCTAGCCACTTCCTAGCTTCATTATACAAGGATATAAAAGACCACATGCTCTCATCTTCAAATTGAAACTACTCCATAAAATCTGAAAATTCTTCAATAAGAACATATCCTTGTGAACCAACATGTGCACCAAACCAACACATTTTATCATAAGATTTCCTTTGTTGGAAATTTGAAATCTTTGTAAGGCAAGGCAAATCTAACTGCTTGTATATCGTAGTTCTAGGGGATATTTAGAGGCATAGACATGTGTCATAGTGGCTGCAAGTTGGTGCTTGGACTGTGGTGTATCAAATTCATAATCCTCATCTGCATGGGTATCAATTTAAACGTGAAGCTGTTTGAAATCTTCATAATAGCTTGGCACACATCCAATCATATTACAACTGAATCCTTCATTAATCTCACCCTTGCATGTCTTAATGTCAACTTCTCTGATTTGACATCAGATTCATCATATTCAATCTGAACAGCTTCCTTCTCACACTTTCTATGAAACTTTTATAATTTGGATATCTCAATGACGATTCAACTATCTGTTATTGTAGTCATCATAGTTCTCTTTAGTAGGCTGTGTATCCAATCTCTTTAGTAGGCTGTGTATCCAAAGGGAGTGCTTCAACATTACTAGTAAACACCAAACATCAACAGTTATTAAGGAATCACATCAAACAGACTCAGCAACCAATGAATGAAATACACTACATTAAAACATTCTTTGTATTTCCAAGGTTTATTAGTGATCCTCGTATCTCTAAGAAAGATCATCTCTCCTCCCCCCCACCTCTCCTCCCCCTCGCCTCTCCCCCCCCTTCCCTTTCTCTCTCTTTAAACACACTCTCAAATGAAAGATTGATATTAATTTGTGTATTATTTTTGTAAAGAGAGAATATGTTTTCACAAGCCTTATTGGATCACAGCCCCTTAATGTACATCATCAGTAATATTATAATAAAGGCGCCGAGATATTAAAGGCATTTACAAATTTAAATTAAATCATTGGCAACAATTAGTTAGGAAGAAGTGTAACTTTTGCAAAGGACAGCAATATTGAAGGGCTGCATCTCCCTCGGGTGTAAAGATATAAACGGGGAGATGGAACTCAATTATGACGACATCCATCAAGTATGTGGATGATTTAAATATTGATAAGAACCAATCTGCAATTGAGTGATTGGGATTATTTATAAGGATCAAGGAAATCAGAAAACAGCCTAAGAAAACTGAGATACAAGGCATAAATAAATTTAATCTTCAGCCATGATATATTGAGAAATAATTTTATGAATAGAAATAAATTATAAATATATAGATGCAATAGTTATGCTTTGCAGAAATTAAATAATTGATTATAGTAAGTAATTTATTTGCATTTTCTTTTAACAAGTATTTAATAGCCAGTCAATTTTGAATTCATTACAAATGGATTGCAAATAGGAAGGATATACGACCTTTCGAGTTCACGAGAAATGAACTTCTGTTCTATCCTTCATCAAGCATGCCACTCTAAGATGGAGTGCTCATGGGCCAAGAAGCGTTTGAGTGCTCCTGATCTTGGTGAGGAAGGGAGTCTTCATGCTCTTATCAATCAAGCTACCCAACTAGGCTGCATATGAGTGCTCTTGGGCTTGATTAAGAAGGATGGAGCACCTCCAAGGTGAATTGAGGGATGGAGTGGAGTGAGATCTGCCATATTCGTGGGACTAGAGGCAAATGAGTGCTCTTGGGCTTGAGGGATTTTGAAGTACAACACTTTGAAATGCGACACTCGTGGGCCAGGATTCATATGAGTGCTCCTAGGCTTGAGGGCCATCTCAAGTATGCTGTCTCAATATGGTTGGTCAAGGATCCACCTATGCTCTCTCAATGCAAGGACAACCATCCTTAGCTTGCAGTTTGCAAATATTTCTAACGAATTTCTTAGATGATTACTATAGGAATATGCTTTGGAGTAATTATTAATGCTTTTTTGGATTTAAGTATAAATGATGTTTATATGGATGTATATGTTAATTATGAAATCTTGATATTTGTTTTAATGCTTGTAAAGTTAGATGTTATCATATGTTCTTACTTTTTAATTATTAAGAATATTGTTGTAGGACCCAAATCATGATTATCTTAAATAATGTATTACATATGACAATATTTTATTCAAGTTATGCTTGTAAATGAGTTACCTTCTTGACCTAAGTGGAAATTGCTATTCTAGGGGAAAAATCAGGAAGATCCCAAGAAGGGATGTTACAACCCCTAGCTGCTTCGTGAATTGTGCATGAATATCATTTTTTTGTGTGAAGTTCTTAGCTTCAGTGCATGCCATCATTTACTTGCAACAAATTTGTGACTCATTTTGAGGATGCCTCATACATCACTTGAAATGATTGTGTCCCCGATCATTTGTTTGCTGAGTTGTAGGTTGCCAAGACTTTGATTGACAACCTCTACTTGTTTTCATTTATATATGATATATAAAGCTTTAACTGAGTTGTATGCCCAATTTGTTTAATAGATTTCACCATAAATGGCTTAGCAATTGTATTGTGGTTCAATGTAATGCTTTGTAAGCAACACATGCAACTAAACTATCTTCTTAAAAGAATAGATTTGCTATCTTGATTGTGTCATTTGATTTTTGACAAGGAAAAAGTGCACCTTATTAGAAAATTTGTCCACCCCTATGAAGATAGAGTCGTTACTTTTTTTGTGTGTTACTATCCAAGGACAAAATCCATGGATAGTTCCTCACAAGTGAAATGATAATTGAAAGTTATGTTAAACAAAGGAGAGGAATACTCCTATTATAAGCAATTACAAGATCTTTCCACAATGGAAATGATCAAGAACTAAAGACAAAAGAAAGTTACTAAATACTA
The DNA here is from genome assembly GCA_027943335.1 of Chamaecyparis obtusa. Classification (NCBI taxonomy): domain Eukaryota; kingdom Viridiplantae; phylum Streptophyta; class Pinopsida; order Cupressales; family Cupressaceae; genus Chamaecyparis; species Chamaecyparis obtusa. Next base: position 1,656,340 of record BSBK01001958.1, read on the forward strand.
ATTGATTGACTTACAGAATAGAAGGTTACACTAAACTAACTAAATGGCTTAAATGACCATTATAAGCTAAAGATTACAATATTATTTTAATACCCTCCCTTAATGGACATTCTACTAAGTTACTAACTACCATGCAGAAGACTTGATATAATCTGTTGGTCATTTGGCCATGAATTCATGGAAGGCCGACTCCTCTTCTGAATGCTCTGTGACATAAACTTGCTGTTGAGACTCCTTGGTTGAATTTTTTTATCAATCAATCACTTTCTGCAGAACTTCCCCATATGACTGAGAACAAGAACAAGCTGAGTGCCTTCCATAATGATGTTGGGTAATGAAGCCATCCCTCCTGCTATCCAAAGACATGGAGAATGAGAAAAAAATCGGCTTCTTAAAAAAAAATTGATTTTTGTTGATAAAAATCTGGCAAAAAATCTCTGAAACCAGGATTTGCCAAAAATTGCCGAAACAATTAGGGAAAAAACCCTCCACCATTTAGAAAACAGCAACACCCACGATTTTGTAAAAAAAATCACACAAGAACTCCAACATATTTGTAGGAACACTATTCGCCCTAGTAGTGCCTTCTAACATGATGTTGGGTAACAAAGCCCTCCCTCCTGCTATCCAGAGACATGGAAAATGAGATAAAATCAGCTTCTCAAAAAAACTTTTATTTTTTTGATAAAAAGTTGCCAAAAAAACTCTAAAACCATGATTTTGCCAAAAATGGTCAAAACAAATAAGGAAAAACCCTCCACACTTTAGAACAACAGCAACACCCATGATTTTGTAAAAACAATTGCACAAAAACTCCAGTACATTTGCAGGAACACCGTTTGCCCTTGTCACTCTAGGCACAACCTGAAAACTGCTGCAAGAGTAAAAAAAATTGTCGAAGACAGAAGTCCACGAATTTGTGGAAAAATCATTAAAAGCACTCGTTATGAAAACAGCATTGCATGGACAGAGACAACTGCAAAAAAGCCTTTGCCAGTCACAGAAATCCTCATTGCACCACTTGGTCGTGATGAAAACCCTTGTTGCATCTGAAAATATGTGCAGTCTGTAAAAAAATGGTGCGGGAAAACCCTAAGAGCCAACCTCCACGATTTCTTAAGACAAAAAAATACGATTTGCACGCAAAAAACGATGCCAAGAAACCCTTCAGACATGAGTAGAAATACTGGCCACAATTTTTGTTTTTTGAAGTAAAAAACCGATCAAAAAACCCATGTGATTTTTAACAGTTAAAATATCATGATATTGTTTAATATAAATAATAAAACAAATCTTACATAAAAGCTTCTAAAAATTTCATGAAATTTCTAGATAAACCTCACAATTTTTTTGTTTTTTTAAAAACCAATCATAAAAACCGTCGTACAAATGCATACGGTAAAAATCCCATGATATTTATTTAAAAACAAAAATCGATCACAAAAAATTTCTAGAAATTTCCTTGAAATTTCCAGGCAAATGGACCAGGAATTTTTAAAAGAGTTGCACCAAAACAGAAGTTATGCTTTGATACCATAAAATGATAATTGAATGTTGTATTAAACAAAGAGGAGGAATACTCCTTATATAAGCAATTACAAGATCTTTCCTTAACTGAAATGATCAAGAACTAAAGACAGAAAATAAAGTTACTATAAGTAAATATTGATTTACAGAATATAAAGTTATTGAAAACTAACTAAACATCTTAAATGTCCATTATAAGCTAATATTACAATATTACTTTAATAACAAGGTCTATTTGGCATGCAAAATAGCTTATTCAACCTAGTGTTTTGTGCCACTTTTTTCACCATTTGGCAAATCTTGCACCTTTTCACAAATTTATGTACATCTCTCTGAAAACTTGGTCGGTTACACCTCTCCTCCAACATGATTTTGTCTTATTTGCAACAAAGTATCCTTTGAGTCCACTTTCTTGTGACCCTCTAATGAAGTTGTCACTTATTGAACTACACAATATGCACAGTTTTTGTATCATGAACAAGTGTCCCTCATGCACAAAGTATTCTTCATACAGGATTCTATCTATGACATGACATAGGGCTTCATATGCAAAATCTTTATTTGTGGCATAATAATCCTTTATCATCTCTATGCCCATTAGTATTTTTGCCATTTTGGACAATAGTATAAGGCATCTTCAAACTTATTGGTTCTATTTGCATGGTGCTTCAACACAAATGAGTAATCCTGTAGATACTCTACCTACCTCATGTACTTTTGATTGATCTTTGCTTGTAGCTGATGAATTTTAGTGTGTACTATCCCCAAATAGGGACAATAGAAAAACAACAATATTTCCAAAGTTAGGGCACAGAAAAATCTTAAACTTTATTTGCATGTAAGAAATTCTACAATAAACTGATCTGATCTTTCTGTTAAAAGAAACAAATTTTTTGAGTATTATTACTAAACTTAGGAAAAGTACAGAGAATCCCTTTTCTTTGCATTAAAGTATTTTTTCTTTATTTTTTCTGGGATAAAGATGAAATAAGTATGCAGATTTAAATACCAAAATACCTGAGACTTGTTCAAACCCTAGCCACCCTCAAATAGTTCGTGTTTTATGTTACTGTCCTCAAGAATGCTCAGAAATATGAAGATGCCATGCAGTAGTTAATTCAACTCTGTACCTTTAACTCTGACTTTCACCTCTAAATAGGCCTCCAAACCAATAATTAATTGTGAAAATTGCAGAAGCACTTTCATTTCTGAATCAAACCCTTAACCCCTGCAAATTTGTCTCTAATGGAGACTACACAAATTTGGCCCAATTGCGACCTCTGTTGTGAATCCACCTTTAGAAAGACTCAGGTTTTTTGTCCAACCCTTGTTGATCTATTGAAGGTTTCCGTCCTCAGTTTCTCATAAATCATCATACAAGTTTATCACATCAAATCCATGCATACTACATCCCAGCACACCTCCTTGTAGAGAACTCCAACCTCTATCTAGTAGATTAACCCATATTTAATTTTCATAAGGCCTCGTTAAATATTTGTCTCAACTCGAGAACTTTATTTAATAAAGTGACTATTTTATTATTTAATTAAATTCATCCCTTTTGAAATAATATTAATTTTTTTGGACTACATCAATAAATTTTATTAACTTTATGAAAAATTTGGGGACATTACACTCTACCTCATCAGTGGCAAGATAAAATGCAGAGAAAAAATCAGCAACCCGATGGGAGATGGTAACAGACTTTAAAGCACTCATTTTACCAGCCTTTTCAGTGATTTGAAAACTTTTAGTTAACAGGTTCAGAGGTTAACGACCTTCCGGTCATTCAGAAGCACTTCATGATTCATGTTAACAGCCTTTTCAATGATTTTAACAGGTTCAAAGCTTAACAATCTTTTCAGTGATTTAGAAGCACTTAAGCATTCACATCTTAACAACCTTTTCAGTGATTTGAACAACTTATTTGGTCCTTTATGCCACTGTGAACAGAAAACTTGACAATGTGTGATGTGGATAAATGATGAGTGGGTACTTTCTTTTGTTGGTATGGATATATGTGCAGTTTGACATTTTAGTCAATATGGGTAGAATTTGTTCAGTGAACAAAAATTCAGAGAATTTCTTTTGTATTCTCTGGCTGGATTGTCCTTATTGCTTTTTCATATTTTTAAAGATAATTTTATTGGTGTTTTATCATGTGCAGGAGGCAGAGCTACTTGTTAACATAAAGGAACATGTTCTTGTGCCAGAGCACCAACTGTTGACTAATGAAGAGAAAAAGACACTGCTGGAAAGATACACTGTAAAAGAAACACAGGTCTGTATTTTATTAGTATTGGATGCATCCCTAAGGTCAATATCTTTTCAGATTTTTGGGAATTGGAAATTTAATTTCTCAGAGTACATACTGTATTCTTTTCAGTTGTCAAAGAGGTTGGCACGGCATGTCATAGACACGCTAGGCACAATCAGTTATATTGCTCGTATAGTTTAACAGCTGAACTCTGGTTGTTAATGCCTATTTTATGGATTCGAGTGTCTAGTTTCATGTGTCATATATCTAAATAGATGGAGATTGAATTGTAATGGTCTAATGCTATTTTTTAATACAATTGACTTCAGCTTCCACGAATGCAAGAGTCGGATCCTATCTCACGGTATTATGGGCTTCGGCGAGGTCAAGTTGTGAAGATTATTCGGCCTAGTGAAACAGCTGGAAGATATGTGACTTATCGTTATGTTGTTTGACTTCAATCATACATTCAAAGAGTGAACATTTTGATTGATTGGCATTACTTTTGCAACATATAGCCACTTAAGAGTTTGGTAAACATGCCAAATTCAACTCTGTTGAATATTGGTGCTTGGTGTTCTGTATATAGACATGTTTTCGTTTAATGATGAAATCAAAGTGCTTAGTTGTTTCAGTGTTTGGCATTGCTGACTTAGAATAAACTCTGCATTTGTAACCATTTCAGAGTATTATACCAGTTAACCATGGTAAATACTTAAAAACATTTTATTGAAGAATCTAGCTTATAAGTATTATTTCTTACTGCATATGCATCCATTCTGGAGTCTAGCGATAAAAGTTTTCAGGTTCAGGTAGTTCACAATTTTCAGGTATCTGTATTCTTTTTGTCTGGTCAACCACAATCTATGTATAGATTACCTTTTTTTATAATTTGAAAGATAATAATTTCCTTCAACAAGTTTCTAGTTGTGCCTACTTATAACTAGGCATTTAAGAATCTTTGGACTGAAACAGATCCTTCGCAGTGTCAATTGCTTCCTTTTTTAAATTTGAAAAATTTGTTCTTTTTGACATTGTCCACTGATAATTGATATGCTAGATTGAGTTTCATCGATAAGCCAGGTATTTTCTTTTGGCATGAAGGGATTTTGATTGTGAGAATGTTTTTTTTCTTTATTATATAGCCAAAAATTCGACATAATGATTTGTTTGAGTTGTTGATCTTTAAGTTTTTATTTGGCTTAATTACATCATGTCAATTGATGCCTACTTTTTAATTAGATTGTAATGGGCACTTTGACAATTGCACGACTGAGAAGTTTTTGGTTATTCTTCACAAGGTTAATTATTCGTATTCATATTCATGGTTTATTGAAGGCCATGAAATTCTGATTAACATTTCTGGTTCACCTATTGTATTGTCCTTAACTAAAGTCACCCTTGACAGAAGTGGGTAATGCTTGTAGATATGTTGTCATAAAAGTATATTTCATAGTTGACAAAATACAATGCTAAATCTTTTTTTTTTGATTGATAATGAGTATTTGTTTTTCTATTAATATGTAAGAAGGATTACATCAACAGCCACTAAAATGGCAGAATTTCCTTTGAAATCTAGATCAAGGAGCAAAATTCTACTACCCTATACAGATTATGCCTCTCGGGCTTACAATTCCATACAAAATTCAAAAAGGATCCCAACCCCCTGCCTATCTGTTTACAACCAGATTTTTACATTCACAAAATTAAACATTACTATATCTATCATACCCAACATGCAAAATTTGGCCTGCCCATAGCAACTGTGCTAGCAAAACAAAATGAAATTAGGGATCCATTACTCAAGCCATTTCTTCATCATTTCCTCTTTTGACAAGTTTGGAATGAAAGTACCTCTGCGGGTATACACCTTGCCCTTCTTTTTCTCCTTCACCTGCTTCACAACTCCCCCGGTGCCATCCTGTTGCAACTTGGCAATAGACTTCTGGGGAGTATGCTTCATCTTTCTTTTCCTCTCCTTCACAATTAGCTCCCTCTAACTGATTACACAATAATGCTATTACATGTGTCAACTCTGCAATGACTCCAAATACACATGTGTTTTCCCTTGTACGTCGCCTTTAAACTTCCGCTGCTCCACTCTGATAAAAACATTGCCATGCTTCAACTTGTGAAATAATGAATCATGATCCCAATGAAGTACCGTACCAAACATACCAATGCCAGGATCCCAAATCATCACGTTGTCATATTCATCAAATATGAGGATAGAAATATCTCGAAGAGCTATTAGCATACAACTCTCCTACCCCAAATGTTCTCCCATGGATGTGAAAAATAATCATCCTAAGTGCATGATCAGTCTTGCCAAACCACCATATGTGACTGTTATGAATCAGAACAACATTTATCCAACTGAGAACCTTGCTCCAAATGAAGCAAATAGTACCTCTAATGACAAGGGATGATGGGGTGTCATCAATGTGCAACCTTCAAAAGGGAGAAGATGATACAGACCTTCTCAATTCCACCAATTAGCTGCTGTCCCCAAAGGATATTCTGAAATCTTTGTGATCAGTAGTACAGAGCAACTATCTAACACCAATATGTGGGTCACAACCCAATGGATTGAGGTTGAAATGCTTCTCCACGTGTTAATCATTTTTCCATGTACCAAGGCTCAGCTGAAACTTATCCACTTAAAGTAAATGCCACTCGACATGAATAACAATGATCGTGCACATTTCATTCCCTGAAGATTGAACAACTCCTTGCTCTAATAATGCATCATGAGGGAATAGCATATTTGTGACTTCTCCAAGAGTGTCCCCATGTTCACAAAAAGGATCCTCATCATAAGAGTGGTGTGTTAACTCACTAATCATCCCGTGCTCATTTTCATCTGCTGATCTAAAATTAATTTGTGGTAAATCTGAAATTTCATTAACCACATACTTGTCTATCCAATCTTGAATGTCCTTTTTGCAGAGTTTGGATTTAGGCTCAAGTGATGACATAGAACTGTTGATCATATTACTGAAAGTCAGAATTTCCTGCCCATTCTGAGATTAGGACAACATCATGTCCAGTGTAATGAAACAACTTATCAAACAGTTCAAAGGTATTTGGATCCCCTATCAAGACAGATTCATCCTTGACTTCTTCTATCTTTGCTTGCAATCCATTACTACCCGATCCAAAATATGTAGGCACAATCTTTTTTTTTCCATCATGGTTTGAGTCTTCATTAAACTTTCCAAATGATATGTCTCATCATTGTTAACTTATTTCATATCTACACAATTCTGCATGCTTTCTAGGCTTGGCTGTCATAAGAGGTTTATCTATCAAATATTCAACCTCTATGGTTTCTTCCCTTCAAGGAAGTAGGGAACTATGATACCCTACCCTTTGATGTCTCACACGATTCGTGTGTTTGACTTGTTCTTTATTTTTTTGAAGGTGTTGTCTTGCATGGGCAGCCAACAACTTAGTCTCCTTAGCTCTTCCCATCCACTCATTACATATACTTTGGGCCCTTATAACATCTTCAATGCCATCATAGATAATTTTAGAGCTCTTGAGGGATGGGTCTGTGTTGCAATTATTATCTATGACTCTTGAATTTTGAGAGCCGACATCAAGAAACTCAACAAAACTTACATCTTCATGCTGTAAACCAAGCTCCAAATCATGTCCTAAATCATTTCTTGAATCCCATACCTTGCTATCTCCCACCAGTTTATGGAAATCTGACCGATCATCATTCTCTAACATCATAAGGGGTTCGTCCATCATATTCACCACCCTTTGCTGATTTGAATTCTTTGCTTCTGCTGACTCCTCTCTATTCATTTTATCATCTTCCACATAGCATCTCATGTTTGGATGTTGCAACACTTCACTCCTACTAATTTCTTCAATCCCTTCAATTATTGATTGAATTTCCCTACTCCTTGTATTATCTTCATGTTCCTGAGGTGTGGCTGCACTAGTTATCTGATTTTCTACTTGGTATAGGGAGTAGTGAGCCAAACTTAACTGGTAGCAGAGTTCATCAATCTTGTTTTCCTCGTGTTCAACAAACTTGATGGCAAGGTCCCTATCCAAAAGCAGTTGTAAGTAATCTGATTTCATCATCTCTAATGCCACTTCGATTGTTTGTAGTTGTGGACCAATAATCCCACCAACAATTCATTTCTAAGTATTCCACATAATATCTTTGATGTGTTTATGGGTATTATCAGCCCTTGGTAACACTTGCACAATCTTTTCTTCTGTGACCAATAACTGTTCCTTCAAATCTTGCTCTGCCAAAATTTTCTGCTTATTCTCATAAAAGTGACTAGAGTCTAGAACTATCAGGCAATGAATCTTCTGATTCGCTTTCATTTATAAGGACACTCTTCTCATCATTAGTGTGTGACTTACTAGGACACACCATATATTCCTCATTAGGTGAGATAGCATTATGAATGAAATCCATCGCTTCATTATGCTCATTAATATTAACCTCCAAATCACCCACATAAAAACTTAAGCATTAATTACCTATAGCACCATTTTCCCAAGACTGAAACTTGCACTTTCAAGTGAAAATTGCTCCTCGGATGTTATTGTAATAGATGACTGATTTTCTGATTTGGTAATCTCCATGATGGCATCTCCTCCAGTCTTCACGTACTCTTCATCTATAGCTTCAATAGATGACTCTCCTATGTCCTTGTCCTCGTAGGGCTGGAGTGAACCAATGGCTCTATCTTCTTTAGAGTTTACAGTCCAAACTCACATGCATGTTGACTGATTTTATCTTCGCAAAGATCACCTATAGGCTGCAAGTCACAAACAAGTGCTTCTTCCTTCACTAGCCATTCTTGAAGGGTACCTACTGATTTTTCTTTCATCATTCTTCTGATGTAATTCACCATGCTTGTTTTACCAGGTCTCAAAATTACAACCACGCTTAAGAATTCATCAAAAGGAACTTGTTTTTTAAACCCCTCAAGCATGCTCTGGTACTCTTCAAAGAGTTGGATAGCTTCGCGTCCTTTACTTTTCTCATTCATAACTACCTCTCCATCTAGTTGGTCTTTAAGACAATACCTCTTCTTCCTATGCCCTCCTTTTGTTTTCAGTCCGCAGTATTCAGTGTAGGGCATATTATCATGGACTGCTGCACTCAAAGCATTGTATTCAGGGTAAAGTCGGTCCATCTCACTAGCTCATTCAAGTTGCCCTTCGTCCTTGTCATATGCAGGCTTATCAATACTCTTTTCTTGCTTGAGACCTTTCAACAATTGTGCCACTTCCTCCAATGTTTCAGACATGTTGATGCACAACTCTTTTGATCTCTTAAAGAAGGCTTTAGCAGCATCATCCTCTCCATCACCCATACTGAAACCCTTATTCTCTCTTTGAAAATACTTTTATGCTCTTTTACTCATCAATCAAACCCACAGCTGGCAAGACTTAGGCTCTTGTACCACTGTAAATACCTTAAGGTCTATATGATTTGAATTTTGTTTTTCTGAACTATTTAATCCTCAAAATAAATAACTGATTACACAATATTGATTCAGGGAAAGAAATAGTCAATAATTACTTATGCAGATTCAAATCATCAAATAACAAGTTTTACTCGATAACTGTAATTCAAGAATATATTTGTATTTGAAACTGATATAGAATTTCTTCACAGCAGTAATTTAAGCTTTTCAGATTACACAGAACTCAATATAGAGTTCGAACAGTAACACAACAAAGAATAACTCTTGAGGGTTTCGTCCCAAGACCATGTAGAGCTCGAACAACAACATACAACAACAAAGGTGATCTCTTGGGGGTTCCGTCCCAAAATCCAAATTGTGCACAAAGGCAAACCAAAATATTCAACTTAACAAAAAATATGGCAGAGTCATCTATATATACCTACTTTGGGCAGTTATTAACTTACCGTGCAAGGCAAGTAAACAATTTGATTTCGCCCCTTTCTAGAAGTCAGTAGAAGACACAAATCAAAATAAAATAAAGCACAAATCTGATTTTCTGCAAGAAAACAAAATTGCACAATTCACAGTAATATGATGTTTCCTTCTAATGAGACAGTAGTCCCTACAAGACAAAACTGGGCTTCTTCAATAAGTCAGTGGTTCTTACTAGAACATTCAAGGCCAAGATCTGATTCTTTTCTTCCTACACAAGATAAGGCCACATGGCTGGTAACAATCTGATCTTTTCCTAATTTTTCTAGAAGGAGATGGAAATTCATAGTTGGCAGCTAGCACTATTGTCCAAGCTAGGTGGCCTCAACTTTATGGGTTCATCACAGCTCAACCAATAACCGGAATTGTGCCGCTAGCCCATTGCGGCTTCACACAAACCCTCATTACATTAAGTGCCTCCTCCTGTGTCCCGAGCTGTAAAGCCCAAGCTAGAAACAGGGATGTTATATCCAAATTCATGCGCGGCCTTATGCCCACCTTCATGTATTCTTTGTTGAAAATCTTCCATACACACTCCTAAAACCTATCACTATCAAACATAAAAACGCCCCTCAATCCTTTCACTGTAATGAGTAATCTCACCCCTGAAAGTTGGCAATTGGTTGGGAGAGTTCAAGGAAAAAAATTGCTTCCATCCTGACCGGCCACCTCAAATACTCACTGCAGCTGTCGTTTTCCAAATGCCTTCCACTGTCAAGAATTGGGGCAATAAAAGGATCGTCTTTTTTTTGGATCAGTAATAGAAGTTATTTTATTAATAGATAAAGGTACTACAAAGTGCCCCTTACTTGGCAGATACATACCTTAGAAGGATAAACCTAGTATTCCACTACCCCAACATCACAACCTCAAATACAATAGGAACCATAAACAGACCACAAAACCAACAATAACTCAAACTTTGCTTTGAGCCTTAGTATGTGAATGTAGTGTCATATCAAAATAAGCATCCTTTGATCTCCTTTCCTTTTTTCTCTTCACAGTAAACCACCCATCCTCCATACGAGCAACATCAGTCTCCCAACCGGCTAAATTTTCCTCAGTGACATGCTCTTGATCATCTGCCTCTGAGACATCTTGCTGAGCAATATCATACCTAACTCCCGTGGCCTCCAACACTTCGGAGCCCAAAGTCTTGCATTTTTCTTTACCTTCCGGAGTTCCAATGCCAAAACTTTGCTGAGGCACCTTATCTACCTTCACCAAAGAAGGCTGTGTTACTGTAGGCGCCTCCTGCAAAATTGACCATTACAGCAATAAAATGATTGTCGAACTCTCCAGAGAGAAAACAATGCTTTCCTAAGCAAGCATGATGCCAAGGAATGATGTCATTCGATCCACCTCCGCTAGGCTCTCCACTTCATCATTTTGAACTTCCCCTTATATGATTACATAATCAGCTCATACTACTCGGCCCCACCCTGATAGAAGGGTCTCGGGGTTAAAATGAATATAAATAATTTCAAAATTATAATCAAATGAGCCCCACCCCAACACCTTATACTATATCCTCAAATTGAATATCTCTATAGTCTTCCGAAATTTCAAAAGCCTACCTGCTCTGAAGCCTTGACACCCACATTAGAAAGTTTATCTGCTACCTCATTAGCCTCTTGCAATAAATGCGTCACCTTGAATTCATCAAATGTATCTAACAAAACTTTAATTCTGCGAATGTGCTTGTTCAGATACCATGTGTCCAATTCCCCTTTGATAATCCCATTAAGAATTATTTGAGAATTGCCTTCCAGATGAAGTTTCCAAATATTCAGCTTCGTTATTGATCCCATTAGCAAGTTTCTTTGTTCCAAACATTTGGATATTACCATATTCATCGCTTGCCCCTGACTGACCCGTGTTGCCCTTTGAGGCCCCGTCAAAATTGACTTTTATCCACCCTAGATCAGGTAGTCTCCAAACCTGCACTTGATGCCTACCCCCTTGAGGGTTAACCCTCAACAACCCATTAACGGGCCTAATACAATGCTAAATCTTTAGCAAAAGTAATTTGATAAATAAATAAATTGAGATATTATATTTGAAGAGTAAATTTCAATCTCTTGGGACTCATAAATAATGCAACAAACACAATTCTGAGATATGTTGCACTCATGAAACTTTAAATGGGAAGTCCTTTTGTTCATGTTTTGTCGTGTTTGTCTATCAAATTGATCGAATAAAGCTGATTGTTTACTGTTGTCTCTTGTCTTGTTCCAAGCAAGGTTTATTGTTTCATGTAGGTTGGAATGTGCAGTTCACCACTTCTCTTCTGAGAAAAAGGAAGCCAGGGGACTCATGCTCAAGGCCTTACACTTGTCTTAAGTCAGTACAGGGGAGGCCATGATCCAATGATGCCCTTGTTTGAATTAGAAATCCATCCAAGTGAATGAGAAGTTGCAGGTTGCTGGTCCCCAGTGCCATGAAGAACTGAATAACAAGCTTGATGGTAGATGTTAACAGTTTGAGTGACAAGCATGAAAGAGCTGAGCACTTATGAGACTCAAGAAGTCTTTAGTGAAAATTGACCAAAATGCATGTCAGGGTTTGACAAAAAGACCTTGAGTGATGAAGATGACCAAAATAGGTGCTTAAATTTGTCTTAAAGGACACTAGGTGCATAAAAGTGGCCCAGGTCAGAATGGGATTGGTTTCAACTTTCAAGTGACATTGCTAGTCAAAAGCAGCACCTAGGCAGTGAAGAAGATGCAGATTGTGACAGTTGAAAAGAGTGCACAAGCAGTCAAAGCAGTTTGATGAATTTAGTGACATAATATTCTAGTTTCAAGAGATAAAGATGGAGGATGAGCATACTTAATTCAGTTTGTAACCTTGTTAGTGTCAAATATGACATAAGGCACGCTTGAGAAGGTTTTGGTAGTCACTTAAATGGCAAGAAATACAAATAGGAGCACCTAATTGTTATCTAGTCAACCCAATTGACTAAACCTAGGTTGAGCTATGATTTATCTTTAAGTGGCACAAGCTACCTCAAGGTATGCTTAAACTAGGTCATTGAATTGACAAAATATCTTTAAATGAACTCCTCCTAGGGTTTTAAATGACAAATATTCATGATATGTGCACTTGGAGTAAAGAACAATCTTCAAGTGGCATTATCGATGTATAACTGTGCTTGCCAGTGTGTTTTTAACAATCTATGGTAGCAAACATGTCACATGGGTGTGCTTTAGTACGTCAAGTGGTGTTTGAGTGCCATTAATACACAAAAGAGGTGCCTACATAGTGGTTTGAGCTATTTTGAGTGACAAAACACCATGAAAGAGCACCTAATTGTGTTTAGGCAGCATTCCAATGTTATGGAAGTGAAGTCCATTTGGCATTTTTAATTGCTTGGAATGAAAAAAGTACATTAGGTCTATTATGAAAACAATTGTGGACAATGTGTTAGCAATTAGGGTTTATTGATATTGAAGGATTTTAAGCTTTAGTAACCAACAAAAATGATGATTTTGGGTTAAGTATAGTAGTATACTTTTGAGTGACAAAGATAAGCTATGTTAGTCAATTGGAGGTAATTGGGATTTTTTGGACGTGCTTGGGGTAATTTTGCTTGCCTAACACATTTTGTTACTGATTTAAAAGTTATGAGTTAGGTTTCCAAATGAGGATTTTAAACTTCTTTAAGTATAATTGCAAGGAGGCTAAGGTTTGGACATATTTTCATTCAAAGATTCAAACATATTTTTCAATCTTGTTGAAACTTTGGGCAATGGTTTTCCATTTTGCTATTTAGACTAAACAATTAGGGATTTAGGGTAATAATTGACAACGAGATCTTAAGTTTGGAACATTGAATTTCCTTTTTTCCCATAAGGTGAAAAGTTGCAAGTCGCCAAGATTGGTTGATGCCTCTTGATGGTTAATGTTTTAGTATTCTTCAAGAATTCGATAGGTTTCATAGTGAGGAGCTGCCTTTGAATCATATAGTGTTTTCATGCTTGAACTCTATTTTTGGTAATTGCTATTTCATGGATCCTATTTTTTTGTCAGAGGAGTACGGACCTATTTTATGCTGCTCAAATTAAAATTTATTTGTTTTTTCTTTAAGTTAATTTTTTTGCTTTAAAGTTCTTTTTATCTTGCTTTTCAAGAGCCATAAGCATTTATGCTTTATAACATTGATTTTAAGGATAAAGTAACAATTACGCCAAGTCTAAATAATTGAGCATCTTGTAATCCATAAGAAAATGCTTTGAGTGCAATTTGTTTTAATGATAGTCAGCACTAGATTTATATTGTTGATAGGGTTTCATATGTTATTGTTGTTGATAGTATTTCATATGCTATTCTTGGTTTTGAGTTATTGGTATTGTGATTTCATTGATTAAGTTGAAACAAGATAATCACATTAACATTAAACTTTGTATTGACGTTGCTTGTTATTTTAGTCATAGCCTCGTCTACAACTTAGCTATTTAGCCTTTGAAATTATGTGTAATTCTAGGTTGAAGCGTTATTCCTTTGAAATCTTGTATCATTGCTACTCTTTATGGATCATTCCTTTGAAATCTTGCATGTATTCGTGCTACTTCTTTATTTGTGTTTAGAAGTTGCTTTCATTTAACATTGTAAAATATTGCTTATGAGACAAGAGACACTATTAGCCTTAGGCAAAAGGATAGTTAAGAGGCAAAGAGAAAGAAAAATAATTTTTCTATACAAATTCTCTTGATAGAGACATTGTATAGAATGAATAACTAAATAATTTGTCTATGGTAGTGTTCATGATTAGTTTAGATCTCACAAAGTTTCCTCTAATAATTCAAGGGAGGTTTACTTCACATATTTTGTCGGGTTCACTTGGCTTGTGAGATACAAATTAAATACTAATAGTTTTTGTGTGCTCTTGTGAAGCATGAGATACAAGAAGCTGATTTTGCAATTATTATAAGTTAGTCTAGTCGCTTCCAATTGAATATATTTTATTATTGAAGATAAGGTGTATACCAGATTTTTGCTTCCAATTGAAGCTATTTCATTATTGAAGGGTTTACACCAAATCTCAAAGGAGAGTAGATCCTTTTGGTGGTCTCTTTCAAGTGATCAATCCAACATCTTTAAGCAAAGGTAGTTTTTCACTAGCTACCCATAAACTTACCAAGTTTGTGCCAAACAAAAAACATTAGCAAATAATGGGTGATAATGCCAAGCATCATGACATTTCCAACCTCCTTTTCTTTTGTAGTAAGGAGCCAACATTGGTCCTTTGGTGTTTGTAGTATGTGTGATTTTCCACATAATTTGGGAATTTTTTTTACAAAGTTTTATGGTGATGATATGTAATGTTCACATGATAATATTTCAACCTTCATCACAACATGCAAAATTTTGATAGTGGTATATAAAGATGTTGCAATCCAACTTGTGGTTCAGATATTGGTTAAAGGTGCAATGGATTGGTTTTACTATCTCGCTATAGGTTCAACAACTAGTTAGGACATCATGCTTGGAAAGGTCTTGTCATGTTTTGAACCAATAAAAAATGACCACATTCTTTTTGCTTAGTTATTAAATAAAAATGGTAAATAATGAGCCATTGAAATAATTTGTGACATAATTCAATCACATTGTCAATAGAACAAGCACTACTTTGAAACCTTTTTAAGAGGTCCTCTTGAGTTGTTTTATTAATGCACTCACATTAGAGATCATACTCATGATCAACTCCAATTAGATTGATGAACTAGCAAAAACTCACAAAAAAAAATCTTAATAGAGAATGCTTGATTATTGTTGGGAAATAGAAAGAGACTCAATTTGTTGAATGATTCAAAGTTAAGCTAATTCATTTTTTTAAAATGGTAGTTGGTGATGTCACAAACATGAATAGACAATATTAACAAAGTGGTCCAATTTAATAAAACAAGGTCACCTTCATAGAAATTTTGGTACTTCCAACATGAATGATGGACTTAGACTATCCTCTTCTCTTGTAAGGTTTGTTTAGAGGCACCCACTAATGACATCATGAATAATTCTTTTCCCTTTTCATGATGCGGAAAATAATGATGGTGGAGATTATTTGCAGTTGCATTGCATGTTGTAGCTCATGGTTTTTTTGATCAAATTTGTAACATGCCAGATGTAACTAACACAATAAGAAAATCAAATAACGAACAATTCATGTGAAATGAATTATTTCTAAACCTTAATAACAGAAATAACCACTTTCTTATTTCTAAACCTTAATAACAGAAATAACCACTTTCCTTTTCCTATGAACATGAATAAATGAAAGTTCATTAACTGACGAAAAGAAAGTCATAATATCACTTGAATAACTAATTTCATATGAAAGAGAGTTTAACAAACAATTTCCATTTCTTTGCTGAAAGAAAAGAATTCAATAATTGATGAACTAACAATGCATAAACCATAGAACCTGAATAAGCTTGATAAGAGTATCATCAGAGGTTTTACCTCCCAACCATTGATCTTACGATCTCGACCTTTAATAATCTAACACACAACTTCCTAATAGAAGTGGCCCAACCCTACACGAGGGATGCAAGCATGGGGTCCAAACTTCAATGCCATCTGAGACTTGGTGTAGAACCCACAACTGTCATAGCTAGTCAACCTATAGACATATTTGCCTATGAGAATGACTTTTCTAGATAGACATTGCTCTATTGGTTCTAGTGACTGACGGTTACTACCTATAGCATAGTATCACCTTGGCCAAGGTTTTAGGTGCAAGCACTGTACTTTGTGTTGTCATTGTCACCACCAAACTCACATATTGAATCCTTCACTCTTTAAGGTCTCCACGACCCATCCAAGACTTATTGCCCATTGTCAGCAATAATGGTCCATTGACCTAGGACTGTTACACACTGGCTCAAGTAGAATCTAAGTGGTTCCCATGGTTCATGACCATTCTACAGGAAGTCTCTTCCCAATAGTTCACCGTTGTTATAATCATCAAGTATGATTGACATTTATAGTCTTTTCTATTCTCCCTTCCTTGGATAGTAATAAAATCCTTCCCAAAAAGCAGCTTTTAACTGATCAGTCTCAATCTAGAATTTCAGATGAGACAACATTCTTATTGATAACATATTGCCATCTCTTATGATGATCTGGTTTTACCTAACCATAGGATTGTTCGTCATCTATGAGATTTACAGTGTTATTTAATTGTCAAGTTATCATCGCTGATTGATTCATGATAAAGTATTACTCTATAGATGACACTCCTACAGTATTATAGGTTATCCTAATTATAGAAGACTGAGAGATATGACCACCACAAATTCCTAAGATTGGTTTAAGTCTTTATGCAGATTCATAAGGCACATGGATTCATATGAGAAGTCTAGATTCATGAAGATATCCATAGACTGCTATTGCTATTAGAAAGGCAGAATTTCCAACAATATGCTGATTCATATCCAAATTAAGATTCATAAGAGTTCACAGATTTAAAACAGAAATACAAAATTCACATTAATGAAAGGATCATTATAGATGACATGGATTTCCATTCTTCATTTGGTCTTCCCCGACCTTAAGGTCTTGCTATCCTAAAATGGTAATTAACAATGTCTTACTGTCCAAGGACAGTATGTTTACATTCTTGAACCACTAGGATGTCTCTATTTAGCCCGTTCCAATTGACAGTTACACTATACGTCCCAACCTAGGATTCATTCTTTCCAAACACATTTAGATGCACCAAGGTTGACAAATATTAAAGGCTCAGACAATTATAATCTTTCTCATGATCAAACTCATTAACAAACTTACCTATTCTTAATGAGTTCAAATCTGTTCATAGAATGTAGATTCAAGGAGATTACTAGTTCATGTCTGTTCTTAAATCGCATAATATAAAAACAAATTAACGAGGGTCCTTCCTCACAATAAGATTAGGTTCCAAGTATAATTCAGAAAAAGTTATTAATTCTCTAGTTATATTTTATTCAAGGTTTGATGGAACAAAATCTAAATTCAAATTCAATATACATGTCAGTAAATTGGCTATTGATGCCATAAAACATTCACCATTCTGAGTATTATAGATTTTCAATGTATGCAACATTAATAGATGTTAGTGACAGTCCACAAGATTATTAGTGATTAAGGCATGGTACATCCAGTATAAGCTTAGTACTGGACATGAATGCACAAAAATATATATTCCCTATCAAAGCAAAGATACACCTATCCTTTACGAAAGCACAATTATACATATTTAATCAGGTGCACAAATATCTTCATTTTTATCAAGTACACATATTTATTGAATCTTATTGAAAGCACGCAAATAAACATTCTTATAATACTCCAACTACATAAGTTGAATGCATTGATTTTTGGTAAGTCTAAATGATAAAAGATAAATCGGATTCTATTAATACACAATTCTAGTATTCATTATATAAGCTAAAAACAAACAAAGGAAATCATGCTTGGTTTGTTTATGATTGAGGGAGACCCAATTAGCTTACATTCCTCCTACTTGAGAATCCAGTCCTCTTCAAAGTTCTTTTGATTTCCTCTACCTTATCAATCATGTTTAGCGTACTACCCTTCCCATCCCTTCAAACCTTTCCTTCTAAGATCGTGCAAGGCTTTTGTGTTTAGAGAAACTGTAATCCACACCCTCCATTCTTCCTCCCATCGCCATGGCTCTTGAGACAATTAATTCTTTTGTGCTTTTATTAAATTGTCCATCTTACTTCCAAAATATATAATATATGCTATGCAATTATTAATGAATAAATTGTGTTTACTAGAAACGCAAAGCTTATTTATAGTTATCGAGCTCCTTTGGTAACAATATATGCATAATTGTGTTCCCCCTATATTTGTATATATATGATGTCTTAAAGATTTTTAAGATAGAACGATAGAGAGATATTCAATTTAAGCCTATTGTCATTTACTCATAAGATCGATTGAACATTATAGCTGAATAATAGGAATAACATAGAAATCATGATTTCCTCTAATTATAAAGATGATATGGTCATTGCTCATATTTAAATATATATAAATAATGAGGAAGTTAGGAGGTTGTTCCATTTAAATCAATACAAAAATATCATGATGCAATTCTATTAAATAAGAGTCATCAATTCTTTTATTAAGAACAAGGTCAAGAATGACAACCCATCCCACATGAGCAAGGCAACAACCTAAACCAAAACCTGATGACTAGATACTTTGTTATGGATTCCGGCTCGAATGGCATTTCCAACCTTCACCCCACATCCGCACCTCTCTCTGACGATACTCTCCCCTTGCTTGTTGGATCATTCTTCTCTTGCATTCACTAACAAGGAAGGATTAGTCTTATTCATCTTCATGATTGTTTTAAATCAATAAATTATCTATAGCATCGAAAGACATAATTCATCCTTGAATATAATTTCAACGAGAATATTATTTATTCAATAATTCTCCTAAGAACAACGTAATCTCATTAATCATAATTCTCATAATGAAACAAACATAATCTCATTAATCATAATCCTCATAATGAAACAACATAATCTTATTAATCGTAATCCTCATAATGAAACAACATAATCTTATTAATCATAATCCACATAATAAAACAACATAATCTCGCTAATTGAACATAATAATTCTTAAAAAAAATCTACACAATTAGCTAACTTCATACTTCCCATGAAAGAGTTATTATAGTTATATGAAAGGTCCTCAAGAAAGGGATGTGACAAAATAAAAAAGTTTTCATTAACCTTCAACATCTTTCTGATCAACTAGATTGTGATATACGATATTTTCTGTATGAACCTATTTGTGATAGATTAACGAACAATAGGCACAACCATGTGCTCAATGTTCACATATTTGTAACTAAAATAACTATGTACAAAGAAGAAAAGATGTAAATAGAGTAGAAAATAGATAAAGCAATTAATGAAAGGAAATTAAGGTGTAGAAAGGCTTCCTACACTGATTTAAGATGATAAAAAATATAATCTAAATATTTGGTTAAAAAGAAACAACACAAAAAAATCATTCACCATAACATAATAATGTATCATAAATTTTGCTAAAAAAAAACCTTCAAATTCTAACATAAATTAAATATTTTGATTTAGAACTACAATTCCTAAGGAAGAATGAGGAGGATGGCACTAGGCTTAGATTTTACTTTTTTTTGGAAAAAAACACATCATCAGTGAACCGCAACTGCTTCAATTTTTTTTAATTTTTAATTTTTATAAAATATAATCTCTTTTAAGTATCGGAATTGTGGTGTAACGATGAAAGATCAGCCCATTTTTCATAACAAAGTCTACAAAGTCCCTTTGACTATTGCCAATCCAACCTTTACCACCTCTTTTCTTTGTTGGGCTTAGAATAGCATTAAAGTTGCTTCATAGAAGAAAAAGGTTGTCCTTCCTTTCATCCAAAAAATCTGAAATGATTTTCCATAAATCCCTTTTCTCTATAGTGTTATTTGGTCCATAATTAATATTAAAGATAAAGAATTTGGATAGAAGTTGTCTAGAGGAAACTTCAATCCACTGCGAATTTACAGATTGGCTTATGAGCCAATTTTCAGCTTAGTTTCTTGCAATAATACAATATTCACCCTTGCTTGATCAAGACCTCTCTTGATCAAACAAATCTTGTTAGGGGCATTGCAGCCCCTGACATTCCACGAAAGGATCCTCGTTACTTTCGGGTAAAGGTATAACCTTTCCCTGATCTTAGCAATTTTGTTTGGTTTGTTGCGCAACCTGTCATTTCTAACTTCTCCCTATTTGATTTTGCTCCTCTTTTTCTTCTTTCACCTAGCTTTGGTTTGTAGAGCTTGGAATCAATTTGATCTAAACTTCTAGGTTCCAAAATGTTTGGAGTCTCGAAAAAACCTAGCTCATCCTTGTAATGTCCCCATCTTTTTAGCATCTCAGTGGAGTTCTTAGCCTTTACATTCTTCGAAGGCTAAGTGGAGAAATAAGGAGAAATTGATTAAATTAATTTCTTATAAAGTCATCAAATAAATTAAAAATAAAAATAAGTGACTTTATATTTAATTAATTTAATTAAAAGTGACTTAAGTGATTTATTTAAATATTTTAGTGTTATTATAAAGTTATAAAGTAACTTTATAATAATAAAGTCACTTTATTATTATTATAATGTGCGAATATGTCTTTGATCCCACATTGGCCAGGGAAGTGTTTGAGCTCTCATTAGAAAGAATAAAAAGGGACTTAAGAGCTCATTTTTTATCATCCATCCAGAGAATTGATATTTGTTTGCTATGAACTTGGGAGAGGAAGCCAAGGGTTTCTGATTTCAGTCAGCCATTGGAGAGCGACAATTCTTCAGTGTTGCAACCATTTGATGTGGTGAAATATCCACTGAATTCGGCATTCAGGAGAGCTTCATTCTGGAGTTCTAATTGTGCTTAAAGTGAAGGAATAGCATAAAGGTTCGAAGAATATTGGAGGACTATCAAGTGCAGACCTGAAGATTTATCATTGGCAGCCCTTAATAAGCAGTTTTTACAAGTTTGTTTTTGCTACTACAGTGCGCATGAACAGTGTCGCGCTACAGTACCCGCGCTACAGTATTTTGTTTGATTCTGGTTGCAACTTTCTTCTCCATCATTGGGCATCACTATTATCAGGTTCCTCTTGCAACTATTAGTAGTCAGCATTGTAATCTTAGGCATATAATTCTGCTGTTGTAAGTGATAATTTAGAATCAGATTTGGCATTGCTGTAGTCATTATTGTAAGCCAATTAGACTTGGAAAATTCGTAGCCACATTGTTTTTGGGAGTGAATCTAATAAACATGATATATGTTGCATACCATTTGTTTGACAAAATGTCACTCCAATAGCATATATGATCAGCATAGTAGTTGCATGCCAATTGTTTGTCAAAATGTCAGTTGGCTGTAGGTATGCATTCCATATCTAGTTTTCATGTATATGCATTGAAAATACCAAAAAGAACTGCATTAGCATATTAGTTCATTGTAAGAAGCATTGTAATCATCATTTGCAAACATTCTACTTCTCTTGGCATCACTCATACTTTATCAAATAGTCTGAAACACACAAATTAGAGAAGAGGAAAGTTGCATACAAAGTGTTTGATGAAATTCCTTGAGTCCAAAAATTGAGATAAACAGATTCAACAATTAGAGACCAATCGGGGTTCCTACAATCCTCCTCCCCATCCTCACTTTGTGAGATATAATTAGTGTTAGATTCAATCAGGTCTCCACTATTGTCCCTGGCATCCTCAAATGAACCCTCCAGGTTTCTGAGGGGGGAGATCCTCTCATCATTAGTCTCTAATCTCTTGTCTCCATTGTCACTCTTGTCTATAATCATGATATTGGGCTCTTCCAAGCTATGGGTTACTTCTACCTATGGGTTTGACCCTCTATTTTCCTCTAGCTGCTGAGAGACATTTAATCTCATATCATCAAAAGGGTAAGTGTCTGGGACAAAAACTCTTTCTTCTGAGTTGTGTTGTGGGCTTACTTCTTTTATAATGCACTGTTGCAAACCAACCTCTTCTAGTGTAAGGTTATTACGAGGATTTGGATTAAGATTTGCATTCAAAGGTTCTTCCAAACCTAAACCTTTATTGAAGCTTTGAGAAAGATTGAAGGGAGTTTCACATACCACTTGAGTTGAACCTTCCTCTATAGAGTCCTTTGACCATAGATGGGATTTTGACATAAAAATTCTATCAATCATCTCCTTTTGAAAATTAACTGCAGATTTCTTGCCCTTACCTTCATCTAGAGTAGAGCAGTAGACAACCATCTCCTCAGTAGCTATCGTACATTATGTCTCTTTGCTTTCTGTCAAACATAGAATCCTATCAATCAATTTTGATCCCTCTGTTCCTTTACCTTTCTCCTGTCTTTTTTCCAGGGCCATATCATTCACCCCCTCCTTTATCTCCTCTACTATTAAGGGTTGCCTCCATTCACCTTTTTCAGTGTGAATAATTATGTGGGAAGGTAAATCAAACATTTTTGCCTACACACGAGAATCCTGGGGGTTATGGAAAAGTTATCTTCATTTAGGGTTTGTTTGGTCACTGGAATTAAAGAACATTGGAATTGTCAAATTTTAGTATTTGACAATTCTGAAAGTTTTAAATCCAGAAAATGGTTTTTGGAATATGGCTGGAACCATTTGGTTCACCTGAATTCACCTGGAATTCATAATGGGAAGATGAAAAATGTTGTTTGCCTATGGTTTTAAAATATTATAAATTTTACTTTACCCCCAATTTCCATTTAAGTGGAATTGGAATTGATTTTCGAATTCCACCTATTTAGCTGGAAGATTCAAATGTTGGTTTTGGGGGTAAATGGGAATTAACAAATCCCTATTCCAGTTTCATGTTTTGAACACAAACATTGAAAATGTCAATTCTGGGATTTGACAATCCCAATTCCAGTCTAATTCTAGCAAACAAACGGGCCCTTAATGTTTCTTCATATCTCACATATTTTCCCAGGGATTCTCCTAAAATTTGCACTGTTTCTGCTCCCCAATATTCTTGTGGCAGATTCTCCAATCTGAACCAGATTGGGACTTCCTTTATTGTCTCCTTCTTCGGGTTAAAATTTATCATCCAATCTCTGATGTAGAATCCTTTCCCATCCATCGTGTAGGGCCCATTCCCTAATATCCATTCTTTATCCTCTTTTGTGGAACATATGATAAGATAGAATCCATTTGTTAGCATTTTTAGTGAGATAAAAGAGTATTGCCACTACTTTTCACACCAGTGTTTTATTTTACTGTAGGATGACCATGGACCTAGCCACTTCAAGACTAAAGCTTTATTCTCCAAATAAGCTTTATTTTCTAGCCACTGAGGATTATTGAGAACTATTATAGAGTAAGATTTGGCTATACAAATATTATCATTTACCTCCAGGTTTTCTGATTGAGTTTGTTGCTTTAGGGTGTTTTGATCTTGTTTCTCAAGGGTTTTTTTCTATCATAATTTCTTAGCAATGTGTTGGAACTTAAACCCTTGTTTTATCAATAGAAATCCATTGTAGCCAATCTTTAATCGTTGTCCATTCTCCCATCTCCTTCCATTCCCCCTACCTGCAACTTGCAGACTAGTTTCTATTGCTCAGTCCACTGTAATATTTTCCTTTGAGGGTCTCTCTATAAGCTTTTTGCCCCCTTCTATTGAAAGGCCATCTTCTTTGTGCTTGAAATCCTACTTGAAAATGGTTGTTTGGGTTGAAACTCCCATTTCCCGCTCGTGGTGGCCTTCTCGATCGTTGCAGACACTCCCGATTTTCCATAGGAAAACTGAGTTGCTTCATTGATGTATTCAAAAATCACAATTAAGGAAACCTAAAGTTCTTGTCATAAAGTCTAAAGTATTAAACGTGTATGAAAAATACAATTCTATACAAATAATTATAATTTTTTTATCATTATATTTTAAAAAATAAATTTATAAAAATATTTAAAGATTGATATATTAAAAATATAAATAAATTCATTTCTATATTTATTTAAATACATTTAATTATAAGTATATTTATAAAGTTATTTATTTAATAAATATAATTATAAAAATATATAAATAGCTCTTACATATATAAGAAACTTATAATTTTTTATCCATATACTTACAAATATCAATAAACTTACATATCAACAAATACACATTTTCAACAATTAAAAAAATTGGACAAAAAATATATTATTGTCAAATAAGAAAAGTTGTACATAGTTGTGTTGATTACTTTACATTTATATTCTCACAAAAAGATTCATTAATTTATTTCATATACGTCTATTGATTGTATCCAATAATTTTGTTTATGCTTTTTTTGTTTTTGATGAATAAATGTTTAATCTCATCAAAACACATGTTTGGTAATTTGAACAAACAAAGATCAACTTAAGGAGTTAATTTCACCATTTGTGGATAAGGAATGAAATATTGTATATCAAGGTTGTAGAGTGTTTCACCTTTTGTGATGAATAACAAACAAATAGGTGTTGTAGATGGATAATTTAAAGTAAAAAATATTTTTTTGGTTCATTTTTATGTTATTACATTGTGTAGCTTATAATGGTAGGAAACTCTAGCTAATCAAGTCAGTTTTCCAACTCATTTTTATGATATAAAAATATAACAATTTCAATATAGTAATATTATGATTTTTAAAATGGAATAATAAACAAATAAAATTGTAGGATTTGAGCAATACAAATCCACAAAACCCGAAGATCACCTGCATACAAAAACTTGTTACAAGGAAGTAGAGACAAGAAGAGGGCAAGGGTTTGACTCAAAAAATGAAGAAGAAAATATCCTCAAAATAATGAATGAATAAAATATACAATGGATCATCCTTATAAAGGAGATCAAAAGTCTTGAAAGGCAAACCCTAGTGCATGTAATAATTATTTAAATTATTACAAGACCAATGCATGTAAGTTTATATTTAAAACAACTAGTGCATGTGTGTTTAAATATAAACAACTAAAGTAAAATAGTTGACATCTTAAGAAGGGAGTAAAGTTAATTAATATAATTAATACTTTACTCTAACACCCCCCTTAAGATGAGCAACAATGCAGCTACAAACAATGCAAGAATAAAGCAAAGGAAACTACAGTGCTGAAAGCAAAAAATGGGTCTCGACAACATGGCTTGATGAGGTACCAGCACAACCAAATCTCTGTAAAATGGAGAAATAGAGTAAACCCAGTGGGAAAAAAACCCTACTTCAAAAAGAGATAGAAAAATGCAGAAAAAGAAATGGCTCAAGAGACTCTCTCAAAACCATAAGTACAACTAGACCCCCCATGAGAGAGGGATGAGACACCAAAGCCCCCCCAGAATGATGGAACCCCTGTGGAAATGATCGAACCAATGAACTCCAATGCGAAAGAAACAAAGGCACGGAACAAGGAAACCCCTGAATGAGAGGTGAAACGGGAAAGCCTAACTGATGCTCAAAGGAGAAAATATGAGGATCCTGAAAGGGAATCCCCAATGTAGGTGGTGTGACAAGTGTGCTGATACTGTCATGAAAGAGGAGATGAACGTCCTCTGTAGAATCCTGAACAAGTGCACCTGATGGCTCGATGAATGGAGCTGGAGGGTTAGGGAGTGCTGAAGAAGAATCGTGTTGAAGAGAAAAGACCTCAACAAGATGTGGTGTGGCAGTCATAGCAGTGATCTCAAGAACAATACAAAGGTTCAAGCAACCTGACTGCACCACATGATGCTCTCGCGAAAGAGGAGAGTTGTGCTCCGACAATGGAGATGGTGGACCAAAGTGTGAGAAGGTGTAGAGATGGGTGGAATGATCAACTGTCCCTTTAGCAATAATGCCTCCTGTCGCACTATCCCGAATGAAGACTGAATCTCCAGTGAACTCAACTGTCTTCCCTGATCCACTGTGTGTAATCTGATAAATCAAGAGAAGGTTTACAGATAGAGATAGAACATACAATACATCATTGAATGTGCCATCTTGAATGCCTACTGAACCTTTCCCGCAGACTGTCAGGACAGTGTTATTCCCCATGAGAATATGAGGAATGGGAGAAGTCTCAACAGTAGAGAAGACCCCTTGAGAAGATGCCATATGGTGAGAAGCACCTAAATCCAGTATCCAAGGGACTTGTGAAGGGGATGCAATGGATTCCCGTAATGCATGACCCTGTCCAGATGTCGAAGATGTGGAAGGAGACTGAAAAGCAAACCCCTGTGAGGTAGAAGAGGATGGAGAGGAAATAGTGCTCTTCTGAAGAAGAGCTTGCAAATCGACAATCTGTTTCTCATAGCCATCAAATCTCTTCTGAAAACAATGTGACTCATCATGAGGTCCCTTCTGACAATAGGAACACGTAGGTCTCTCAATCTTCTGTTTCTCCTTCTTAGAAGAAGATGGTGGGCCAGTAGAGTGATGAGAAGAGGAATTTGATATCTGCTAAGAAGAGGAATCTGATATCTGCTTCGGCTTCTGCTTCTGCTTTCCTTTGGATGGCTCGGCAACCAATGCTTGGTTCTTTGATCCTGTTAGAGAGTCCAAATGAGTAAGCTTGGCCTGCTCTCTAGTCAAACGATCATAGAACACCTCAAAAGTGGGCATGGTGAATGTAGGTCCCAAAGCATCCATGGTAGAATGAAAGGTAGAAGAGAAGATTTGAAAGTTTCCCCTAAGCTTAGACAGAATCAGATAAATGCACTCTTTATCAGTCTTTTGCTTTCCACATCCGTGTGACAAAGATCTTTGTTGTTTGAACTTCATCAGAAAGTCCTCAATAGAGAGAAAATAATTAGGTACAAGAGAGGTAAGCTCTGCCTCAATCTGAAGTGCTCTAAACTCATTCATTGTACCAAACAAGGTGTTAAGCTTGGTCCACATAGCTAGAGGGGTATTGCACCCATCAAGATGAAATTGCAAGCTATCTGATACCTGTAAAGCAATCAACCCCATAGCCTGATCCATCTTGTTTCGATGCTGCATGATCTCAAAGGGCCTCTATAATACTGGCTGCACTGCATCTAGACAAGACCAGAGCCCTTGAAAAAATTCTAATGAAAATAAGCAAAAATCTGGATGGTGCTCAAGAAGAGCTTTCTAGCGCTTCTTCTGAATCGAAAAACGGAGCTAATTTGAGGAAATTAGCTCCCCCCGAAATGCAAAAAGGATAATCTAGCGTCGACAGCAAAAACAACAAGCTAGGTGACACAAAAATACCAGATTAACCTCCATGAGAGCGTCGGGCTCGGAACCAGCTTTCCAGCGATATCTCGTTTGTCGAAAAATGATGCCTAGAGCTCCCAGAACGCTGATTTCAGTGAAAGATGCTCCAAAAGAGAAAAAAAAAATCCCACCCAAAAAAAATTGGGAGAGAGTGCCGGCCCCTGGCACTGGCGGTTTCCTCTTACCGCTAGTGGGTAGGGATACCGGTCAGTGCTGGCGGTCCTCTATCAGCACTAGCGGTTAGTGCTGGCAGTTAGCCGTCAACACTAGCGGTTCCGCTAGTGGCAATGGCTCTGAGGCCGAGCGCGGGCGGCGCGATGGCGGAGCTACCGAGAAAAAAAAAATTATATATTTTTTTGAATATCATTGCTCGTCTTGGGATGCATGCCAGGCCTTACGACCTGGTAGGCAAAAAAATTTTTGCCTTAGAAGCCAACTTGTCCAAAATCGACAAGTTTTATATGAATTTTGACTATCTCGGGCCTTCCAGACGCAATCGTGAGGTCCGTTTGGGTCTGAAGTGCTCCAAAAAAAAAAATTTGCAAGCAAAAAAGAAACAAAAAATAACGTCCTACAGAGAATACCAGATTTGAAAACTATAACCAAAACCTCTCAAATCCACTGAAAAATCCCTAATTTGAATCCTTCAAACGTGAACAAGCTGTAGCAGATTAGGCTCTGATACTATGTAGGATTTGAGCAATACAAATCCACAAAACCCGAAGATCACTTGCATACAAAAACTTGTTACAAGTAGAGACAAGAAGAGGGCAAGGGTTTGACTCAAAAAATGAAGAAAAAAATATGCTCAAAATAATGAATGAATAAAATATACAATGGATCATCCTTATAAAGGAGATCAAAAGCCTTGAAAGGCAAACCCTAGTGCATGTAATAATTAGTTAAATTATTACAAGACTAATGCATGCAAGTTTATATTTAAAACAACTAGTGCATGTGTATTTAAATATAAAGAACTAAAGCAAAAGAGTTGACATCTTAAGAAGGGAGTAAAGTTAATTAATATAATTAATACTTTACTATAACAAACAATTTGCCAAAATTTCTTAAAAATAAAATTGTGACTTTGTGAGTAACTTTGAATGGATGTTCCATGCATATCTAATTACTTTTCCAATATCTATTTAAATACTTTTAGATTGAATAACATTGTTGATTTTAAAGTTAAAACTAAAAAACTCATTTAAATTGACATTGCATACAATTCTCTAAACCACTTGATAAAATTCAATAAGCAATCCCCTAACTAAGCTTCTTTCCTTGATTATTTTGTAAGATTTTTCTATTTAATATCTTTATACTCCATTTTCCACACACCACAAAAAATCTCTTTCCCATCCATCCCAAAAATCCTTGTTGGCACCACAAAATCTTGAAAGTCTCTATTTCTAAAGAATTTTGATCTATCATTGTGCAATTTTTGAAGATGTAAGCTGGGTGAATCCATAACAAGACGAGAGAACAAATGATAGTTTATATTAATATATCACATTCAATTGTCAATACGTTGTGGGGCCAGTTCATGACAGTCATAATGTTGCAAACAATGTTCCAACAACAAGGAGAATCTACAACACAGGCACAATTTCACCAAATGTTGTAGAACATCTGAAATCTGAAACTGAGGCAAGAAGATTAGCAATTCTTGATGACGTGCATTAACAAACAACTTACACCAAGTGAACATGAACAATTTGATAGTTCTCAATGCATTTGTTTGCTACCAATGATTTGGTTAAGCTACACAATTGAAAAATGTTACAATTCTTGAACCATCCAATTGCATTGAGTACTACAACAAGCACTAGGAGCATAGTGGAAAATGTAACAAGTGATGAACAACTCAAAAAATAAGCCCTACTTAACAAAGGTATAGACGCATCATGTTCACGACTAACATATGAACATAAGAAAGCCTTGTTAATGGAGGTCTTCGAGAAGTAATTGAAATTGTTTATAGTCATGGTTGCAAACCACCTGATGCACCAATGTATGTTGTGGTAAGGATTGATTGTTACAACAATTGGCATGGGCCAAAAAGACCCCGAAAGTATACCAATTAATCTTGTATCTCTAGGGAGACGAAGGAAAATACCCCTCACAATGGCATGGGCTATAACCATACACAAATTCTCATCTATATCTTCATCATATTTCTCCTAATTATTTCACCTATTGCATCAAGCTATATAATTGCTTCAGAAGCTTGTCGCCTAGTCAATTTTGCATTTGATCATTTCGCTATACAAGCATTCTTTAACTACAATATACCATATTATCAATAACCATATTCCTAGATATAGCAAATAAAAACACTACTCAATGTCATCTATTCAACCAATGTTCTCCTTCAAGCTATACTCCAAAATACAGAACAATCCATACACAATGGTAAGGGAAATAGAAGAAGCTTAGTTACGACTATTATTACTCTAAGAAATGAAGGTGCACAACTCTAGGTCATTACAACCTCACACCTCAATTATTCTCAAATCATTAATTCCATGTTTGTACATGTCTCTTCTGCAAAAAATTACTACTGCCCAATTTTAAGAATTCAACATGCATATTGATCAATAACATTGCCTACACTCAACTCAATAATATGAAGACATCATCTTGTTATTTTTCTTTAGGTCTTGAGGAAAACGAACACCAACAAATGTGTCAAACATGACCACTGTATCAGATTAATGATTAATGTGTCTCATATGATTTAAGTTAACTATATTAAAATCATTCAAAATATTATACCTGCCTTTCAATAATAACCTGGATATATCTTCCTATCGGCATAATCATTGCACCTTGTTAGGGTGAAATTGCTAATTAATCATTTGGTTATATTATATTCAAGGTTCAATGGAACAAATCTACATTCAAATTCAATATGTGACAGTCCACAAGATTATTAGTAATGAAGGCATTGTACATCCAGTATAAGCTTAGTACTAGACATGAATACACATCAATATATAATTCCCTATCAAAGCATAGATACACCTATCCTTATGAATGCATAGTTATACATATCTAATCAGGTGCACATATATCTCCATTCTTATCAAGTACACATATATTTATTGAATCTTATCGAAAGCACATAAATCAACATTCTTATAATACTCTAACTAAATAAGTTGAATGCACAAATTTTTTATAATTTTAAATGATAAAAGATAAATTAAATCTTATAGAACCAATTTTCGGTCTTCCTCCCATCTCCATGGATTTTGAGACAAATAATTCTTTTACTTTTATTAAATTGTCCATCGTACTTCAAAAATATATAATATATAATATATGCTATGTGATTATTAATGAATAAAGTGTTTACTATAAATGCAAAGCTTATTTATAATTATCGAGCTCCTTGGATAAGAATATATGCATAATCATGTTCCCCCTATATATGTAAATATGATGTCTTAAAGATTTTTGAGAGAGAGAGAGAGAGATCCTATGTTCATTTACTCACAAGTTGATTGAACATTATAGTTGAATAATATGAATAACATAGAAGTCGTGATTTCCTCTCATTATAAAGATGATATGGTCATTGCTCATATTAAAAAATATATAAATAATGATGAAGTTAGGAGGTTGTTCCATTTAAATCAATAGAATAATATCACAATGCACTTCTATTAAATACGAGTCATCATTTTTTTTATTAAGAACAAGGTCAAGAATGACAACCCATCCGACATGAGCAAGGAAACAACCTAAACCAAATCCTGATGACCAGATACTTTGTTATGGATCCCTGCTCAAATGACATTTCCAACCTTCACCTCACATCTACACCTCTCTCTAACAATATTGTCCCCTCACTTGTTGGATCAATCTTCTCTTGCATTCACTAACAAGGAGGGACTAGTCTTATTCATCTTCATGGTCTTTTTAAATCAATAAATTATCTATAGCATCAAAAGACTGTTATTCATCCTTGAATATAATTTCCATGAGAATATTATTTATTTAGTAATTCTCTTAAGAACAACATAATCTCATTAATCATAATTCTCTTAATGAAACAAACATAATCCTCATAATGAAACAACATAATCTTATTAATCATAATCCGCATAATGAAACAACATAATCTTACTAATTGAACATAATAATTCTTAATAAAAAATCCACATGATTAACTAACTTCATACTTCTCATGAAAGAGTTATTACAGTTATATGAAAGGTCCTCAAGAAAGGGACATAGATTGTGATACAAAATATTTTCTGTATGAACCTATTTGTGATAGATTAACAAACAATATCTTCTATCCATTGAACCATGTGCTCAATGTTCACATATTTGTAAGTAAGTAAAAAACTAAGTACAAAAAAGAAAACATGGAAATAGAACAGAAGACAGATAGAACAATTAATGAAAGGACATTAAGGTGTAGAAACACTTCCTCCACTGATCTAAGATGATAAAAAATATAATCTAAATATTTTATTAAAAAAACAACACAATAAAATCATTCACCATAACATAATAATGTATCATAAATTTTGCTTAAAAATAACCTTCAAATTCTAACATTAATTAAACATTTTGATTTAGAACTACAATACCAAAGGAAGATTGAGGAGGATGACACTAGGCTTAAATTTTGCTTTATTTCAGTGAACTG
Source organism: Chamaecyparis obtusa (assembly GCA_027943335.1). Classification (NCBI taxonomy): domain Eukaryota; kingdom Viridiplantae; phylum Streptophyta; class Pinopsida; order Cupressales; family Cupressaceae; genus Chamaecyparis; species Chamaecyparis obtusa. Next base: position 1,688,496 of record BSBK01001958.1, read on the forward strand.
CAACTGCTTCAATTAATTTTATTTTTTATTTTTAACTTATAATATCGAACCTCTCTTTAAATATCAGAATTGTGGTGTAACGATGAAAGATTGTACAATTTTGGAAAACATTCAAATACTGTTTATCTAATTTTGTTTCTGAAGTTGTTCAATGATCCAACAATTAAAGAGTGAACAAATATCTTACTCTGACAATAAGTATTCGGTATTAGATGGAGGTTATAAGATGTGATGTTTAAAAAAATATAATCACAATTTTCTTCTATATTTAAAACGCTAGATGGTATAGATGTTTATAAAAACCCACAGTTGTCATGGTTTCCCTCAATCATACTGCTACTTTTCCTAAAACAATCCTTAAACGATGCAAAAAAAAAATTAACACTAGATGTAAATTTGCACACTATATGAACATTTGTTGGAGTATACAGCAATCAGAATTGAAAAATCGTACATCAATTATAATTACGGTATCCCCAAAATGAATTTTTAGAGTATTGCAATCTATTGCAGTGAAGGAATTAGAGTATACACCAAACAGAATTCAGAAAATGTAAGGACAAATTGAATAATTGGAGACATTGCCAGTCCAGAGTATTACATTTCTCATAAAATTCGGAGAAAGGGTGGTTATTATACTATTCCACCAAACCACCCATAAGAGCATCCACAAAGTAGAGCATCTGAAGGAAGAAGGATACAGTTTGTGCCAGTACATAAGCATTTACTTGTAGTAGACTTGTTAATATCTAGAAGAATGCAAGACATCAAATTACCAGAAAAGGCTGTTTGGTTCCGATGTGAAACCCTCCAATTACCCATCTCACTTTCTTTTCTTCCAATCTCTTTCAACACTTCGATCGCATTCCTAAGTTCAATCTTTCTTTCATTCATCTCTGTAATTTTTCCATCTTCTGTTTGAAGTAATGACTTTTTACTAAATATGTCCTCTTGTGATAGTTGGTTTTCTTGATCAAGTTGAAGGGCTTCCTGTTTCACTGTTCTGTTCTCTGTAACAAAATCTTCCGTCACTATATCAGTGGTTTCTGATAGAGATGTGAGAAATTGCCTCTCCCCTGTTGCTGAATCGAGCATATCAGCATTGGGAAATTGTTTGTAATCATTAGCCCATGTACCCAACTTGTTTTCAAGGTCACGGACTTTTTGTTTCAATGAACTAATTTCTTGAAGCAAAGCCTCTTCCCTACTTTCAAACATCGATCCAAGCGAATTCCTCTCATTTTCAACTAAATCAAGCCTCTGATTATGATATTCCAATTTCAATTTCAGAGATTCATTTTCAGTAGTCAGCTCTTCATATTTCTTGCTTAAATGCGCTCTTTCATGGGTGATCAATTGCACTTGAGTTTGCAAGGCTTCCACTGTCTTTGCATTGCTCTCTGAGAGAGACATTAGACTCCATGTTTCATCTTCCATAGAGCTCAGTATATCATTATATTCGTCCAACTGTGGCTTCAAAAATTCACATTCAATGCACAATTCTACATATTCATGGCTCAAATTTCTTCCTTCATTTCTGATCAAATCGAGCTTATTTTGAAGCCCTGCAACAGAATCTTCCAACTGTGCCTTACAAGCTTCCCACAAGCGGAAATCTTCTTTCATCTGTGCATGCAATTCCTTATTTCTATCATTGCATTCTCTTATTTTGTGTTCCAACTCATCTTTTTCATCTTTGAAATGGGTGCACAGAACTTTATATTCCTGGATCAATATCCCTTTCTCAGACTGCAGGTCTGCAACTCTGTTTTCCAAATTGGTCTTATTACTAACCCACAACTGTTCGTCTTCTTTAATTTTTGCATTTAATTCCTCAATCCTTTCATTGCATTGTTTCAACTTATTTCCTAACTGATTGTTTTCTTCTCTTAGCATATTACACAGCTCTTGGTCATTCACTCTCAAAATCTTTGTTTCATCAAGTTCACTTTGTAGCCCTACAAGAGTCTTTTCCAACTCATTTTTTTCTTGTCCTGATTGAGACCACAAAACTTCATGCTTCTGGCTTAACATTGTCGCTTCATTGAGATCATTTTGCAGTTTTGCAATTGCAACTTCAAATTCTTGCTTACTTGTATCCCACATGTGCCTATGTTCAGCCAATTTTTCTTTTAATTGTTTAGCTTCATCTATGGAAAGATGAAAACTATATTTTAACTCATTTTTTTCATGTTCTGATTGAGACCATAAATCTTCATGCTTATGGCTTAACATTCTCGCTTCATCAAGCTCATTTTGCAGTTTTGCAACTATAACTTCAGATTCTCTCTTACATGTATCCCACAAGTGGCCTTCTTCAGCTATTTTTTCCCTTAATTGTTTAGCTTCATTGATGGATTGATTGAAATTATTTTCCAACTCACTTTTTTCTCTACATATTTCATTATACAAGACTTGATTATTGTGGGCCAGAATCTTTGTTTCGTTAAGCTTTTTCTGCTGATTTACTATTGTATCTTGTAAATTCGCCTTATGAGTATCCCAAAGGCAACCATTTTCAGTCATTTTGGCATGTAAATCCTCATTCCTATTATTCAAATCTTTCAACTCCTCTTCCAATTTTGTTTTTTCATGCCTCAGTTGAATGCATGCTTCTTCATGTTTCAGACTCAACACTCTGGTTTCATTGAGCTCATTTTGCAGCCCTGCAACTGTGGCTTCTAACTCTCTCCTAGACGAATCCCACAAACTCCCATCTTCAGACAATTTTGCCTTCAATTCTTTAGTCTCATCATTGTATTCTCTTAACTTATTTTCCAATTCATTCTTTTCTTTCATTAATTCAGAGCACAATTCTTCATGTTTCTTGAGCTCATTTTGTAGCCCTGAAACCTGGGCTTCCAACTTCTCCTTACAAGAATCCCACGACTGCTTATCTTCAGTCATCTTTACATTCAATTTCTTAGTACTATCATTGATTTTTTTGAGCTTATTTTCCATCTGAGTTTTTTCTTGCCGCAATTTAGTCAGCAATTCTTGGTTTGTCTGGCTAGATTTTCTTGATCCGATAATCTCATTCTGCAGCTCTGCAACTTTTCCTTCCAAACTAACTCTGCATGAATCCCACAATCCCTTATCCTCCATCATCTTTGCTTTTAATTTTATAGCAGTCTCATTGCATTTTTTCCACTCATTTTTGTCATTTCTGTATCTAGTGCACAACTCCTCATGTTTCTGGCTCAAAGCATTTCTTTCCTTCACTACAGTGTCAAGCTGAGTTTGTACCTCCACAGTTGTTGCTTCCAGTTTTGTCTTGGAAGCATCCCACAAGCCCCTATCTTCAGTCATCTTATCTTGTAATTCTCTGATCACATCATCGGATTTTTTCAAATTATTTTCCAGCTCATTTCTTTCCTGTCCTAATTGAGTGCACAATTTTCCAAGATTCTCACTCAATACTTTTGTTTGATCAAGCTCACTTTTAAGCCCTTGTAATTCCTCAATTACATCACTGCTTTCTTTCAACCTACTTTCCAACACATTTTTTTCTTGTTTCAATTGACTGAATAATTTTTCATGATTCTCATTCAAATTGTTGGCTTGATTAAGCTTATTTTGTAACTCTGAAATTGTACTTTTCATATTTTTCTCACAAGAAATCCACCTGTTTTTCTCCAAAGTCGTTGTTTCAAGCAAATTGCTATTGGCATCATCACACATTTTCAATTTGTTTTTCAAGCCATCTATGTCTTCTCTGTCGTTGGCAATTGTAGTCAATAAACATTCATTCAGGATTTTCAAATTTGTCACCACATTCTGCAGCTCTGCAACTTTTCCTTCCAAAATCACCCTACACGAATCCCACAATTCCTGATTCTCAGTCATCTTTGCTTTTAATTTCTTCGCACCATCATTGCATTTTTTCAACTTGTTTTTGTCATTTCTGTAGCTAGTGCACAAATCCTCATGTTTCTGGGTTAATACATTCCTTTCCTTCACTGCAGAATCAAGCTTATCTTGTACCTCCACAATTGTTGCTTCCAATTTTGTCTTGGAAGAATCCCACAAGCTCCTATCTTCAGTCATCTTGTCTTGTAATTCCCTGATCACATCATTGGATTTTTTCAAATTATTTTTCAGATCATTTTTTTCCTGTCCTAATTGAGTGCACAAATTTTCAAGATTCTCACTCAATTGTTTTGTTTGATCAAGCTCATTTTTAAGCCTTTGTAATTCCTTGATTACATCACTACTTTCTTTCAACTTATTTTCCAACATATTTTTTTCTTCTCCCAATTGACTGAACAATCTTTCATGATTCTCACTAAGATTTCTGGCTTCATTAAGCTTATTTTGCAACTCTGAAATTGTACTTTTCATATTTTTCTCACAAGAAATCCACCTGCTTTTCTCCAAAGACGTTATTTCAAGCAATTTGTTGTTGACATCAGCCCACATTTTCAATTTGTTTTTCAACCCATCTATTTCTTTTCTATTACTGGTAATTGTAGTCACTAAAAGCTCATTCAGACTTCTCAAATTTGTCACCTTGTCACTTTTACTTGCTTCTCTGTGATCTTTTACGTTTACTACCATTGGTGTTTGTTGGCTAAGGCTCTGCAAATTTGTTGTACAATCACCTTTATTAGTTACCATGTTACCATGCTACCATTTGCATTTCTTTAAATTGTTCAAAGATTGAGATTTTACCTTCTTGTTACTGCCTTTTGTCTTCATTCCTTTTCCCCTGGTCATATTTCTCCAACACCTACAAAATCAGTGAAACCACTTGTAATTTTCAAGACAAAAGATATCAATTAATAGATATTGCACAGAATTTAAACAGTTACTTGTCAAGAAATTAAAATGTTATCTATGTATTATTTGAACAGTTACTTGTCAAGAAATTTAAACAGGAGCCACATTTGAAAACTTGAAACACATACCTAAACGTGATACTGTGCAACGACTTTCTTTGAAAAAAATGAGTTCTGCAAAGAATGGAAATCCGCAAATTATGATCAGTTCACCAAGAAATTTGAGCAAAGATGGATGCTTGTGAACAAAGAAATTTGAGGATACATAAATAGCCATTGCATTGCAGGTCGTTAGAGAAAGGTTGTGTCCCTTCCATTAAAACTGATTCATTTAGAAAATTAAACGAATAATAGAAAGTAATTTGAAATTATATGACCTGTAATTAATTTGGAATTATAAAAATGGTAAATAATTATGTTGTTTGTAATTGGGAATAGCACATTAGAAACTGGTTTATTTCAGAACTAGTGTTGAGAAAAAAAAGACAAAATGGCTTATTTCACAGTAATATTTAATTTTAGATTCAGCCATTAAAGGGAAGGAAGAAGGGTGGAGAAAATTTGTTGCCACAGGCCGTTACAGAAGTTTCAAAATTTTCCGTAAAAATAACAAGAAAAAATTCAGTTTTCTTTACTTTTTGTTATATTAGCTTTTTAAAACTGGATTATGATAAGATTTAAAAATAATAAAATATTTAAATATTAATTTTGTCTAATTTATTATAAAAAATTATCTAGACATTCAACGGCTGCGACAGACTTTATGTGCATAGAAGTGGCTATGAGTAAAGATGGGATTATGTTTTTTATATAAATAATTTTGTGAAATACAATTTTATTTTTAAATTTGAATTTTTGAAAAATGTGATAAAATTTTATTTTTAAATTTAAATTTTTAAAGAAATGTAAGATAAAATATTTATTTATGTTAGATAAAATTTTATAATAAATTTATTTCTAAAAAAATACATATGTATATAAAATGTACATTTTAAAACTATTGTAATAAATTTATTTCTAAAAAAATACATATGTATATAAAATGTACATTTTAAAACTATTGTAATGATGTTGATGATGACATAAAGGAGGTGAAGGTTTCTAGTTCAAATGTTTAATGTGAAAAATGAAGTGGTTTCATTGCATATTTAACCCCATACTATTGCTTAAGTGCAATTTTTGCTCAATTATAAGCGGGAGTGTTCTCATGCAAATTTTTAATTAGGAGGGGATAACTTGGAATCTTTTCCTAGTTTAATAGAGCAACCACTACTAAAAAATGAAAAATAAAAAAAGGGGGTTGAAATAACACATGGCTCCACAAATTGACTTCTACTTTTTCTCTAAATATCATCTACAAAATTTATTATTAATGATTCCATTTAAACTTGTTATAATTTATGATGGCTACTAAAAACAAGGTTGCATAGCAACGAAGTTCCTACCAAAATTTTGATAGGATTGCTTAAAATTTAGAAGTTATATATGCAAAGGTTGAAAAAAATAAAAATATGTAATATCTAAACATGTTAAAGTAGATAATTCTAAAAGAAAATATAGTTTAAGTTTAAATAACATATTTCCATTTCCAAAAAGTGTGGATATGTGAAGGTGATAATATTAAAAATTACTTCTTTTATTTTATTAAAAAAATAAAAGTTCTTATTTTATTATTTTATAATTTATAATTTTATAATTTTAATATTATATTAATCTTTCATATCATAAAATATTTATATTTTATAAAAAATATATAATATAAATATATCGAATGTCATAATTACTTTAATACAATATATAAAAAAAATTAATTGTTAAATTAAAATCATGATTTTACTATTAAATAAAATAGAGTACAAAATAGTGTACAAAATTTAAAGATATAATTTTATATTTGATATACACTATGCTTTCATGCTTTCATTGTTTACAACATTGTTATGTATTGATTAAAATAATATTAGTGTATATATATGATTTCAACCAACTATTAATATACACTAAAATTTTAAAATTAATATTTTAATAATAAGCATTAAAATATAAAATATTAGTTTTGGTTGATTAATTATTAAAATATACATAAAATATAAAATAAGAAACAATAAAAATAATAATAAATATGTGAGGTTTTCAAAAAAAAATTCCATACTTAAATAAAAGACATTAAATATTTTGTCTTTCTTTGTTTGGTAAATTAAAAAATTATTCACATGTACTTTAGTCTATTAGATTTTATTAAAACATTTTGATGAAATTTGATTGGTTGAAATTGCATATTTTAATAGGAACTAATAATATTATTCTGACTACAATCGTCATATTGAACTTTGAAATTAAAAAAATATTTCCCAGAAATCCGCCCTTATCGCTCAATTCATCTTAGCCAATGAGATCATAGAAAATTAATTTTTTACATTTATTATGTTAAACAAATTGCATCTTACTTTCAATAAAATAAATATTTTTTTAATATCACAAAAATACTGATATGTCATTTGTTAAAAACTTAGTTATTAATAACGAGTTAAAGTTTAGTCGATGCCTATAGTTCTAGGCCTTCAACAGGAACTAAAAATAAGCAACATTTGAAATTTGATAATCATGGGGCCACTAGCTATTTTGAACATCAACTCCTAGCCAAAATAAGCAAGCAGGCATGGGGACCTACCCTAGTAGGTGACAAATGAGTGGGGCTAGAAATTGGCCCACCAACTTAGGAATCTTTTTTGCCACTTTTTAACCAATTAATTTTAATTTTTTCTTAAAAATAATTTTTGAGGGAATTTTTTTTGTTATAACTTTTTTTTTAATGTACAAAGTATGGAAGACAAAGGTATTGTATTCATAAGTCCACTAGCTTCCTTACATGTGGATGTTTAAACTTTTAAGTTGAACTAGACTACAAAATTCTTAGGACCACTACTTTTAAAATATTCCTAAAATGTAGCAAGCAACTTTAGCTCTTTTTACCCCAGCTTAAGTGTTGTTGGGTTTGGGTTTTGTTTTGGGTAGATGTATCATTCTTGCTTCACTTGAGTTGGATGGATGAATATTTTTCCGATCCTTGGGTCAGTTTTCAATTAAACATGCAACTTCTCTCCCTTCGTGAGAATCCTTGTCAAACCCTACATTTCTTGGTTCCTAGTCTTAAACCAAATTCTTTCGATTTTATTTATTTTAAAATGATTGTTTTTATTATAACATATGATATTGTATAGTAGTATATGCTACAATTATCACATGCCAATTTATTAAGGATTTATAAAAAAAAATTAAGAGGATTTTAAAATAGTAGAAGCTTTAATGTATTAAATCTAACTAGTCAAAAAATAAAATAGAAATAAAAAAATGTATCAAAAATATTGCAATTGAAAGGAAAACAATTGATTCATTGATCATGCACACTTTCAATCTTCCCTCCATGATCAATGGGGATTATTCCTAATTGATTTTCCAATGCTAAGAAATGTCTCTTGCAAGATCTTTGGTGAAAATATCAACTTGCTAGAATATAAGATGAAATTGTAATTCTACTTACCTATCATGAACTAAATCTTGAACGAAATGATGTTGAAGCCCTATGTGTTTCAAATTACCATGAAACATAAGGTTCTTGGTCATTGCAATGGTGCTACTATCATCACAATAAATAGTAGTTTGATGTTCTTGTACAAGTGTAGACTTCCATTTTCCTAACATGGCCCATTTTTCTTTTGGAAAAATAAGAACCCTATTTTTTCTTTGAGTTACTTCTGAAGTGTTACTCTCTCAATTTGACTCAAAATCCCTAAATGACAATTTATGAGTATTCATCTCCCCTTGATTCATTAGAAGATCAAAATTTTGCCTAAGTTTCTCAATTAAAATTGTTCACATGCAAGTGGAAATTCCACAATAACCACATCAAGAGAAATTTCTCTCAAGTTAAATTGGCAAGTTGAAGAACAACATTTCCAATCCAATATTGATCCAAATAGTAGTAGTCCAAAGACTTCACATATGAATGACTTATTACAAATATTAATTTTGTGGTCTTTGGAAGTGTATTTGTATATTTTCAACCATAATATACACATGCATTTGACTTGTAATTTCTTTAAAATCCAGTTCAAAATCTAAATCCTACAATTGCAAAAACTCAACTCCCAATTAGATAATTTCTAAAAATAATAAAGAAAATCACATGCATTCTCCCAATTGCATACAATATATTGTAAAAGGGAGAAGGCTTGTCATCTAAATGCCTCTCCAAAAGCATTAATCACTTATCCACCCCTTTCTTGTAATTGAGACTACGTGATAGTAGCATATATTTTCACTAAAAGAAAAGGCATCACCACAAATAGAAAAATGAAAGAGCATATTCCAACCAAGATTGATACTACAAATACCTAAGTATCTTAAGATACAAATAAAATTGAAATGCATGGAATTATTGTATCTAATAGGATTTCAACATATTTGATAAGAATTAGAGGTGGCACATGCTTGGAGGTGCAAAATCTTTGCAACTAAGAAGTTGAGGTGGTAATCCTAGGGCATGTGATCCACGTGGAGAGGGCACTTGCCATATCCATGCTGGATTGATCTAGGAGGCCACGTAAGTGGTCTTCCCCTATATTTCTTTTCTCCTCTTTCTATGTATTGTATGTGGTGTGTAATTTCATTTTATTTCATTTGTCATATCTAGTTTCTTTCACTTACTACTTTCTCTACTATTTGTCTTGTCATTTCCTTTATTTTATGTAATTTTCTATTATGGAAGGGCCTTCATATTGTATTATTGACAAAGGCAAGAATATTGATGGCTTTGGGCACTCAAATATTTTGAATTCGTTCAAAAAGGTGGTGCTAGAAAATCCTACCACCATCCTTGTCTTTGTTGCTTTTGTTTCCAAGGTTGCTAATGAATAGGAAGAAGATGGATGTAGAGTAGATAAGCACTCATCTTCAAACCTTAGAATTCTCTCTCACTCCAAATCATAATATTCTTAATGTGATTTGTAATGAGAAAGAAAGACTTAGTAAGGTTGTTATTTTTCTAATTGCAATGGATGTCAATAAAGTCCCTATGAGGAGGTTTATGCATGATTGGTTTAGGAATGTTGGGATTAATAAGCATGGCATTCAAATTTACTTTTTTGGTATGGTTCAAAAAGTTTTTTTTATTATCTTCTTCAAAGATTCTAAAATGCAAGATCTAGTTACTAATAAGCAGTTTTGGAATATTGGCTCTTATAGTTTTCATGCCCTAAAATGGACCCTAAAAGCCATAAATGAGGGAATCCTTGCACTATCTTATCCTAGATGATTTTTTAGCAATTTAAGTTGTCATTAGTGTAATTCTAAAACACCATTCCCACTGGTAAAGGTTCACCGGTCACTCACGTTACTTTAAAGGCACCGGTAGACTAGAAACAGAGTGTATGCACTGATAGATTAAATAGAGGGAACAGACTGATAAACCAAACTAAGAACATTGTACCGGTCTTTTATTACATACAGGGATGAACTGGGTATAAGTTTATACCGGTCAAAATTGCATTAAGATCTGCATCGGATTCTGCGGAGCAGTTTGAGTTAAAATCAGAATATGCGGAGCATCCACCGCTCAGAAGTGGAGTTAGCTTTTTAATAGGAGTTAACTTTATTTATGCATATGTTTTTCAAGGTAAACTCCAGATTGGAACGCAAAGCTTTTTGCTAGTTGCATGATTTTATGTTGAGTTTATAGCGTGGCGATTCTATGAGTTAAGGGTTTCATTTAGGTGAACTCTTGTATATATACAGGTCATAGGACACAAGAAAAAATGTTGTTGATAGTTGCTAAATAGAGATAGAAGAGAAGAGAGAGATTACAATCACCAGAGGTGAAAGGCAAAGAGGCAGAAAAGATTCAACAGCCAGGCTAACCGGGAAAGAGATCAACAGGTATGATCTAATCAGACAATCAGTCTCATATAAGATCATTGCTTTTATAAGGTGTGAAAGAAAATTGAAATCCCTCTATCAGGGTGAATCCTAATCGGTTCTTTGTAAAAATCCTTTAACCAGGTAACATCTTTGTTGATGTTGAAAGTCCTCTAACCAGACAACTCCTAACAAAGTTAAGATGTTAACCGATCTTCTACCAAATCCCTTAACTAGGTAGCACCTTCACCAATGCTTTGTAAGCTCCTAACAGGGCACCTTGATTCTGCAGTAGTGAAGTTGTGAGCTCTGTCTCACCGTGGTTTTTCCCTTCTAACCAAGGGTTTCCACGTATACATCTTGTGTTGATCTGTGTGTTTCTATTTATGCTTATGAATGATTGTTTATATTCTGCTCATCTTGAAAGGATAATTAAACAAGTGTTGAATTGTAATAGAAACAAGTATTTACTAATTCACCCCCCCCCTCTCAGTCACCGGTTAGTAATAACAATTGGTATCAGAGCTAGAGATCTCTATATATAAAGCTTAACCGCTTGAGGGAAAGATCATGGAGGGTTACAGATATTAGAAATAGCTTGAGGAATCCAATGACATCATTGCCTCTTTGGAGAATAGGCTGAGAAGATCACTTGCAAAAAGGAAGGAGTTGGCTCTGCAGTTGAATGAGAGTAATGAGACTATTGATGAACTCTTTGGGAAGAGTGGATCTGATGAAGCTGAGGAAGTAGTCTTTGAGCTCATAGAGAGGAACCAGATCCTAACCGAATAGATCTCCAACCTTAAGAGGGAGCAAGAAGATAATGCCCTAAGAATGACTGAACTGATTGAGAAAAAGAGAACAGTTGAAGATGAAAGAAACATAGCATTCAAGTCATTAACAGCCTCTAAAAGAGAAAGGAACTTGGCAGAGGAAGCTATAGGGGCAAATGATCTTTTCATCCTACAACTTCAGGAAGACATACAAATTGTCACCCAAGAAAATGCCAACATGCAAAAGGGTTGGCATGATAGGGATGAAGCATGCAAAAGACTGGCACTAGATTTGTATCAACTGAAGAAATAGATGAAATAACTTGAAGAAAGAAATGAAACCCTAAGAAGATACAATGAGAGCTCAATCAAGCTTGATGAGCAACTTAAAGCTCAAAGAAAGCACAAAGATCACACTGGTCTTGGATTCACCGAAAAAGACATCAAAAAGACTGGTGAGTCTTCCGGAGCTAAGACAAGCAAGAAGGATAAGAAGTCGCTGGCACAAAAAGGTAAGAAGATTTTCAACACCTCTTGCAATCATTGTGGAAAATCGGGTCATAGAACAAATGACTGCAGGAATGCACTGGTAAATCCAAACACGGTTACTGCAAAAACTGTTGCAAATATGGCCACAAGACCAATGAATGTTGGTCAAGTCCCACAATTGTCTCCAGTGGAAGCAGAGAAAGATTCAAGGGCTACTGTTATGCATGCAATAAGTTTGGACACAAATTTGATGAATGCAGATAAAAAACAATGGCATTCAGATCCCCAAGACTGGTATTCACCAAGAGAAACAAGAATTGGAGCACATCCAATTGTGCTAACTATGGCATGCATAGTCACAATGACTACCGGTACAATTTACCTGATAATAGAAGGGTGAACCCATGGAAGTCCACCGAGATAGTCTGTTACTCCTGCAACAAGGTTGGACACCTAGCCAAAGACTGCAAGAACTGGTTAATGAACAAAAGAAAGGGATCGGTCAAACCGGTGGAGAAGGTATCATCTTCAAATGAGAAGAAAAAAGGGAAGAAGACTGAGAAAGAAGTCAAGCAGATTTGGTTAAAAAAGGAATCAAAGAGCTCCACTGAGGAGAAGACAGAGGAAAGATCATCATCTGCTGATGGTGATATCTCTTCATCAAACTAAGTCGTAAAGACTTAGAGGGAACTGGTAGACCATCTACGATTCCCGGTAGAACTAGTGAGAAGAGAACTCACTATCTACAAGGACAACCGGATAGGTAAGCTTTGATCAACCAGGATAAGCACAACCAAAAAATCTAGACTACCGGTTAGCAAAAATGGAAAGAAAAGTTAGGTAAGGTAATTAATGTTGTAGTCGTTAACAATAGTTACCGTTTGGTAATTACTATTATGCCCTAACTCTATAAAAGAAAGGAGAATTACTCATTTGTTTTACTTTGCTTTCTTTGTGATTAGTGAATTCTTGTGCTAAGTAATATTCTTGTGCTTTGATCACTATGAGCTACTGTTTGTAATACCGATCAAGTGACTTTCTGTGTTAACCAGTTATCAAGAAATGGCATCATCATCCTCTACCGTGAAGCTGATCAAGGGAAATCAAGTGGACCAACCTGCATATGATATTGTGGCGGTTCAAAATAGGGAAAATGACATGGATGGTGCACTGCCGTCTGTACCAAATGGAGTCCTCTTGACCGAAGATGTCACGGTGTTCATTCATGCCAAACATGAAGAATTGGGTGAAACTTATATTCAAATCGAGTACCTTGAGTTATGTCAAGAAGGGAGACTTCCTGATAAGTATGAAAAGATGGTATCATCTGGACTTATCAATGGAGTGTGCCACCTGACCATCTTCGAGTAAGACTGCATTCGAATGGTTCTAAGATGTCTTCATGAACTGGGTTTTTAGCTCAATAAAGGTGTATGTCATATGATCACTAAAGAAGATCTGCATAGAGTGACTGGATATAGTGACCAAGGGGAAGCACTAACCCTAAGGACCATCTCCAATGTCATTGTCAATAGACTAACAAAGTCAAGATTTGATGGTCGACTTATGACCATGACCGACATTGAGGATGATGGAGTCTGCTTTGCATCTATTGTGATTGGCTACAAGGTTTACTAGTCAAGCAATCTAAATAGCATACAGGGTGGAGCAATTCACGTCACACATCAGATAATGCATGATAATGATCAATACGACATATGTGCCATGCTTCGAGGCCAAATCTTTGAAAACATGAATAAGCTCAAAGTTGTCAAGAAGAAATCCATGAAGTATGGAACCCTGCTAGTATGTCTATACTTCTACTATTTAAATTTATTCCCAAGTATTGGAAAAGTGACTTGGGGAACCGATAGACCCGTCATGCATCAAATCACTGAAATGGCCAACCAACTGGGAAACCAGATAAGAAGAGTAATGATTGAACACTTTGAGGCATTTCAACTACGAATGCATACAAGAGAGAGGATGTCGTCAACCATTGTTGATGAATACAAAGATGATGTATGCTTTCTGGTTACCACTGATAACTGCATAATTCAAGTCATGGAACTGAGAACCATGTACGCTCCTGAGCTATGCTATGAGATCACCACAAAGGCTGCTAAGGCATATGCAGATGCCTTGACTGAGGTGGGTCTAGATCTCGGTGCTCACCGGTTCGGTACCCATGAAGAGATCCAGGAGAATCTGAAAAAGAGGGCACCGATTAAAAATGTCTACACCAAAAGGGCCCCCACACTAAAGAAGAAATCAGTGACAGAGTAGTCCAAGGCTCAAAGGAAGAAAGCTCAATTGGTACCCAGTACCCAAGAGGAAGATCATGAGGAGAACAGAGACCGAGGAAATAGTTCCTCTGGTCAGAAAGAGGAAATCAGGTAAACTAGTTAAAGAGAAGAATCCTACATAACCGATCATCGTTGACATCACTGATGACAAGAGCAGAGATCCAGCACATCCAACCGTTCTCATCTCTCCGAGTAAAGGTAACACTTGCCCTATGTCTGTCAATGATATTGTTGATGAGGTAATGGACTTCGAAGAAGTAGATAATGTTGCTAAATGGTACAATGTACTAGAAGAAGAAGATAAACAGACAGTAATTACAGCCATAGTGGAAAATTTTAAGGATTTTCATAAAACTCCAAGGGACTACAGGTCCAAGTTTCCACCGAAACTCAATTCTAGGCTTCAGACAAAATGGAGAACCAATCTAGGAACCAACAGGAGAATAAATAGGGAAACTATATTAGTGGTCAGACCTAATCTCAGTAAAGAAAGAATAAAGCTTCTACTAGAGGAAGCAGCAATGAACTTGGATACCAAGTATAGAGTTGCCCAGATACTAAATGGATATGAGAATCAAGTCTATAAAGAGACTTTAGACTTCTGGCAGCAGTACAACTTCAGTGCACTTGAAAATTTAGGTCCACAAGATCTAACTAAATAGGTACAAGCACCACCAGTTCAATTCACTACTCATGAAGAACCTGCAACTGGTAAGGTAAATGTTCAAGCAGAGGAGTTCACATCTAGTGAACAGATAAATGTTGAACATGCAGTTCCCCTAGTAGAACAAGAACTGGGAAATGATATCCCTATGGGAGAATTACATACAAGTGAAGAGTAGCACAAAGAAAAAGTCCCATAGGAAGAACAACTTCAACAAGAACAGGATTTCCCACCAGAAGTTGAAGTGCAACCGGAAGAAGAAGCTCAGAATAAGGAAGAAGCACCTGCTAAAGAAGACCTACCTGAAGAAGAGGCATAACCGGAAGATGCAGCTCAACAAGGAGATGAAGAAAATAAGGAACATGATCAAGGAATTCCTGTACACACTGAGCAAGCTCAACTAGAAAAGGAGCCCAAGCAAAAGGAGCAAGAAGATATTCCAAGCTCCTCCTCATCTAAGAGAAAGTTATCATTTATTGAGGATAAAGAAGCCAAAAGGAGCAAGGCCACCGATACAGTGGTAGACATCAGCAAAATGTCAACCAGGCAGCTAAAGGAGTTGACCAAGAGGAAACAGGACATGGTCCTAACCACTGTCAAGAATATATTGTGCAACTTCATACCTGATGTTGACATAGATGAAGATGGACCTGTGATAAATCAGCTGGAAGTTTTGTCACAAGAAATCGATGATGACCTGATAGATCCAGAAACTATAGCTATAGATCACTATGAGAAGAAGAGAATAGAGATTCTCCACGGACAAGTTGAAGATATCAAGGTAACTCTGTCATCAAACTTAAGAGGTCTTCAACAACAGATCCAAGTTGCAGGAAGTTTAATGTTAAGAACTTCCAAATTTAAAACTTTCTTGCAAGATCTGACAGAGAAGTCAACAAAGACTTTAGAAGATATTAGAGCCATGTCTTCTCAATTTGGCATCAAAAATAAGTCAGCAACAAATTTTAGCAGAGAAATGACCAGTCTGGCTCTAATTCTAAGAAAGACTGCAGAAGAGGAGAATAAGAGAATCCAAGACATTATTGGATTTCAGTTATTTATGGCCCCAACATTTGACTCCATGCAACAAACTGCAACATCAATAGAAATTTTGATCAATGAACCTGATTATAAAACTGTGGAGGATATGGAGAACATCATTGTTTCTCTAAAAGCAGCCCAAAAGAACATTGAATATGTAACCGGTCAATGGGCATCGTTTCTTCATTCTGCAAAGAATATCTATAAGGATATCTTCACCAAGCTACAAATGTGAAATCATAAGTGAAGCTTAACCCTTTGTCCTATGGAGGCAAAAAGGGGAAGAAGAAGCAGAAGAAATGGGAAGCGGATTGGAAGCAGGACAAAGCAGCTACAGGGGAAGCAACAGTCAAGGGGAAGTCTGCAATCAGAAGAGAGTAGAACTAAAGTATACAGTACACAGGGTAGCAATCTAATCAAGGACATAATAGCCATAGAACCAAAACAGAAGAAGAGCTAAAGCACTTTAATAGGGGAAGTGTGCTACAGAGAAAAGAGAAGTCTACAGAACAAGGTATAAATTGTGATAAGTAAGTATGTATGGTTTTGAGCATGGTTTTGCCACCAATGATAAAGGGGAATATTGTTAGCAATTTAAATTGTCATTAGTGTAATTCTAAAACACCATTCCCACCGGTAAAGGTTCACCGGTCACTCACATTACTTTAAAGGCACTAGTAGGCTAGAAACAAAGTGTATGCACCGGTAGATTAAACAGAGGGAATACACCGGTAGACAGAACTAAGAACATTGTACCAATCTTTTACTGCATACAGGGATGAACCGGGTATAAGTTTATACCGGTCAAAACTGCATTAAGATCCACACCAGATTCTGCAGAGCAGTTTGAGTTAAAATTGGAATATGTGGAGCATCCACCACTCAGAAGTGGAGTTAGCTTTTTAATAGGAGTTAGCTTTATTTATGCAGATGTTTTTCAAGGTAAACTCCAAATCAGAACGCAAAGCTTTTTGCTAGTTGCATGATTTTATGTTGAGTTTACAGTGTGGCGGTTCTATGAGTTAAGGGTTTCATTTAGGTGAACTCTTGTATATATACAGGTCATAGGATGCAATAAAAAGCATTGTTGATAGTTTTTTAATAGAGATAGTAGAGAAGAGAGAGATTACAGTCACCAGAGGTGAAAGGCAAAGAGGCAGAAAAGATTCAACAACCAGGAAAATCGGGAAAGAGATCAACAGGTATGATCTAATCAAACAATCAGTGTCATATAAGATCATTGCTTTTATAAGGTTTGAAAGAAAATTGAAATCCCTCTATCAGGGTGAACCCTAATTGGTTCTTTCTAAAAATCCTTTAACCAGGTAACATCTTTGTTGATGATATTGCTATCAGGATTTAACTATGTAGTTTTTTGAGTCAAACTCATTGACCCATGATTCATGAGTAGTGGTTCACATGAACCCATCTCTCATGAGAATGAATGGAACACTTAGCACTCATTGGATCTAGGTGATGCTCACAGAGGTGAAGCACCAGGACTTCCCAGGAGGTCACCCATCCCAGTACTACTCCAGCTCTAGCACGCTTAACTATGGAGTTTCCTCCATGGTTAAACCCACACTACTTGCATCCTCATTTGCAAAACCTTCACCAAGTGTTGTGCCTTATGAACCATTCATTAGAAAGCCCCTTAAGCTCATCAATTGATAAGTAGGAGATATTTTTCCACAGCAAGTCAAATTGTGATATTGCTATCAGGATTTAACTATGTAGTTTTTTTAGTCAAACTCATTGACCCATGATTCATGAGTAGTGGTTCACACGAACCCATCTCTCATGAGAATGAATGGAACACTTATCACTCATTGGATCTAGGTGATGCTCACAAAGGTGAAGCACAACACTTGGTGAAGGTTTTGCAAATGAGGATGCAAGTAGAGTGGGTTTAACCATGGAGGAAACTTCATAGTTAAGTGCACTAGAGCTGGAGTAGTACTGGGATGGGTGACCTCCCGGGAAGTCCATGTGCTTCACCTCTGTGAGCATCACCTAGATCCAATGAGTGCTAAGTGTTCCATTCATTCTCATGAGAGATGGGTACGTGTGAACCACTACTCATGAATCATGGGTCAATAAGTTTGACTCAAAAAACTACACAGTTAAATCCTGATAGCAATATCACAATTTGACTTGCTGTGGAAAAATATCTCCTACTTATCAATTGATGAACTTAAGGGGCTTTCTAATGAATGGTTCATAAGGCACAACACTTGGTGAAGGTTTTGAAAATGAGGATGCAAGTAGAGAGGGTTTAACCATGGAGGAAACTCCATAGTTAAGCGCACTAGAGCTGGAGTAGTACTGGGATCGGTGACCTCCTGAGAAGTCCCGGTGCTTCACCTCTATGAGCATCATCTAGATCCAATGAGTGCTAAGTGTTCCATTCATTCTCATGAGAGATGGGTTCGTGTGAACCACTACTCATGAATCATGGGTCAATGAGTTTGACTCAAAAAACTACACAGTTATATCCTGATAGCAATATCACAATTTGACTTGCTGTGGAAAAATATCTCCTACTTATCAATCTTTGTTGATGTTGAAAGTCCTCTAACCAGGCAACTCCTAACAGAGTTAAGATCTTAACTGATCTTCTACCAAATCCCTTAACCGGGTAGCACCTTCACCAGTGCTTTGTAAGCTCCTAATAGGGCCCCTTCATTCTGCAGTAGTGAAGTTGTGAGCTCTGTCTCACCATGGTTTTTTCCTTCTAACCAAGGGTTTCCACATATACATCTTGTGTTGATCTGTGTGTTTCTATTTATGCTTATGAATGATTGTTTATATTCTGCTCATCTTGAAAGGATAATTAAACAAGTGTTGAATTGTAATAGAAACAAGTATTTACTAATTCACACCCCCCCTCTCAGTAACCGGTTAGTAATAACATGAGTTATAATCAAGAATGTTCCTTTGTTATTCTAGGATTTCATCCCTTACCTTTTGGCTTCAATTAGAAATTTTCTATGGATGGGTGAACAAAAAGTCACCATGCCCGATATAGATGCCAAGGTTTTAATTTCTATCAACCTTGGGTTCAAGATCTGTGATAAAATTAAAGTTAATCTTGAAGGTTCTCTTTACTCCTATGATATTAAGTTGTCTAGTGGTATTAATGTTTGCTTCTTGTGCAAAAAGGAGGGCTATATATTTGAAAAAAATTCCCTATTATTAATAGGGCTAGTAAAACTAGTTTCGGCTCCACCATTGAGGTTGCTCCTAGTGGCAAGGGCTTTTCTCCCTCCATCCATGTGCATTATTTCTCTCCTCCCCCAAACTCTTACATGCCTTGAGATGTCCCCCTACTCCTCCTTCTTCCCCCCTACCCCCACCCTTGACTCTAATTATTATGTTTAATTATCCATGTTGTTCCACCCCCTCCTAAGAAAGTTTCCTCTGCTAGTGAGCTGATTAGCCAGACTGCTTCTCCCGTGGGCTTTCCCTTGTCTCTACAAGATGAACCCCCTTTCAATACAAAAAATAGGATGGGTAGGCCAATAAATAACTCTCAACATATAGTGGTTGAGAAGATCAAGAGCAATATTACACAAAACAAAGAAGACAAATATGTGGCTAAGAACAAAGCAAAAAAATATGTTGCTAAGGAATCCCTCTATGAGATTAAATCCTTTAAGATGTTTCCTAATCTATTTAAAAACTCTGAGGCTATTTCCAAAGAGTGTGTCCAAGAGAAGTATTTCTCTGAATAATTTTTGTTGGTTAAAAACATAGTGAAAGAAATTGAGAGTAAAGGTAAAAATGATGATAACCCCCAAGGACCCACTAACCACACACCCCATAATGATTTTGTCTACAAATTGGCTTTATCTTATAATTTTAACATTTTGGATGATGCCCTCTTTAATGATGATGTGTTAGATTATAGTTTGGCTACCAAAACCATTAGTGGGGGTCATTTGAATAACATACCTATGAGGGCTATTGTCCCTTCGACCTTAGAGACCTCTAATGAAACTGAGTCTTTGCATACCCTAGTTGATTCTATTTTGAGAGGTTCTACATCTATTGATCCTCATGGAACATCTCAAGTAAGGGTGCGCATGGAGATTTTTCTAGAGATTGTGTCTATCTCTTACCATGGTAACCTTCATGGATCATTTCCCACTAAAGAGCCCTCCTTGGATCTAGTACCTATAGGAATAGCTGGGGAAGACCCTACTCCTGATATGATTAAAAAGGAAACCCCTTATAGGCCTTTTGAGATCAATATGCACAAAGGATCTCAATATTACAATTTAGAAAAGAAATTATAGGACTATGGACTCTCCCGGTCCAAACTCTAAGAGGAAGGAAATTGATAACACTAATCTCCCTAAGTGCTTTGACAACTTTAGGGTTGGAATGGATGTCACTAAATAATTTTGGATGGAGTTACTATGCTTGTCTTGGAATGTCATGGGCCTTGAGTTTCATGATAGGTAATACATTGTCAAAATATTAGTGATTCCTTTAGGAAAAAATATGGTATCTTTCTGCAAGAAGTGAAATCCACTCATTTAATGTTAGATGTGAGCCTAAGATGCATTTGGAGAGATGCATCTTATTTTGTCACTAGACATGAGAAAGGAAAAGGAGGAACAACTATCTTACCATCTAGTAAGTGATCACATTTTGTAAAAGATTTTGGGGTCTCTCCATGTAACATAGCTCTTTGGACTATTAGTGAGAAGGGTTGGGATTTAATCCATCTATGTCCCCAATTATTACAGGGAAATAATTGAGCTTTGGAAATATCTATGCAATCTAGATAATCATTACTGGATTATTTGTGGGGATTTCAATATGGTTGAGAATTAGGAAGGCAAAAAAGGTGGTAATAGGTTGGAGTGGAAATGTAATGAGCTTTACAACTTGCATAAAATAAAACCAAAACTTAATCTTTTTTATCCTTTGTAAAAAGGAAATAGCGCCATAATAACATTTGGTTCACTTGGTGTGACTTATATCAACAAGGTAATGAAATAATATATTGTAGGCTTGAAAAAAATTATGTGAACAAGAATTGGTTTAGTTTTCAGCTTAGCAATGGGGAGAGCACTATGAATGTCCACCCTTCTACCATTTCTGACCACCACCCTATCATTGCTAAGATTCATTCCATTTATGATGGAGGTAGTTAGTGCAAAAAGCCTCAATTTTTTTTCTCAATATTGATATATTAAAAGATGAGGATTGTTGCAATGCAATCATCGTGCTAAGGCATATCAATCATTGGATCCTTAAAAATAAGTCTTATATTGAAAAATAGAACACATATGTTAACAACTATAAGATTACCTTCCAAACCATTGGCAATTAAAAATTAATGGACAGTGGGAGGATTAAGTTTGAATTGAAGGACAATCTGTTGGAAGCAAAAAAGAATATTTGGGTGGACTCATCCAATCTTGATCTTAACAGTGGCCTAAACAATGCAAAAGATGCTCTAAGGAGGATCTAGAGCTAGAAGATAAGAGGCTTAAAAATCATAACTGAATCGAATTGGATCTCAAATGGTGATAGAGGGTCAAAAATCCTTTTTAACATTTGAAGCAAAAATAGGCTAGAGAGAATAAAAGAAAAATATATTATCAAAATCTTGTAGTGCAAGATCAAGAGGTCATTAAACATATGTTTTTAACCTTTTATAAGAATCTCTTCATTGTTGGAGATAAAGATCCAAAATATCAAAAGAAAAGGAAATTTTGCAAATCCATTATGCCTAATAATATTTCCACTTCTGATCATGTTGATCCAGATAAAGAATTCTCTTTGTTTAAGGTTAATAATGCTATCATTACACTCAACAATGACAAATCTCCAAGGGACAATGGTCTCCTTATTGAGTTCTACAAAACTGATATTGATTGGATTTGAGGAGATGATTTGCTAAATGTTTACAAGGAATTTGAAACTAGAGGATCTTTGGGTAGGGAGATCAACATAAGTCTCATCAAGTTACTATCCAAATAAGGTGACAAAGGCCTTATTAGAAATAGGAGGTTGATTACTCTTCTTAATGTTTCCTATAAGATCTTGGCAAATATTTTGGCGAAAAGGCTAGTTTATATTCTCCCTAAGTTTGTCGACAACACCAAAAGAACTTTTATCAAAGGTAGATACATCCTTGAAAATATTATCACAACCTAGAAAGCCATGAATTGGGATAAAAGGACAATCAATATGTTGGCATGTTTCTTTTGGATTTGGGAATAGTGTATTATAGGGTGGAGTGGTCCTTCCTTATCATGTCTGTTCTGGCTTTTGGATTTCCCAACAATTCATGTTATTGGGTTCATGTCTTATTGAAGGATGTTGAGGCAAGAATTGAGATTAATGGTTCCAAAACTAATTTCTTTAAGTTAGAGGTCCATTAGACAAGGTTTCCCTTTGTAACCCTCCCTCTTTTTCATTGCATTTTATGCTGTTCACTACCTTCTTAGGGAATCCAATCTCACTCCCAGAGTCAAAGGTATCAATCTTCCTAACAAGGACATGTTGGTTAATCTATAGTGTGGAGGACATAACTCTCTTTGTTATCATGGAGTAAAGTAACATGGACTCCCTAATGAAAAATCTTAACACCTTTTGTATGGCCTCTAGTGCTAAGTTGTCCTCTTCTATCATGTTGAGATAGAATTTGGACCCTCGTCCTTCATTTTATAAGTTTGATTTTGAGTATGGAGGGCCCTCCAAGAAATTACTGTACCTAAGGATCCCCTTTACTATGAACCGATTCCTTAAGGACATGTAGCTTTGAATAAAAACCAAACTTGAAAAGAAAATCAATATATGGAATAAGAATTTCCTTTCCCTTGCAGGGAGATTGCAAGTGTGTCAAAAGGATTTATCCTCATATAGCCTCTATTACTCTTTAGTATGGTTGTTCAACATTTATCAAATTAATGAGATTCAGAAGAAAATTAGGAAGTTCTTGTGGTTTGATGGGAAAGATAAAAGTGAACAACATTATGTTAAATGGAGTTGGTGCACCATGGAAAAGAAATGGGGTAGCTTGGGCTTAAAATATATTCAAACCCATGGTATGATGTTGGTAGTTAAATGGATCTTTAAATATCTTGATGGCCAAGAGCCTTGGAAAGTTCTTGTTTGACATAATATCAATAATTTTGTTTGCAAAGTTGTTAAAACTTGGAAGGGGCTTCCCTTTAGTGATATCTTGGTAGGTTATTTCCATGTCCTTCCTTTAGGTTCCAATGTCTTCAAGAGTATCTAGAAGGCTTAGGAAGTAGTCAAAGACTTTCTCTCCACCAAATACTGCATTTATAATAACAATGTTTTCATGGAAAGGTCTATTTGGTGGAATCTCAAGTGCAAAGATAGGCCCCTAGCTTTGATGCAAGGTTGTTTTGCTAAAAAGTGGAATAATAAAGGCATCAAGAGTTTTAAATTTATAAATGGTATCAAGAAGCCCAAGTCCTTGAATATTCTTAGTAGTGGATTTGAGCTACCTAGCACTCATTTAAGAACCTATTCTATTCTCAAATAAGTTTGTTCTTCTCTTAACCTGCCCAAAAAACTTACTCTTTTGATTGGCTTAAAAATGTGTCTTGGCATGATGGCACTAAGAATTTTTAAGATTAATCCAAAGATTATTTATAATTATTTATCTAATAATTATTCATTATTTATGCATCTAAATAACTCTTGGCATACCATGTTGTCTAATAAGGAATGAAATAGAATTTTGTGTAGGTCTTAGAATATCCTTATTGAGTCTAAAAAATTATGGTTCAAATGGCTCCTTTTTCTCCAAAGGTTTCCTTACAAATTTTTATATGATGATGTTGATTTGTGTAGCATTTGTAAAAGTTTGGAATGTATTAAGCACACTGTTTTTTATTGTTTTATTGCCAAGGAAATTTGGATTTTTCTTTGTGTAATAATCTTAATGGTAGAAACATAAACAATAATTATCTAATGTAATCTTGCATGGAAATACTCAAGGTTTTTCAAAAGAATTAAATAACTTTTGTTTGTTGTTATCTACATAAGTACTTTGGAAAATCTAGATTTAGAGTAATGAGGAGAAATTTAAGGTAGGATTAGGGTGCTTACTGAGTTTGCACAGAAACTCATCATTTACAATGTTGTTTCACAATTCACTATCATGCTGAAGATTTTAAAGGGAATGTTTGAAAAGCTACTTGAAGATGGACTTGTCACGATCAACGCCTCCAAGATCCTATATGGAAAAACTTGGGCCAACAAGAAGAAAGAGAACCAACCATTTTTGCAAGGATTTCTAGAATTTGTTAAGAGGTGCAATGAAATGGATGTAAATGAGGATCATGCTAAGGAAGCACCAATACCTCGAGGAACTAATAGCGAGGTTGCAATCTAACTTGCTCTGTGATACATCTTTTTGTAGATCTTGTTATTTATGTAGCTCTATATATCACTTATGATAGTGGACTTGTATGTATTTTTTTTAGCGACTCATTCTATTTTTTGTTATACAACACTATATCATGATACAGTGATGCTAATAGTGACCT
This sequence comes from Chamaecyparis obtusa, assembly GCA_027943335.1. NCBI lineage: Eukaryota > Viridiplantae > Streptophyta > Pinopsida > Cupressales > Cupressaceae > Chamaecyparis > Chamaecyparis obtusa. The sequence goes on from BSBK01001958.1 coordinate 1,713,003, forward strand.
TCTGAATTTAGTACTCTTAGTAGGTTATGAATGTCATAATTGTAAGTCTTATCTTTTTTACTATCTATAATATATATTAAAAAATGATTTAGTTAGAGGATCTAGGGAATAAGGATAGGCCTAATTAAATACATATAATGTCATTTAATCTAAAGTGGTGGATAAAGGTGTTTAGGGTTAAACTTAATTAAATAAATAAAAATCTATTTAATTAAGGGTGTGGGATAAAGGTAAAAGATTTATTAATTGGTTAATTAATTAATAAGCATTTATTTAATTAGTTAAGATAGGCTAAAGTCAAATATGGTTGAGTATGAGCAAATTTAGGTGTCACAAAATATTGACACTTATCACTACAACATATCAACAAGTAATGTTTAGGTTAGTATTTAAACATCACATATTACACACCATTTGTACACATGGAACATAATCATCATGTACTTTCATTTCTAACATAGTTTTTCTATCATAAGTGGCTTTTGTGTATCAACATTATGGATGAAAAGTGGTTCACATTTTCAACTTGATGTAAATTATGTTCATTTAGGCCATGCTTCAACATGCTTTGGGTTAAAACAACCCAAGTTATCTAGTTTTAAGTTTAGACTATGTAGTCAACATACTTGGACTACTCATGGGCACAATCAACTTAGGTTCTCCAAATTTTGAGATATTTTTTTTTATTAATAAGAATTACCATTGGTAAAGAGTTTAAGTTACATTATTCACAAAAAATGGCAGGGTGATATAAGATCAACCCCTGAGAGTCATTCAGGCAGTGCCAAAAAAAGCTACATTGATAGAATAGCGGGTAGAGCCCATAAGAAAATGCATAAAATACTATCCACTAAGTAGCTAAAGTAGTGGCTGAGGGAAACGGTGGAGGATCCTTATCATCCTTGCGACCCCATACATCAATAGGGTCAAGAGTGTCATCTAGAAGGGACCGCCCTTCATCAGCTAGCATCATCTTCTTTTCCCAGTCTCCTTCATGATTGGGGGTATGGCTAGAGATAGATGCAAAAGCCATTTGGATGAGCTCGACAAAATAGTATCACCATTGGTATCCGACTGGCTAATTCCCACACTAATAGAAGGACCTACAACTCCTTTATTCAACCCAAAAAAGAGCAACCACCATGTGGCAGAGAGGTGGAGCATCAATGTTAAACATCTCTTTTTCCACCAAAGTAGTGACGAGGGGCTTGGGAACATGAGCTCAAGGAAAGGTAGGCAAAGGAACTTCTATTTCACTACTTACCATGGGGCAGAGACCTATCATGTGAGGCTAATGGGTTTGGTTGAACTCTAGCAACTAGATACAAGGGGCATTTCTCCAATGTTGCAAGAGATCCTACAAGTGAGCTACCTCAAGTCCAACTTTGTTGACATGCACTTGAATCTTACGCATCACATTATTACAAATACATGCTTGAGTAAAGAGAGAAACATGAACTCAATAGACATGTGAGAAAAGATAACCACATTCCTATCTCTCCATAAAGTAAATAGTATTTCCATTATGAAATAATTCCTTATTTGCATGAATCTGAAGGGAAACCAAGAATAATCCGCTAACAAAATCATATGCCAAGAAAAATTCTTACATCGAAAAGCTAAAAAAAATTGTGAATTCATGTCCACATTTGTTGGGCTCTTCACAATACCAAAATAGGTGTTTGAAAATCTCTAGTTTCCCAAAAAATAGGTAGTGAGCATCTAGTATGTCTAGATGCCACAAGTGAGAGTCTGGCGGAAAGCCTTGGAAAAGAACTTGCCAAGAAAAATGTACTAGCTTAGCCTCAACAATAGCAACCCATATGGTGTAGAATATGTAATGCCACATAGACTAAGAGGATTGCAAATTCCACATAAGGTTCAAGGTTAGTGCCATGGGAAAATGTGGAACAAGCCAATGATATCCCAACATGGGCTTGTAGTAACAGAAGGAGGTGTTGGGAGACCATTGACAATCCTTCCATCGCAACCTAATCAAGTGGATGCCTAGCTTGTGAATCATATTTGAATGCAGTACTGAATTGACGAGGTCAAAAGTATGTCACTTTGGGTGGTTGAGATGAAATTGGGCTTGCGAATATTCCCAAGAGCAAAGATTCATAGTATCTCTAGAAAATAATCTCAAGGAGTGAAGATTTCATGCTTATGAAATCACATATCACTATAAAGAATAAAAAATGATGGTGATATGATTGGTTATGTTGTGATGTGTTCACCAACATGTAAATAATATCCTTTACATATATAAGAATTGGGGAAGGTAAGATTCTCTTCTTAACCCCAAATTCCCAAAGGAAAGATCCAAATTATTTAACCACAAGAAAATGGTCAATGCATAAATGAATCAATCTATTAGTAATAAGAAGAAAGAGGAAAACCTTACATTCCATCTTGGAAGAGAGTGTTAAAATCTTAATTAAAATGTATTGAAGACAAATACTAACCTCAAAGTATAGCAGATCTGGAAATACCTATTTTCTGGTGTCTGTACTGAGTTTTTGGAAATTCTACAACCGGATGTAGAACAGAAACACAAAGACGGAGAAAACCCAAAAATATTTTTCTTTTCTGAGCCAGGTCGACCTTGACCCAAATACGGGGGTGCAATCATGCCCCTTTATGTCGACCTTGACTTGCACTGCTCTGACGGAAATTCTATTTACGGATCCCGTAAGTTTGTCGAAAAGGGTATCTGAATTTGTTCTATAATTCATTGTTCTACACCTACACCTGCAAGAAAAATGGTTTTGTTGTTTGGATGAGGGATTTTCCTTGGTCAAACCCTAGTTTTGAAATTAACCTTGAAATAGAATTGAAATTGTAGTAATAAACAAAGTAAATAGAACAATTCACCTTGCTTATGTTGAAACCCTTGTGGAGGATTCGAATCCTTGAATCCACAAGTATGGATGCTCCAAATGGATATAAAATTGTAGAATGTAGGATGTCTCAAATCAATTGCCTTTAGATCTTCAACACCAATCTTGAATGGATCTTGGAATAGGAAGAAGCTTGAATGGATATGGATGGAGAAATCTTCAACAAAAGGGCTCCATAGAGATTGGATCCTTCAATGGCTACCAATGGATCTCCTTGATGAATTGAATCTTGAATGCTTGAATGCTTGAATGCTTGAATGCTCGCTTTGATAGATTATGCATAGATGATCCTCCCTTTTCTTTCCTTCTCTTTTCCTTTTTTTTTTTCCTTTTTTTCTTTTCTTCTCTTTTCCTCCCTAAAATGAGAGGAGAAAGCTTCTTTATATACTAGTCTAGGACACCAACTTCTAGAGAGGCCGACATATGAGAAATAAATTCCCATTAGGCTCATACCCTTAGAAGTGGACCTATATTAAATGTCTTTTAAGAGTCACCATTTCGAAACCTGAAGCAGCCGACCCAGAAGCAAGAAAGAATTTTTTCCAAACCTCGACATCCGAAAATCTTTAGAATTTGAAATTTAGACCCTGGGTCAGGGTCGAGGTCGACCTTGACCCTGAGGTCAAGAACCTCAAAATATCAGAGAAAGATACCATAAATAGGTAGGAAAGAAGTGGAAAATAGGGAAGGATAGGGGAAAAACTAGATCCAAGTCAAAGATCCATTCAAGGCATTTGACATGACCCCAAACCACTTACTCGGAGGGCTAAACCAATCCTAAATGGAAGTGCTTCTATTTTCCGATGATACAATCACAAACTCCAGGGATGTGGGCCAAAGGAATCCCTTGAACTTGAATGAGAGATGACTGTATGCACCCAAAAATGGTCGCCTAGACTTTGGGCCCCATTTATTCGATTTATCAATCCTGAATCATTTTTATCAATAATCAATATTTTCAACATTATCAATTTCTTGATCAAGTCTTAATTTCGATCATATATTGGATTTTTATCCTATGGGCTAACCATTTATCCTAAGTCTTTATTTATTTAAAAGGAATATTTCCTCCCCTTTTGATTAAATAAAAAGCCCACCTTTCCTCTTATCCTAAGTTGCACAAATAAAGCATTATTCATATTTTATAAAAAGGAGAAAAGCACTTTTTGTCTCATATGGACATAAAGTCAACTCCTATTTTCCTATTGGAGGATACTTGTGCACATGGATTGCTCCTCTTTCAACCTCCACCGTTGATTGAGACTTTTGCCTCTTAATCTCCATGGTCCATTCCTTTGCATTTCTTATAAAAGGAGAGCTCTCTCCTTCATTTGCATATACCATGTTTTTATGCTAATGTTATGCTACAGGTTTTAGGTGCATTTGGAGCTTTTGAGGATATTGAAGACTTGTTGCTTTCATCATTTAGTTGCATATTTGCTTTCATAGTTGCATAATAATGGCATTCTTAGTATAGGTTTCCTTTTATGCAATAGAATAAGCTCACATAGTCTAAATAGGAGGCATTGTAATCCATTGCTATTTCCTTTCATAGATTAGTTGCATTGTACTTTCCTTTCATAGCTTAGATTGCATCCTCATTTTAGTTGCATTGCATTGCATCTGCATATTGGATTCTTGGAGATATTGGCATTGTTGCCCTTGTCTTCACTTGAATCTCTCATTGTATGGTTGACTAGCAAGGTCACAAGCTTGTAGCTCTAGCTGAGAGCAAACACATCATAGTCCCTTGCAACTCCATGCATAGAGAGCTATGAGCCGCTTTGTGAGGCCTCATTTTTTAGCAACCTTGCATGTAATGGTTCATAGAAGTGCACCATTTTAGTGTGTACAATGACCACCCAATATTGTGTTGATTGAAAGAAAGTCCATCCTCAAATCTAGTCTCATCCTGGTGGAGACAAGGCTTAATAGCTTCCCAGGCCCACTAAGTGTTTTTAGAAACAAAAGTGTCATGGATATGAACAACATCTTTCATTAAAGGAAGGGTTTGAAATCCAGTCCCCTTTCGGGTAGGCTTATGATCCAAGTAGCCTAAAGAAATACAATATTGAGAAGAATTTTCCAGCCCTCATTGCCAGAGATGGCATAAATAACGCATTTGGAAGACAAGCCAAGGCCTTTCTTATAGGTGGACAATAGGTCAATACCTTTGGACTCTCTAGGAAGACAATGGTATTCCTAGGTGACCTGGTGAAATCCATGGTGGTTAGCTCCCAAGGCCCACAAAAAATATTGAAGAAGTTTTTCCAACTTGTTGTATAAGGCCTTTGAAGGTACCCAACAAGAGGAATAATAAACATGAGTGGTGACCAACGCTTTGGAATAAATCTAGAATTTACCAGCTAAAGAAATCAACTTGGTAATCTAGTAAGCAATTTTTTTTCTCAATTATGTCAAAGAATTGCATTCTAAAGATTCAGAGCAGATCCATGAAATGAAAAAGGAATGCCTATAAATTAAAAGATTTCTCCATGGAAAATCCACTTCCACCCATATTGGACAATCCAAGGTGGATCCAAGAGGAAGGACTACCTGAAACATTGGGTTTGGTGTCATTGACTCATCTTGTAGAAATAGAAAAAGTGAGAATTTAGCCAGAACCCTCGACAATCAAAATGTACAAGGAGGGAGCCAAAAGGAAACCCTGGAAAATGAACCTAAACAGACCAAAAGCCAAAGATTGCCACCCATTAACGGTGATGCAAGATGAAGTTTCTCCAAAGAGCATTTGCACATAAAATAGGGACCAAACCCCAGATCTTTGAGCATAGTGAGAATAAAGGGTCATTCAATGCGGTCATATGCCCTAGTAAAATCAATTTTGACAAGAATGGCATTTTATTTAGAGAAATGGGTCATTCCATGCCTTCCCCAAAAATAATAATATCAAGGATAAACCTAAATTTGATGAAGCTAGTCTTCTTAGGACAAACAATTTGTAGAAGAAGATGATGGATCTTAAGGGCCAAGGATTTGGAAATGATTTTTTATGAAAAATTAAGCAGAGTAATGGGTCACCAATTCCAAATGTCTTATGGATCTCTTACCTTAGGTATGAGTTTTATGTTTCCCTTATTAATAAGCTAACCGAGAGATTATGAATGGAAGGCTTCCAAATAAACTTCGTAGAGCTCTAGGCCAACACAAGGCCAAAAATCTTTATAAAATTCACAAGGGAAGTCATCACAACCAAGAACTTTATCATCCTCTATGGAGGACATAGCCTCTTTAAGGTCCTCGGGGGTAAGCATTTGATTGCAAAATACTTTTTTACATTCATAAAGTTGAGAGGGAACAACAAAGAGACAATTCCTCAAGGCATGATCTCATTCAAGGGAATTTCCATGTGTGGTGAACACCTTCTCATAATGCCTTATAAAGGCTTAAAAAATATTTGGAATCTTAGAAAGCATTGTTTGTCCATACCTGACGCACTTAACCAAGTGAGGAGTGATGTTCCCAAAGAGACAAAAAAATCTCTTTAGATGCATGATCCCCCACTTTGAGCTAATGTAGTCTGGTTTTGATTTGCACTCTACGCATAACATAGTTATTAGAAATTTTCTTCTGGTGGAAAAGTTGAGCTACCGAAACCTACAACTCAGGAAGAATGGGTTGGAAGCAAGGGCTTTTGTGGTATTGTCCAAATCCATGATGGTTGCCTCATAAGACCATTGACAATACATGGTCAATTGCTAGCCATAAATGTGGAAAAAATGAGTCATGCACTAGATAGCATAATTCCACCATGTAATACAACCAGTTGGCTAAGTGGGCTAACTTTCAATATTCCAAACCCTCTGAATGCATGCCATCATGGGAAGGTGGTTAAATAACGAGGTGTTAGAAAAAAGTGGTTTTTAGGTGGGTGTAAACAACCCACTTTCCATTCAATTTTGAACTTTATGGGATAGTGGTTTGACAAAGTTACCTCGAGGAGAAGTAAAATCGGTAATTCTTGATTTCCCCAAAAGATAAAAAAATATTGACCAAGATCATGGCATGATTAAACTATTTGAAAATTTTGTCAAAACTAGCTCAATAATTACTCCAAGTGTGTCAGGCACCTTAAGGCTAGAGGCGGTTGGTATTAGGGTTGAAAATACCTAATTTATTGTGCATATAAAACCATCCATCTCTTTTATCAGGTGTCCAACAGATAGTAGGAACCCTTATTTATATGAGACTACTTTAACCATATTAAAGTCCTCACACATAACCCAAGTGGTTGATGGTAATGAATCAATTATCCATCACTAGAGATGTGATATTTCTATAGTATTACTGGGATAATAAACATCAATGATCCCAAAAGAGTGATTATCAAGTGACATGAGGACCCACACAAATCGTTGAGCAGGATCTAACCCATGAGCCACAATAGAAGAATGCCATCATGGGGAGATGAGGATGACAACACCTCCTAGACCGCATTTGTGTTCTGAATAAAAAATCAGGCTAGTTGGCCAAATCACATGATTTGTAGAACAAGCATGAAGAGCACAATTTTAATTTCTCGAAGAAAAAATATCTATACTAGGATAATTATGTCAAGTAACTCACATTAAATACTTCCTAGCAAGGTCAATTAGATCTCAAACATTCCATGGCATAAAATTAATGATTCAAAATCTTACATGTCATCCTCATCCTCAAGAGAAGAGAATCTATTTTGCAAGAAGTTGGAATTTGGCCAAGAGCTAGGGTAGGACTCTCTTGGAATCACCTTGCATTTTTGGATCATTTTTACCATATGCTTACCTCCCAAAAGGGTCACAATAGTGACATAATGAAGACAGTTGAGTAGACAAAATTGATGTAGGCTAAGGGGTGTGAACCCACATCATGTAATAAAACCTTCACCATCTAAATTTCCCCTTGAGAACCAGGGTTTAAAGTAGCTTGTGGTTGTGGATAGACCTTGAGCTACAACAATGGTTGAGTTTACTCCTGATATTACGATTGCATACCAACAAAATTAGACTACCTTTGAGAAGTAGATGAAGAGACCTTTCCTTTGCAAACATTCATAATCCATCCATCCTCATTCTTATAAACTTGAGAAGATCATGGAGAGGCATACTCCTTGGGTGAAGTTTTAACCCTCGGGAAAGACAAAGGGAAATCCTTATTTTTATGCTCAAAAGATTGGCACCAATAACATGTAATGAGAAAATTTAGATAGAGCACTTGTTGAGAGTAGCATTGACCTCCTTTCTGAATTTCAATAGTCACTCTAAGGTCTCAAGACAAATCCACTTTTACAAAAACCATATTTTGAGGATGAGAATGAAAAAAATGATCAGGTTCCATTCAAGCCACCTTGCCAATGGATTGGGCAATGGTTTGCAAAAAATTCCAACATGGAAAAGGGAGAACATAAAACTCTATCTAGGCTATACTTTGAGCTTCTTGTCATCTTAGATAGTGAAGTGTCATGACCATGGATGAAAAATAAGCAAGGATGAATGAAAAAACCAAGGCCCATGATGGAGGACAACCTGGACATGGGTAGGATCAGAAAAGTGAAACAAAAAGAAACCCTTGGTGAGATTTTGGATGTCATCAAGTTGGAGCCCATGAGGGGCCCAAGATTTGGCAACCCAATCATGAAACATGCTTTTAAGTGGAACCCTCCCCACAAAGTATCTTGTCAAATTAAATTCTCGATCCATTCACATGCACTATCAAAGTATCAGGTAGACAAAACAACATCAGGGTTACCAAAAGACGTACCTCATGAAATACCTTCAAGACAAACTTGCAAGGTTGTTTGTTCGAGGATGCCATAGTCACTTTTTTCCAGAGCTCTAGTACTAGCATCAACTATTGGGCTGAGGTTGGCTGAGACCATTAAAAATCCAAGGATCCTAGAATAAATGCAATATGAAAAGGGGAAAACTCAAAGCACAGACAATAGACTACAACAAGCACACAAAACCCTAATAGATTGAGGTAAATTTTGAATAACCTTCTTCTACAAAATTAGTCACATAAAATAAAAAATGATGGTGAAAAATAACACAAAAAACTCATGTAATCTCAAAATGGGATATAGCATTGTGGAAACTCAACTCAACTTGAAAAAATAAACATGTGCTTCTACATCAATTCCATATCTTGGTTCTTGAAAAAAATTAAAGGGAATAATCTATTACTCAAGAAAAATATTTTGTAGAATTGGAACATTGTATCAAGAAATGAGATGCCATAAACAAGTTCTTGGATGCACAACATGAATAATGGTTTTACCACTACCTTTTTAAATGAAGAGAAATATTTTGTAGAATTGGAACTTTGTATCAAGAAATGAGATGCCATAAACAAGTTCTTGAATGCACAACATGAATAATGGTTTTACCACTACCCTTTTAAATGAAGAGTAGGAAATTCCAATGATGTACATAATCCTAGACGCAGTAGAATAATATTTTATATTGGTCATCTTTACTAGAAGCTAACAAAATTATATATAAGATGAACTAAACAATGATTTTCATGTTATAATATATGTACATTTTGATTGAGATTTAATTGAATATTTTTCTATTCATTTATATCACGTACATTTTATTTGTCAATCTTTGTCCTCCATTCCATTTCTAGCTTTAACACATATGTTAAAGCCACTTTATAAATAAAACACATGAAAAATGTTAAGTTCTACATTTCATATGCAACAAATCTGATTTTTTTATCCCAAGTTTGGGAGAAATACTTAATAACCTACTTAGAACTGAGCTTTTCCTTAATAGGAAATGGATAGATCCAATAACAACATAGGAAAAATAAATACTTATGAAAATGGGCTTTAGTGGGATACAATGAATCCTTCCACTAATTTTGAGGCACCTAAACTTGAATTATATGGAGAAGATTGTTAGGAATGAGTGTCTAAATCTTCAAAATGGCTTTAACATTCCATTATTGAATTTGAATATAGCTTTAAGCTTTAGAAAAAGAATCCAACACCTTAAGCATTTGGAAAATGTTTAAGATAACTTCAATTTTCTTTTAGAATAATCAAGGAGGTCACACACAAATGATTAATGACTATTTTTGTTAATAAAAAAATATTAAACTATGGTAGAATTACAAAAAGTATGTAATATAATTCTTATAATCAAAGATGGTATTGTATCTTGCCTCGATATAATAAAACACCATTTGCTTGACACGAATGAAATATATCACTATAAATTTCAAGGAATCATTCCTCTTCACCATTAAACAAGGAAGACAAAGGTCATTTGTATGACCTTTAAAGTTTCCATGGATAATATTAATGACAAATTGAAGAAAATAAAATATTAACCACTTTCTTAATCCCTCTCTAATATGTCAACTTAAAAAATATCAACATTAAAAATGTGTTTAGATGTAATTTCTCAATTCATCCCTTGAAATAAATAAAATTTTAAAAAAAAATCAATAGATGCTACACCCACCCACCCACCTTGTTATGCCATTAATTTCAAATGATTTCATAAAATTGACATGCTACTCAAATATTTCAATTACAAAGCACATTAAACAGGTCATATCATCAATCTTATCAAAAAAGAGTGTTGTTTGGCAAACCCATATGATACGATGTTATATGATAAGAGAAAAACCCCATAGAAGAGTTTAGGCCAAAATGCAATGTTTTTTAAGAACATTTTTGGGATGTGAAGCTCACTAAAAGGATGGAGGACTTGATCCTAAGATCAACTTTGGCAATGTCCTTCTTTAGTAATATTGGATTTTGAGGTGTGGATTCCATCATAGGTTCCCAAAAAAATTTAAATTTTTTTTTTATACATTATAATTTTTTGAAATTTTGATTATTATATATATCATCAGAGCTTTTTTTTTAATAAAAATATTAGTCGAATTAAATTTTGATTATTATATATATCATCAAAGTTTTTTTTTAAATGAAAATATTAGTCAAATTAAATTAATTTAAAGATCAAAATACATCGAGTCAGAAATAAAATGGGAGGAAGAGGTCACTTCCAGTCAAGTCATGTGTGGCTAGGCCCAGAGTCATATGGGCCAAGCCCGAAAATTGAAAAAATAAAACAAAAAAAAATAGAGTCGCATGAACCACGCCCAAAAGCGAAGAACTACAAATAAATGGACCTAGCCCAAAAGAGAAACACCCTCAAGCATCCAAAGCTTCAATATATTGTAAATGTTAAAATATTTTAACAAAATATTAAAATCAAATGTATCAATTTTTTCAATTCATGAATTGATTGAAGATTGTTCATAGATTCGATTGTGTTAGTTTTTGTATCAATACTTCGAATGAAATATATAATTTAGATTATATATTTCATCAAAGTAATGTTAAAATATTTAACACAAATATTAAAATCAAATGTATCATTTTTTCACAATTCATAAATTGATTGAAGATTGTTCATAGATTGGATTGTGTTAGTTTTTGTATTAATGCTTCGAATCATATTCTATGATCCATCACTTTTTTTACTCTTTAAACACTGCATCATCTTGATGATTGATTATAGAAATTGTGTTGTCAATTTTTGCAACATTTCAAATCATACTTAATGATCCACCCCTTTTACTCTTCTAGCATTCCTCCATCCTCACGATCAATCATAGAGAGTGTGTGTTAGTTTTTGCATCAACATTTTGTACTATGTGATCCATCATTTTTACTCTTCTAGCAATCCTTCATCCAAATGATTGATCATAGAGATTGTGTGCAGTTTTTGCATCAACATTTCAAATCATACTCTATGATCCATCATTTTTACTCTTCTAACATTCCTTCATCCTCATGATTGATCATATAAATTGTGTGTAGTTTTTGCATCAACATTTCAGATCATACTCTACGATCCATCATTTTTACTCTTCTAGCACTCCTTCATCCTAATGATCCTAGAACATGATCCGAAATATTGACACAAAACCTAACACACAATCAAATCTAAACTTCAATCAAAACATTAAAATTTAAAACATAAACTAACACACAATCAAATCCAATCTTCAACCAAAAGATTACAATTTAAAACATATATCATTTCCCTTACACTATGGGGGTCGTCCATCCTTAGAAGGGAAGGTGAATTATTACTTTGCCAAAAGTACAAACGAACGATATTAGCTAACGCTTAAATAGAAAGGAACGAAGGAGTAGAGAGAAAACAAATAAATTTAAAAACAAACAGAGATCAGGAAATCAAGAGAAGAAGTAAGTAAATAAGTTCTGTTGCCCCCTAAACCTGCACAGAAACTTATATAACCTTCCGCTTTGTTAACAGCGGTTGAAGAATGGCGTCCATTGAAATGCAGTAAAACCTTAAAAAGGGTTAAAGTTACAGGGAAATATAATCCCACATGCGAGGTGCAGGAAAGAGAAGAGAGAAGGGGACCTTTATAACTGCGAGGGAGGGGACAATTGAAGTATACATACCTGGGCGGGGTCTATTGGTGATCAGGGAGGCCAATGGCCTGGAAACATCACCTCCATTGCACAGAGAGGAGGGGGGTGTTTCTAGCATCACCTAATGGGTGAGTGCACGTCATAATATTTGGTAGTGGGGGCATGCGTACGCGCAGCCCCTAATCAATCAAACCCAAATAATTATGGATTCATGAAACATTTGATAATTTAAATGAGGGAAACACAAAGATCTATGAAATCGTTAAACATTAGCTAAGTTAAATGGGGGTATTTACAGAGTACCAAGTATTAGAGCTAGAGGAAGGAAAATATAAATAATAGCTTTTGTATGGAGTGCGGTAAGTAACAGTTATATGATTGTGGACAATCAAATGGACGCTATTTTTGCTTCTTTGTAGACAAAACAGGTAATCTTGCAGGTATGTTAAAGTAGCCTGTCTGTTTACCAGTAATTTCTTAGTTTAATTAGGCAGGTAGCTCCTACATTGCATGAAGGTACTTGTCTCCAAAAGTGGACAATGTGATGTTCTCCTAGAAAAGTGGACAAAAGTTTGTGGACAATTTGATGGTCTTTTAGATTGCTGGCTCACTTTTGAGGATGTTATTGAAATTGTACTAGGGGAGAGGGACCAATAGTTGTGCGGGGTCCTTCTCCCCTAGAAAAGTGGACAAAGGTTTGTGAACAATTTGATGATCTTTTAGATTGCTGGCTCACTCTTGAGGCTGTTTTTAAAATTGTATCTTCATATCCCTTTGATTAATAATGGGTTTCAAGGTGTCTTTTAAATTGTAACTTCTTAAAAGTGAACAATTTAATAGTCTAGCAATTTAATGGTCTTCTAGACTATTGGGGTTTGTGGATGTCATTAAGATTGTATCTATGTGAGCATCATCTAGATGTCATGTGTGTTAAGTGTTCCATTCACTCCCGTGAGAGATGGGTTCTTGTGAACTACTATTTATGAAACATGGGTCTATGAATTTGACTCAAAAATTACATAGTTGAAGCTTTATAGCAATATCTCAAAGTTGTACCTTCCTAAAAGTGTTCAATCAAGTCCAATAGTCTTTTAGACAATTGGGGCTTGTGGATGTCATTAAAATTGTGCCTTTCTAAAGGAGACAATCTAATGGTCCCTTCAATTTTTGATAGCAATATCACAAAATTGTACCTTCCTAAAGTGTTCAATCAAATCCAGTAGTCTTTTAGATGGTTGGGGCTTGTGGATGTCATTAAAATTGCATCTTTCTAAAAGGAGACAATCTAATAGTCTCTTAGACTTATGGGTCTTGTGGATGTCATTAAAATTCCTTCATTCAATGCTAAAACCTTTAGTCTCTGTTGAGTCTAGTGAACATCATTAAAAGTATATAAAAGTGGACAATCTTATGGTACCTTAGACCAATGGATCTTGTAGACGTCATTAAAATTCCTTCATTCAATGCTAAAATCTTTAGACTCTCTTGGGTCTAGTGAACATCACTAAAAGTATCTAAAAGTGGACAATCTAAAAGTTTCTTAGACCATTGGTTCTTGTGGACATCAACAAATTTCCTTCAATTGATGTTAAATCTCTAGACTCTATTTGTTTAGTGAGTGTCGTTAAAATTCCTTCATTTATTTCATGCTCTTTTTGCTTCTCTACGTACAAAACAATAATCTTGGTAGCTTATATGCTTAATAGGTGAACTATAATTAAATAGCATGTAGGCTTAATGGGTGAGCAATAACTAATGAGTCTTTACGCTTAATGGGTGAACAATAATTTTTAAGGTTAATTGGGTAGCTTGTATGATTAATGGGTGTCTTAAGTGTGAAGTATTTTCTCTTAATGGGAGAACAATAATTTTTAAGGTTAATTAGGTAGCTTGTATGATTAATGGGTGTGTTGAGTGTGAAGTATTTTTGCATTCTAGGCAAATACTTCATAAATTTTAATGGGCTTACACACTATGTGAGAGTGGAAAATATAATCCTTATTTTTCTCCAAGGAGAATGATGTACTTATAAGTTTGCACATTTATAAGTGGCATATAATTGGTGTTGGATTTGACCACCGCGTGAGTTCTATTCAATTTTAGTTCACATGTTTAAACTAGGGGGTGTAAGATCATGGGTCATAAAAAGAAATTTAAAAATAAAATCTTTTCTAGAGGATATAAGGGCATGTTAAAAGATAAATGAACAATAATTAACAAAGAATTTTGAATTTAAGAGTTAATATGGACACTTTCAAAATAATAAACATAATAAAGGATTTAGCTTTATGTGTAATTCATGACAATTTGGTGTGGTTTATGTTTGAAAATATAAGTTATTATTTTGTGACCAAATTTGAAAATGGAATGTTCAAAATTATCATTAAATAATTTGTTCTCTAATTTAGGTCATGTTTGCACCTATGAATTCAAACCTAATACTTGTAAATGACCTTTTGCTATAGAAAAGACTTGTGTCTATGACCTACAAAACATTGCTTGGCTCTATTATTTGGATTGATACTTTGGACTTTATTGTGCAAGTGTAATGCCTCGCTAAGGAACCCTCAGAACACAAGGTCAAATATGCACTTAACAAAAAAAAACTGAAACAAAAGGATATAACATCTATTAGAAGTGCAATAATAACCAATAAGCATTAACACGATAACAACCAACGATCCTCAAATGATCATGCACAGGTGAAAGACTAAAAATCACAACCAAAGGTTCCAAGACAATCTACAAGCCAAGCATGAACAACTAATGTCGCATTCAAACCACCACATGAAAGTTCAAACTTTGTCCACAAACCTCATGGGTCAAGACCGGACCATCATCAATGGTTGCCAATCGAGGATACAAGTTCATCCTCAATACAATCCAATTACAAGGTTCAATTTAAACCCAATATAAGAAAGGTGATTACAATTATATCATATAGACTCAGAATACCGGTTGTGAATACTTGAAAAGAATCCTCCGAATAATGGGTATCCAAATATAAAATTAATTTTTGGACAGACCCTCGAGAAGTGCTCATTGTCATAGATGTGCTAAAAATAGAGAACATATGCACTAATTTGGTTAACACATGTGTTAGACTGTTGAGTCTATGTGCTAGTTTGTTCCTCATATGCACTAAAATAGTTGACATGTGCATGAGAATAGAGTGTGTATGCACTACTCTATTTTGCATATGCGCTACATTGCTCTTGGATTACACAAAATAAACTAAAAACTAATCTAAAAGGGGTTTTCTCTGTTCAATAACCAGGTAGGTTTGCCGACACCAATGTACAACTAAAATAGAAGGCTTGTTATACATCGAGGAGTATTAGATACACAAATTGAGGCCATAGTCACTTGATAGTAACAACAATAACATAATAGAAACTAATCTAATGAGCATAAGCATCAAATACATATATATCAATGAAAAGAGATGTAAGGGATGGCAAGGAGCACTCAATGATCATAATCTTTGTCTTTGGAGGAAGACCATCACATGTACATCACTCCCTAGTAGTGGTATAGTGCAATGCCACCCTACCATGTGGAACCCTTAGGCCCACCCCACCATGTTTTCAAAGATAGTCACCCGACCACAATCATAAGGTACACACACACAAGAAAGGAGTGGCTAACACCCACCAATCATATGCAGAACCCAAGGAATAGTATAGTGAACTAATGTAACACATAAATGTAGAGTATAGTAATACATGGAGATCACTCAACATAAGAACCAAGGTACAAATAAAACCAATATGCCACTTAATCACATTACACTAGGGTACTACTCAATACTATAGGACCTAGACACGTGAGTACCGACCATATGGAGTATCCATACCCACAGGAGTCATGTCTAACATCTAAGGACTCCATACCCACATGGGTCAAGTCTGACATCCGGGGACTTAAGTACCATCTACCACTCACACGGGTCACTCATTGCATCTAGGAATCAATGGTTTTCACTTTCTACATGAGTCAATCTCTGACATTTGGGGATTTCAATTAATTTTGATTCAAGTTTATACCCAATTCATTTTATTATATTATCACTTTTTAACAAACTCCTTATGCACCCTATGTGGCCACTTCCATGCTAGGGTCCATGTAAAGAGCTACTCCCCATGCCCACTCAAGGTACCTAGTCCTATGGCTCAACATCAAAGGATGGAGATCGAAACAAGAAGCTTGTCCACTTGGTCTACATCGAGGACATATGCAAAACACTTCATCCACTTGGTCTACACCAAGGATGTGAAATAGGGACTTCGTCCACTCAGTCTACACCAAGGATGGGATAACCCAAAGTTTGTCCACTCAGTCTACACCGAGGACATAAGAACAAAATCCATTGTCCACTTGGTCTACACCAAGGACATAAATCAAAATAACAACAAAATCTAAGCAATTGTCAAATGACAAATCCACTCCAAAGCACTCAAGGCATGCAAGATGAGTAAACACAAAACTAAGCCAAATAACAAGTTGCTCGATTGGCCACTTTTCTAAGAGAACATACTCTTAGGGAATCCATCAATCATCTTGTTAGAATACTAGGAAGGCTCAAAATGCCCGAACAAATTAAAATACCAAACTCTAACAAAATTTGGTGAAGTATGAAAATCACCATTCTAACATCAAAAGGGTAAGTTCATATCATGATATCAATTATACAGAATGTCCTCTATTGATTTTGATCCCACAATCCTACTACAAACATGGATCACTATTACATCCAATAATTTAATTAAGCCAAACACGACGACATACAAGATCTAGATGGCATGCAAAACAAGGCAGACTAAAAAATGCCCAAAAATGAAACTTGGAATTAAGCTTCAAAATTAAAACTCGTTAGCTAAAATACACCCAACATCTCAAATCTCTAATAAAATTCCCTTTCCAAACACACAAAAAATGGGTAGCATAACTCTACAAAATCCAAATTTTCCAATTTCGATAATATGAAATAAAAACATATCCAATCAAGCAATGAAATGTTATGAAAATGTGGGGGAACGATAATTCTCAGCCCACAATAATAAAACAATTTACTGCATTCAAAAGGATGAAGCATAACAAAATATATGAGATGCCCTACCTCACACCAAGTGGGAAATACAAGAATATAGAGAATTAAAAAAAAATGTCATGAAAATGCAAACAACTCCACAAAAAGAATAACAATGACGACATGAATCAAACAAGTCACCGCCCATGTGGATTCGACAAATGGATCAAACACAACAAGTAAATCTCCAAAATCCTCACAAGAGGGTTTGAGCAATTTTGCTCTCCAAAAATGGAAAAGTGAGTAAAATGAATTCTAATTCTTCATTACAAGTCAATTTTTGGCCAACACTCGAAAAGGATAAAATAAAATCACTTAAATAAATTAGGGAAACTAAAGGCTTCTTGAATTAAA
This sequence comes from Chamaecyparis obtusa, assembly GCA_027943335.1. Classification (NCBI taxonomy): domain Eukaryota; kingdom Viridiplantae; phylum Streptophyta; class Pinopsida; order Cupressales; family Cupressaceae; genus Chamaecyparis; species Chamaecyparis obtusa. Next base: position 1,730,776 of record BSBK01001958.1, read on the forward strand.
TTAAATCAATTCCAACTAGATGGAATTCAACTATAGCTAATTAGTTGGCAATAAAATTAAATCCCCAAACAATTAAAACTCAACATCAAATTCTAACTCAACCATGACAACTGTGGGAACTCTAAATTTACAGACACGTCCATTGGTTTATTGCAATATGCATATGCAGTCTAGATTTTCCAACATGTACTAGAGGTATAATCTAATAATCCTGGATACATCGCCCATATAGGGACAATATTGGCTCAACAATGAGCATCCAATGAAACTATCTCATGTGCCACTATTGAGGATAAAGACACATTCAAACCATTATTTCCAAGGTTGTACCTTCCATTATATCTTTGTTTATGTACAATAGTGTTACCCTGTCCATATTCATGCATTGGAATTGTGACCTCTCGGGGTTCTTCATCTATGAATATCCAGGAAGTGGGATTATCTTCAATTTTCTCTTCATGTATGTCATGCCATCTTATGAAAACCATTGGATGATAGAAAATTGTTAGTTTTTGTTTCCTCTAAAGAGGTTGTCTTGGTTTTCCATAAGTACGAGGTGATATAGGTATCTTGCATGTGCATAATGAGTCTGCATAGGTGTACTCTCCACATCCCTTTTCCTCTATCTAGATCTTGAGTTCCGATGCCGGTTCCACTATTGATTTAGCAAGACTTGCAAAATCTACATTTTGAGACAAGGAAACAATGGATGCTTCCTGATTGTTGGTGGCTTGGTTGGAAATGACAACTTTAACATTTGTGAAGTATAGAAAAGGATCTCTATCGCCAGGCATGGTGATCTCTACTTGACATCAGGAGAAAACTTAAGGCACTGATGATAAGTAGATGGTACAACCTACGTGGAATGAATCCATGGTCTCCCTAGGAACATATTGTATACTAGTTCTAGGTCCAAGGAGAAAATTGAAGATAATACTTTGTTTAATTCAATTAACTGTGTGCTTTGAGTGATTGGTGAGCTTGCACATTCTGATGGAGTAAAAACCTTTTTTATTTTTTAGAGAGTCATATTTAGGGGTGTGTTTAACATCTAGAGGATGACCTCAAACTGACAAATCCTTTTGGTCAGTATAGAAATAAGGCATGGGGCAAACCCCAAAATTGTCTTACATCTAACCAAGCTCATGCGAGGTGTTGATGATAGATGTACATACAAGCACATAAGTTCATTTTAAGCACCAAACCAAGTGAGATTTGTCTTGTTTAGTTTTAATGTACCAATCTCAAATGTATTTTGCATTTGTTCAATTCTTTAACCCCACATCAATTTTAAGCACCAAATCAAAAGATGAGTTTGTGATGTTTTCTCATACAATGTTGATTTTAGGTGCACTAAAAATGAAAATGTATTGATTTTTTAATTAAAAAGTTAACACTTCTTCCATGCCACAAGCTAAAAAAATAAATGTTAGTATCGAAAACCTAAGATCTAGTAGTCAAATTTGATAGTCTATAAGCGCATTTCAATTCACATGAAGACAATCAAACTTTTGAGTGATTATACTTACCTTGTCTAAGTATATATTGAAGAGCCCTTTGTATCTAATTTTTGTTTCTAATGCTGTGATTTGTAATCTGCAAGATGGTCCTTTATTTTGCTTGATTTCCCTCTCTTATTCATTGTTCTCCTGGTTCTTGGATCTTGAGTTTCTTACGTTTTACTAGTTGACTACGTTGTTTCATATCTATATCTGCGACTTTTTAACACTGCAAGTGCAATGTTTTACAATATAGAGCACACAATTTTGAGATAGAGAAACAAGTTTTACAATATTACTATTGTGTCATTTTATAGTATTAACTATGTTGCTTTAAGGTATGGACTGCATTGACACATAAGGATAATTGTAATGAACCAAACAGATGAGTGCGACAATTCAAGTGGTTGGGTGTGGCAATTTGGACATTTGAGTGCAGTGATTCTTTGTCACCTGCGACAAACCAAAAACCACAAACAAAAAACTAACAAGATCTCGACGGTGAAAATTAGGGCATCAATGTTCAATAGTCTGGTATAAAAATAGTAGAACTAACTAGAATGATCAAGAATTACAACAACAATTATAGTAATCAAAACATAAAATAAGGTAGACATAATGAAAAATGAAGACATTAACGCAATTAATAACAGTGAAGTGCATTGCATCAAGGTGTCATGTGTTTTGTTTGAGATGGTTGAGTGTGTCTCTATATTGTGTTGTGTGTGTCGATTACGTATAGAGTCTACGTCAATTTAGGGTATTGGCTATGGTGAATGAGAGTGTAAAGTGCATTGATTAGAGTGTACAAGTGTGTTGAATCAACCAGTATCTTGCACCAAATTAAACTCATTTGCCTAAAATGTATATTGCATACTACGGAGCTCAATCACTAAGTTGTGGGGTTACTCTTTTATAGGTTTGATCATCTGAGTATACAGTTCATGTGTGTCATTTCACACTTCATGTCCATCAAACCCCTAAGTCAATTCCATCGATCAAACATTGTATGTGTTTCAATCACACATTACATGTGTGTTGATCTAGAGCCATGAGTGTGACTCAATTATAAAATGGGCACTGGAACCTACATCTAATAAGTGTGTCAATTTAGACACCTAAGTGCGGTGTTCTAATCCTAGTCAACCCAACCCTAAGAAAGAAAAATGCACAAAAAAAAAGATTAAAAAATAGGCAAGGATGTTGAGGCTCACTGGAGGTGGGGCATCAAATGGATGCTAGTAGGTCCTGACCTGCTCCCCGATGTGCACGTTGTTCTCGTACTCTTTCATCACTCTACAAACACGTTCAGAGACTCCTTCTCCATAAGATCTCTTAAGCAAATGAGTGCAATATGAATTTGAAAATGACCCCCCAAGACTATTTATACCCCTATCCCACCTTGATGGACGTGTACACCATGCACTTCTATTGGTCGTGATGCTTTTCACCTATAAACGCCCATAACTTTTGTGTATGACCTCTGATTTCTAAACTGTGAGTTGCATTGTGATCCTGATCATGATGTCAACCAAATGAGCCCTTCATTGTGTTTTTTTCTCATTTCCTTAAGGGAGCACCATAATACCTAGTTATTAATTATTTTTCATAGGGGCATACTGGGCATTATTTTTATCAATTATTCTTTGTAACAATGCTAAAAATGCATTGTATCAAAGAGGGCAAAATGTAGACACCTAAAACCGTCATGTTGCTCTAACACAATGACTTTACTAAACATTCCTCTAAAATTATTAAATAATTTTTATTATTTAATTTATTTGTGTCCTATATTCTCAATTTGAATTCACAATTTCTCCCTAATTTTGTAATTAAGTAATTTTAATTAATTGTTTAATTATTGAGTGTCTAATCAACATTCATCAATTATTTTGCGATAAAGTAATTCAATAATTATCACTATTTAATTATTCCCTATGTCATTATAATTGATTAAATAATTATATTATTTAATTAATATTTCTTCTTTGTTATAATTACATCTATGTAATGATTACATTTAATAAATTAATTTCCTGCTCATAATTAAATAAATCTTATTTTATTTAATTAACTATTTATTCCTCTCACAAATAAACAAGTCTAATTATTTATTTGTATTCCCCCATGTGCAAATAAATGAATTCTTTTATTTGTTTAATCATATTTATTCTTCCACTTCTGACTAATACCAAGTTTCAGTTCACTAATCAATCACACTTTCCAACTCCTTAATCACCTTTTCTGACTTATCAATCAATTTAGTTATTAAATCAATCTATTCAGTCTTCTATTCCATTTAATTGCTCTCCAATCTATTATATTAACAAATCAATCAAATATGTTGACAAGGCAATTAAGTGACTTAACTCCCAATTAGTCTGATTTTAACTCTTCAATCATAGATAATTAGTCCCATCAATCAAGGAATCCTAATTGAAACCCTAAATTTCTTATAAATAGAAAGCTTATTCTTGTATTTTGGAACCACTTATGATTTGAATTCTTATGCTATCACAATTGATCTTGAAACTAAGATCCCAACATTACATTAAGAAGGAGAAAAACAAAGGAGGACAAATATGGTTTGCATATTCATTGTTGAAATTGATTTCATTATTTGATTGTTTATGCTTTCCTTAACCTCATTTCCTCTTTAGATATTAGGGAATACTAATTGTTATTTGTAGATATTTTTGTGGTTAGGTTGGTGTTCAATTGTAGGCTCGGATACTAAAATTATTAGATTTGATGAGTAAACAACCCACGGCTCCCAAGAACACCTGCATGCAAACACCTGTCACATAAAGAGAGAGAGAGAAGCAAGAAGCTAGAGAGGCCGGAACACATGGATCCATGAAAGAGGAGACATTCTTGATGTGCAAAAACAAAAGTTGCAACTCAATAAAATGATTGTTTCTTAATAAGATTACAAAGGAGATCAATCCTTATAAAAGGAGATCAAAACCCTAAAAGGGTGAACAAACCTAGGTTGCATGATAATAATTAATAAAGCAATTAATTATTATATGCCTAAAGTTTATCTTAAGCAGAAAGAGATAATAAGTGACTTAATAATTAAATCAAACATGATTTAATTAATAAGAATGTTTGATTTAATTATTAAGAAAACACTTCATTACTCTAACACCCCTCTTAAGATAAACTTTGGGAGAAGCTAAAAACCTAGAAAGAACTACTGAAAGAAAATGGGTCCCGACAACAAAAGGCATGATCAGGTACCCAAGTACAAAAGAGAGTCTCTATAAAGCAGAGAAATAGAGAAAATCACATGGGAAAAACTCTACTCCAAAAAGAGACAAAGACTAGTATGAAGGACTGAAGAATCCTCCAAAACTAGGAATGTTCCAAAAAATAGGAACAAGGATGAACATGTACAACATCATTGAAGCAAGAAGCTACAAACTTTGTCAAGAAGTAACTGATGATTTGAAGATCCTCCACTGAAATATGACCAAGTAGAGAAGATTGTAATCTGCACGAGTGCCCTCAAATGACACTACTCGAATCAGGAGGCAAATAAAGGCAAACACCTGAACTCAAAAATACAGATGGCATAAAAACACCAAAAGTCTGAAGAGTTGATCAATCAAAGTTGGAAGAGTGCATCAAAAAAATAGGAAAGAAAGAGTGTCCATATGGTAAATGATCCATCTCACTAGAATGCATAGGTACCCAGCCACTGCATCTGCCTAGTACATAGAATCAAATATTGAATACATAGCTCACACTATCGAACCAAGAAGAAGTAGAACCAATAGTAGAAACCCCCCATAATGTTGATAAGGGAGTAATGATAGGTACACTGAAAAGATCATCTAATATGAACTACATTATACCAGGACCATCGAAGGTGTAGAGAGAGTACAAACATAAATAGAGATACATGAGGCTAATGTCATTAGAGGAATGCTCACATGATAAAAGTAGATGGTAAACAAAGGCAAACATCAAACCCCCTGACACTTTATAATGGAGTGTGAGTACATAAAGTACGAACATGTGCAATATCCCATACATGCAATAGAATGGCACTTTATCTCAGTGCATGTGCATAAAAGAATGCTACAAAAGTGAAGTATACACTACTCAAAGAAGAGAAAAGCCTATTGAAACAAAAGAACATCCTAAGATGAGCCATCCCAGAATAGAAAATATCTCAGGACTTGTAACATCCAAGATATCCACTAGATTGAAAAAAATATAAGAAAATGGATAAAATGTACTTGGAGAAGAATTTGGAAAAATGACTCATAGCACTTGACAGATCTTAGTTAAAGCTTTCCAACGATATAACGTTTGCCCAAAACAGAGTCCGGATGTGCAAGATAGAGCTCCCAAAGTGCAAAACTGAACATTTCACTTGGATAGTAAAAACACCATAAAAAATGCAAAATTAGAAATTCAAACCTCCAGATCTAGATAGATCTTAGAACCATCTTTTTGATGATATCTTGTTTGCCTGATTTTGACACCATATGCTTAAGTTCTTAGCAAAAAACCAACAGCTACGTCGGAGGGCCCAAAAGGGTGTCTAAAAGTGTTGGTGTAGTGTTGATGTCAGCACTTCATAGACCTAAATTTGACGGTCGTATGGCTCTCACAGCAAAAAAACAAGTCTCCTGGGGCCAAAAAAATTGGGCCCTTGGTCACGTGGGTGACTAGGGGGTTGTGGGCTAGGGGGCTAAGAAAAAGAGGCCCTTGGTCCTCTATAAGACCTCGCTGGCTGTAGAAGGGGGTTGCCATTTAACTATAACCCCATGGTTTTGGGCTTGACTGCTGGTGATCATTGACTGTCATGCTGGTCATCGTGGTGGTGACTACGCAATCACTAGTGAGCGCAATAGTCACCGTCCTATGACACCAGCGTGGACCGCTAGTGGTGACTGCGGGCCACGAAGCAGTGACCGCGAGCCGCCAGCGATTACCGCAGACCGCCTGGAGTGGCGCACAGGTGGTCATTGGGTGACACCTAGGTTGCCCCTGGCCAACTAATTTTTTTAAAAAACATTTTGCCTGTGCTACCTCAATCTGTGTGCTAGGGTTGTATGACCCGGGTACACAAAAACAAAATCACGCAAATTGTAACGTCACCCAAATTTGATGTGTCTTATATAGAAATGGGGGTTTTTGGTCATTGTGAGCTCAACAATGAGATCCATTTGAGCCAAAAATGTTCTAAAAAACTAGTGATCACCTCGGGATCCGTGTTGGAGCCGATTGCAAAAATATTTTGCCACAGATTCCAACTTTGTCCAAATTAGAAAAACTTTATATGGATCTAGGGGTTCTTAGACGTTGTGAATGTCGCGAGGTCCATTTGATGCCAAGATGACCAAAAAGAGAGGTACTCCCCAGATTCAACAGAAAAAAAAACCTCTAAAAAATGCAGATTTGACAAACACGACCAAATCTCTCAGGAAGAGGATAGGGGCAAATAGATTTGACACTCTGATACCATATTGGAGTTGATGAGTAAACAACCCATGATTCCCAAGAACACCTTCATGCAAACACCTGTCATAGAGAGAGAGAGAGAGAGAGAGAGAGAGAGAGAGAGAGAGAGAGAGAGAGAGAGAGAGAGAGAGAGAGAGAGAGAGAGAGAGAGAGAGAGAGAGACTAGAGAGGCCTGAACGCATGGATCCATGAAAGAGGAGACATTCTTGATGTGCAAAAATAAAAGTTGTAATTCAATAAAATGAATGTTTCTCAATAAGATTACAAAGGAGATCAATCCTTATAAAAGGAGATGAAAACCCTAAAAGGGTGAACAAACCTAGGTTGCATGATAATAATTAATAAATAAATAAATTATTAAATGCCTAAAGTTTAGCTTAAGCAGAAAGAGATAATAAGTGGCTTAGTAATTAAATCAAACATGATTTAATTAATAAGCAAACACTTTATTACTCTAACAAAAATACCACTAATTACAACTACTAAATGATTGATTATCTACACTTAAAGATATTGAAACTACTAACTACTAATTTTAACAATAGAGCAGCAATGGTACCTCAAGTGGGTACTTTCTTGGGTTGCTATATTATTTTACTTTATAGAAATATCAATCAATCCTTCCTATCATTCATTCATTAGCATATATGTCATCATCAACAAATAAAAATCACCACTATTTTATTTATATAAAAAAAAAAACTCTTTTTTTATATATTGCAATAGAGTATCAACTAAAAATTACATTAATAACCAGCAATAATCAGTGTTTATGTTGCTACCAGTAGCACCTATCTATAGTATATACAAGAAACCATTAAAAATGGCCTTACACGGAGTATATTATCTGAATTTTATACAAAAGAGAAGTCAAAATATAAAGCTAGGATTCTTCCCATCCACTTGTATTGCCCCTGAGAATATTACTGTCCCATTCACTATTGCTAGTCCTTTGTTCTTGAGTGTTCCAGTTGTCATTTTCAGCCTTGGCTTCCCATTCATTGTTAGCCACATCCTCATGATTATCATTTATGTTATCCTTGCCTTGGTTCATTCCCACAGTGTTATCCTAATTGAAAGCTTGAACTCTCTCACTGTTTACTTCTAGAGAAGTTTCAACATAAGAAGAGAACTGAATGTCCTTCTTGTATACGATCATTGCACCTTCCTTTATTAGTGCTAGAAACCTTTCTTCTGGTACCTCTATCCTTGCAGAGACCTATGAGACAATATTAAGATGTGTGAGTTTAATAAAAAACTCAGTAAGATCTCATTTCTTGGCTTGAAAAATCTCCTCATTTCTCTGCTTCCAAATGACCCAAAGGATTTTAGCAGTTAATGTAAACCACAAATTATTCAAATTACAGTAAATAACTTCCACAAAACCAATAACAATCTCATGCCATGAAAAATAATTTTGACAATTCCACAATATGGGGTGACCAAGAAAACTAGACCATATTCTTTTGGCAAATTTACATTAAAAAAAAAGGTGCTCAAAAGTTTCAGGGCAGTTGCACAAGGAACAAAAAATATTCTGATGACCACATTGAGAGAAAAATGACCCAACAACCATTTTCTTTAAGAGAAGCAACCAACAAAAACAAACAATTTTGGGTTCAACCTTTGAATGACAAAAAAAATAAAAAATAAAGTGTCATCTAGTGCTAGATTAGTCAATTTTCTAGTTTTGAAAAATTCCAGCATCCTCTTTAAGCAAGTTATAGATTTGTTTGCATGAAAAATCATTTAGTGTATTACCATCATTCCATTTCATATATTCAAACATGTGATCTGCATTCAATAGTTTACCAAGGAACTGTCTCCCTATATCTTTAGAAATCAAGGTAAACATTTTTTTTTTGAGAATTTGGGATATTAAACTTATCTCTAATAACTTCCCAAGAACCAATTTGTTTGTCCACTAGTACATCCTGAATTAGAGAGATCCCTTTTTGTTAACATTTTTTTGCAGAACAACACTGTGTCAAAGCGAGAGGCTTACCATTTAAATACACATCCCACCAAATAGACCTATCTAAAACTGCATAATAAGGATTTTTCCCAACAACATTTCTTGAACATACAAGAGGCTTGACCTAACACCATGCCTTCCATATGGTTTGGAAAGCCCTGGACCCAAAAACTTGGGTCTCGAAATCTCCAAATACAATATCAATTAGAGGAGTATCTTTCCACTTCTTACCTTTTTTAATAGTAGATCTTGCAATGTTGTTCCTCACAAGGACTTTCCATGGCTCATTCCCTTTCAGGGCCTTGAGAATCCATTTGGATGCTAGAGCAACACCTTGGGCTTTTAGGTCCCTCAGCCCAAGCCCTCCCAATTTCTTTGGAGTACAACACCAATCCCGTTTCACACAATGTCTCTTTTTGTTCCCAAGTCCATCAGACCACAAGAAGTTCCTCAAATTTCTTTCCAGTTTATTAATTTGGCTATTAGCAATTACCCAAGTGGAAGCATAATACACCACATGTGAGGAGAGCACCTTCTAAACTATTTGCACTCTGCCAGCTAAAGACAACATATGTGATTTCCATTTGAGATGTTTATTTTCAATTTTTTTATAGATCCATGCCCACATATCATTAATAGAAGGATTAATAGCAAGGGGGATACCCAGATATCTTACAATGGTAGAAGGCCCTGACCACTTCCACTCTCTATTTTGTAACCATCTCGAAGGCAGCTCTGACCATCCCAAGATAATATATTTGTGAGGGGCTATTTTATCTCCTGATGCCATGCAAAAAACTTGGAGTCTACTAATAGCATTATCAAAGTTTTCTTCCTCCATTTCTAAGAAGAGGGCAGTATCATCAGCAAACTGTTCAATGAGGAGGTCTTCATTATTGGGTAATTGAATCCCTTTAATTGGTGGGCCTAGTTCTGTAGCCTTAAGGATAAAGGACAAGGCACCAACATTAATGACATATAATGCAGGGGCAAGAGGACACCCATGCCTAATAGACCTTCCAAGGGGAATGTGTTCAGATAGTTCTCCATTGACATCAATCACTGTTGAGGAGTCTTTAAACAAAATGTTGACCCATCTACAAAAGTACTTTGGAAATCCAAATGCTTCCAACATTTGGAGCACAAAATTTCATTTAATTCTATCATAGGATTTTTCAAAGTCTAAGAGGACCATGGTTGCATTCTGGTTATCCAATTTGGCCCAATTCATGGCTTCCCAACTGGTGATGAGGTTGTCCAATATATATCTACCTTTTATGAATCCAGTTTGAGTGACAAACATCACTTCCTTAAGGATATCACTGATTCTTCTGGCCATAATTTTGGAAATGATCTTATAAGAAATATTTAGCAATGTGATAGCTCTCTAGTTTTTAATCTGAGACTTATCTCCATCTTTGGGTAAGAGCTTGATTAACCCTATATTAATGTTTTCTCCTAATGATCCAACTTCAAATGCTTCTTCATAGACTTCTATCAATTCACTAGAGGTCCACTCTTTATTTTTCTTATAGAACTCAACAGGTAGACCATCAATTCCAGGGGATTTATCATTGGCTAATGACCTTATGGCTTCATCAATCTCCTCAATTTTAACTTTCTGATCTAGCACCATGGCTTGTTCCTGAGAGACCTTTCATAGGATTAATTTAATGCATCTACTCATAGCCTCTACATTCTCATCTTTGTGTTCAGAAGAGAACAATTCCTTGTAAAACTCTACAAAAACTTTCAAAGTTTCTTGATTATTCTTAGTGACTCCTCCTTCTGTTTGGATGCCAGAAATTTCTTCTCTATTATGTTTTTCTCTGATCAAGTTAAAGAATTACTTGGACCCTTTATCCTCGTCTTTAATCCATCTAGCTTTGGCTCTAACTTTTTGGCCTTGGATTTTATAATTTTGAATTTTCCTAAGACTGGCTTTGGTGTCTATGAGAGAGTGTTCGAGCTCTTGATCATTGCCTTTAGCTTGCAATTGGGATTCAATATGGTTAAGTTTGGTCCAAAATAAATTCTCTTATTGATTCCTATCAATAGCTTCCTTAGTCCCTATAATTTGAAATAGGCTTGTCCATGTTTGAACTAGAAGAGTCCACTTATCTCTTGCAGATAGAGTAGAGTTACAGAACTTAGTTAGGGCAGTAGCAGTCCGAATGGCATGGAATGAATCCTCATCATCCAGAAGGGATGTGTTGAGCTTGAAAGTGGTCTTTCTCTTACATCTAGGATTTTGATTAGAGTAAGCTTTGGGGAAGATGCACACATGGATTGGAGAGTGATTAGAGAGACTAGCAGGGGTAACTTCTACAGGGTTTTGTCCAGGTTGCTGATTCAACCCGAACCACACCTTATTAAAGTAAATTATGTCTAATCTACAATAAACCCTATTTTTATAAGCCTGATTATTGCACCAAGAAAACCAGATGTTATTGTATTCTTGCTTCATGTTCTCCAATGGATCACTTATTTAAAACCTCATCTTGAACTTAGACCAAAAGAAAAATTTATTCCCTTTCCACTCATGTTTATTACCACCACATTTGTCTTGTTTGATTTCAATCATATTGAAATCTCCTATAAATATCCATTTTGTGTAAGGTAAATTTTTTGCTAACCAATCCCGTAGATTAGCTCTTTCTTTGTACTCATTTGAAGCATATATGTTGCAGATTATGACTTCCTGATCCTTATCTTTGAACTTCCCCCATATAACTCTTTGGCAATGAGATGTGCCTTTAGATGTCATCTTATGAGCCTAGTTACTTCCTATTAGCATAACAACCCCTCATTTGCCTCTAATGTGGTCTGAATATATACAAGTGACTTTGTTCCAAATGAATTTAAGAGTATTGTAAGCCTAATAACCAGTTACTTTGATCTCTTGAAGGCATATAATATCCTTTTTATGAATCTAGTTACACTAGTTTCTAACAATGTATTTTTTATCTGGCATTTCCAATCGCCTAACATTCCAGCTATGTATGTTCATCATCATAATGATTTGGGGGTGCTTTGATTCTTGCATAATCTATTAAAGCATTTTGGCAACTCATTGCTTTTAATTTTGTTATTTTTTTCCACTATTTCTTATATTGCTGCTTCTTTCATAAGTTTTCCTCTTTTTTTTTTCTTTTTTTTAAGAAATTAATTCGACAAACCCCTCTTCGTCCTCTCCCTGTTCACTATAGGTCGATAGAGAGGGACTTTCCTCCATACATCCAGGGTCTTTTTCAAGGGATACTTGGTCAAAATTCTCAACACCATAACCTTCTTGCATAGTATGGGGAGGCATGGTGTTAGGACGAGTCTTATCTTGTTCAACCAAATGTTGTTCAACCCTTTTAAGAATGTTATTATTCTTGATTTTGGAGAGGGCTATTTGTTGAAAATTTTGAAAGGGAGCATTATCTTCATTAACTTTCTCTCTAGGTACAGGTATGTACTTGGGGTGACAAGCAAAAGGGTTATGTGGTTCCTTGTTCTGCACAGTAGTGTGAATTTCAAATTCATCTTCAAATAACAAGTTTAACGGGGAGACAAACTTATCCAAAGGAGTGTCGAGAGTTTCCCTTAGACTATCATTATTACCTTCATTGATATTAACCTCTTGAGTTTTTCTAGTATTACTGACTTTATTTCTATGGGGAGGGTTACTATCCGAGTTATTACTTTTGTTGGCCAAATGATCCTTATCCTTAGCCATGTGAGGGGAGTCTTTCTCATGCCGAGGGGCTTCATTGAATTTTTTTGAGAAGTTATTCAACAGAGGGTAGTCCTTCCTATTATAACCATTACGTTTGCAATGAAAACATGCTCCAATGTCCCCAAGTTTCACTATATTCCAATTCCATTTATCACCTTCAATATCAAGAGAAATTTTGTCTAGGAAAACAACATCAGGGTTAAGAATGACCAAAGCTCAGGCATTAAGATGAGGTAAGGTAACTTTGGCTTCTTTGACTTGAAGGACAAAGTCGAGGGGTTTAAGAAGGTGGGAAATAAACTGCCATAATTTGTGCTGCACATTCCTAAGCTCTATCCAAAATGGTGAAGAGCGGGCCAAGACATTCTTAGATTTACAACTGGGAGACCAAGGAAGAGCCCTAAACATCGTTTGCCCAACATTCTAGTAACCTTTATTTAAAACTTTCTCTTACATAGCATGAAAAAGATAACAAATAAGCCTTTTTGTACCATTCGACTCAAACTAACATTAATGCCAAGTTTTTTTCCCCAGATATTACCAATCCAAACATCTAGAAATTTTCTAGCAGGAAAAATTTTCATATCCATACAAACAAAAAAGATAGCAATGTTCTTTAATTAGGATTGTTCGGCTTTTATAGCATTTACCATGTCTGCATTTGGAGAGAGAGTGAGGATCTTAGTACCAGCTTGCAGGATCTTACCTTCCTCTCCTCCTTCCTTCTCTCCTCTAGAGCATTCTGCTGCATAATCATTATTTTCTCCCTTATGTCGATGTCCATCGGGTTTGTGAGGTCCTCCTCCATACTCCTTGACCACTTCAAACTATGTTGACTCTGGAAGAACCATTTTCTTAGGCACAACTTCTTTGTAAGAGGTTTTGTTTGTTTCTATGCAACCATCCTGAATACCTCTTGTCCTTTTATCACTACCTTGCCCATCTTTTCCATCATGAATGCCTTCTACAAACATCAGAAAAAATTGTGGCAAATCAAACAAGATCTAGCACTAGATGGCCTTCATCACAGATAATAAAGACGCCCACAAGCGAACCAGGGCCGAAGCCAAGAATAAATAATGAAATGAAGAGGCAGAACGAAAGGAAAGACAATACACACGAGCAACAAAAAAGAAGAAAGATAAAGGAAATATAAGCAAACAGAGACGCAACATGAAAGGAAAAGGGACACAACACCCAAGAACTGAGGAAGTCACCACGGGAGTAGTACGGAGGAGCCATGGGTCCCTCCTACTATAGACAGTGATGACACGATCTCCAAAACCTTTGAGCCAACTTGTTGAGGGCTCGTTCAACTTTTTTTTAATAAAAAAAACTTCAAAATGTATAGATTAATTATATATATCCTTAATTAGTTGGACTCCTAACAACCAAGATTACAAGTATTTATCTAATCTTTCCCTACACACGAGTTATTTGTAAGGCCAACTTGGCCTACCCGAACTCATTCTTGTAATATAGCAAGAGGGCTTATTTATTTTAGAAGACATAAATACAAAACTTTAACATAATTAGTTAATTAAAAAGAATCCTAATGTTACTCTTTAATTACGTTGGGGAAACATAATTATTGGCATGTACAAATAAATGATATAGCATGTGCAACAAAATAATTCCTACAAGTTTTGCTATCAGATGTTATTGTAGAGTTCCTTCTCAAAATTTCAAACATAAATTATTATTTTTGAAGGATTGTCAACAACATGTTCTAACTCCATTGGTTGAAAATATCCTACTTCCTTAGTTATAGGTTCTTGATCCTAACTGGTCTCTATTATGCATGATTTGTTGGTGTAGATAACTCAATAAACTCTCCTAACGAGGCAACTAACCCCATATTAAGTAACTCTTCATCCTAACAGATGCTCATTTAATTGTCGACCAAGAATACATCTTCTTGGATGACACCTACACTATATGTGCAATTGCACCATCCTAAAAATTTAGCACCCATAATTGGATGCTTAGTTAGGCCCCATTTTTGGCAATTTAGAGATTTCATGTCTATTATTCTTGATCTAGCTATCTATCTCCCCCGATCTAACATATACTCTATCTTCCTGGCTTCCCATTTAAATTCTAATGCTTTTTCCTAGGAACAAAATGCCCTGAGGATTGGGCCCAAATTTGAATAGGAGCCCTATTGCAGTGTTTTGGTGGGAAATTAGATGATGTGGTCAGCTTGGCTTAATTTTGAATCCAAAATTGTGTGATAAGGTATATAAACACCCCATCTCTCCTCATTTTGGTAACTAAGATGATCAAGAAGCAATCAAGCAATCAAATGAATTAAATATTTGAATGCAAGCATCCAAGATCTAGCATCTCTCCAAGCATCCAAGGTAATTTGAAGACAATATTTTGTATTGTATCAAGCTTCTCTCCCATGATGGCCAAGTAGAGGAGCTCTCAAGCAAGAAAGATGATTCTTTGTTCATTCTCATGCATTCTTTCAGAGTAAGTGTTCAATCAAGCATAAGATATTGAAGATCTAGGAGTGGCATTCATAGATCCATGTATTTGTGAAAACATCCTTGACTCCTTTCTACATTCCAAGGTCAACAATTTTAATTTGAGAATCTTCATGAATATGTGCAATCTCAATATCCATTCATGAAGGTATTATCAAGGTAGATATAATATTTACTTTCATATTCACTTTCCTTTATATGCAATTTTATGTTATTTTCAAGGTTGACTCCTATACATGAGTTTTACCAAGGAAAACTCCTTTCCACAACCTTTT
The DNA here is from genome assembly GCA_027943335.1 of Chamaecyparis obtusa. Taxonomy (NCBI): domain Eukaryota; kingdom Viridiplantae; phylum Streptophyta; class Pinopsida; order Cupressales; family Cupressaceae; genus Chamaecyparis; species Chamaecyparis obtusa. The sequence continues at coordinate 1,746,219 of BSBK01001958.1, forward strand.
ACTTATTTTTCTATGTGCAGGTAGAGGTGTTGCAACTGTCAAAACTTTTTTGGAAAGTTTAGGATTTGCGAGATTGACTGTCAAAGTTTAAGGTAGAACCTCCACGAATAAAATGCCCTTTTCTTCTTGTTCCCTACAACAAAATGCCCAAGGCATTTTGTTCCTTTCATAACACCTTCGGATTTAGTTTACAAGTCAGTTCCGCTTCCATGATTTTGTTTCAAGTCATTGCGGCTTACTGTATGTTTTCTGTCAGTCCATCTTTTCTAGAGCTACTCATATTTGCTTATTTAGTCATCTATCTTGCATCATTAGATTATTTTCCTAAATTCATTTCATTATTAATCATGAAAGAGAGGGATCATTGCACTCACTTAGTGCTTAAGTCCTACTTGATCCTATTAGGTCATCTTCCTTCTGATTGTGCATTAGGAAAAGGTAAACAAATCTCTCATATACCTTGATCCCCCTTTTTCTTACTGTACATTTTGGTGAATCTTATGCATGGCATTTATATTTATATTTTTGTATTGTATCCCCTTTTATGTGCTTTGGATCCTCACTTTTTACTTCATAGTTAGAAGTGTTATTCATTATATTCTTATTCAATTCAATTAATGTTGCCTAATTTTAATGAATATTTGCATGTCTTTCAAATTTCATATTTGTAATTGCTAGATCTATATTTTATTTCTTTTTCTTGTGCATTAGTGTTATAACATTGATTCCTACCTATAACATTCCATCTAGGAGAAGTTGTAGACTTATGGGTTCGTTTGATCCCGAGTCCTTTTTATTTCCTGTATTTTTTTATGAAGCACACATGCCTACTAATGACATCCCTTCTATGGTTGAGAATCCTTCTTTGCACTCTTCTCATGATGAAGAGGAGTCTTTAAGAGTTCCTCCAACCTAAGTGCAAAATATTTCCCATGACTTTGAAATTTTTGAACAATGGTTAAGTCAAGAGAATTCTAATTCAAAAGCTATTTCGTTAGTTGAAGGTTTAAGGAAGTTGATTCATAGTGATGAACATGGTATCAAATTGTTAAGAACTATTTCCCATCTTGTTGATAGTAATGTTGAACCTCTTAAGGATTTTACTCAAGATCTAAGTTTAGCTCAATGTCTCACTAGTATTGAGACATCAATTCATATTCCTAGCTCCTTGCCTAATGTTTCTACTTATGCTCCACCTCGCATCACTACATCCATTTCACACATAAATCCTATACATGTTAGTCTTGGAAACCTTATTAATCCTATTGTTCCTCCTCTTCCAAGTGTTTCAGAACCTTCATCCATGCCTACCTACAACAATGTTACATTTTCCTATTCCACTGTTCCTTTCATTTTCCATAATGGTCCCAATATTTCACATATGTATCATAGCAACATTTTCACTAAGTCGACTATCAATAGTCTTTCTCAAACTGTTTCATCCTTACAATAACAAATTTCCTCTAAGAACCAATCCAAATTCAACATTTTTACATGTGACATTGCTAACCCTTTGTCCTTAGACATTATCTATGTTGTTATCCATCAATACAATATGGAAATACCTCTCTTGGAGATTTACATTGGTAAAGGTGATTCCTTGACCTATGTTAAGACCTTTTAAACATTATGTACTAACTTTTTTCATGAATAAGTTGTTTACTAGAACCTTTTGAGATAAGGCCTTGCAATGGTATTTCTCTTTACCTCCTTATTCCATTAATTCCTTCAAAAAACTTGCTAATGCTTTCATTCAACAATTTCAAACTAATATTGGTCCTAATATCTCTTTAACTGATTTAACGCATTGTAAACAAGGTGTTATTGAAAATGTAATTGATTTCATTGGAAGATTTAATCATTTACATGCTCAAATTTCTTATCCTATGCCCGATGCTAGTATTTATTGTATTTTTATTTCTAATTTACAAAAAGGCGTTAGAGATAAGATATTTCTTTCTAAATTCTCTTCCTTTACTTAATTATGTGAAGTACTTCATAATTATTAGCTTTGGGTGAGTCAATTTGAGAGCACTACTCCAATGGATCCAGTTGATAAGAGTGATGTCGCATCTTAGCCTTTCCAGAAGTTTCAGTAATTAAAAGGCTTCATCAAGATCAACAATTCATCAAACAACATTGATGTGCAAGTGGCAACAACATCCAAAGGTGTAGATCCTTTGTCGTCTTATATTAAACCTTCTCATGATTTTATATCTTTTTAAAAATCTTTGCATAATGTGATGTTGAAGTTGATTAATGCTAATGTCTTAACACTTCTCACATTAATCCAATTGATCCTTCTGAACAAACCAACAATAATTTTGATCCGAAAGCTTTTTTCCAATACTGTTGTTAACCTATTCATGATACTGAGAAGTATTTCCATTTGAAAACTATTTTTGAAGACCTTATTGATTCTAATGTTATATTTGTTGAGGGTGTTAGTGACCAATGAAATAAATTTGTTGCCCTTCCCAAACAAAACTTGAAAATTTATACCAACCCTTTACCTTCCTTTTCAACCAATACCATTGAGTGCATTCCTTCTTCATCTACCCATCTTGTTGCCTCTCCTATCATTGTGTCTTATGACACTAAGTGTACCGAAGCCAACAATGTTGTCAACCTTATTGATCAATCCAAACCTAAACCCAAACTCAAACATGATCTTTGTGTTACATTTGATCCTAGTGAGACTATTAGAGCACCTAATGACCCTATTTAAATAATTGCAAAGATTAATAGTCTTCTCTCTGTATGGTAAATGTTATATCTAAAGAACATCTTTACAGTAGACAACTTGAGCAAGATTTCTATGATAAATTTAATGTGATGATCAAATCATTTAATATGGTATTACTTGTCCTACCCATCATCCCATTACTCTTCTTGTAGAATTTGGTAAGAAAACCTTAGATGTCCACTTTGTTTTCATCCCAACTTCCAATTAGTTTCAAGCTAGGCTTGGTCTTCTTTGGCTCACTTCCATGAAAGTTATAGTCTCTCCTATCCATAAGTGTTTGAAATTTCCCTATGATTGAGAAATCATCATGATTAACCTTAGTATTTATCAGCCTTCATCCACACAAGGGAACTTTGACCTTGACTTCTTTTTGCCTTCTATACCTCAACCAGTTCAACCTCACAAAGATAACTATTTCCCGTCTTATAAAAAAATTAATAATAAGAAGATTCGTGAACTTAGAAATTCCTCTCCTATAGTTTCATCTCATTTCTATAGACCTGGAATTGTTCCTACACCTTCCACACATCTTATTTATGCTTCAGTTCCACCTCCTATATCCTATAAACACTTTGCATTTGCTATCTCTCAACCTAGTGCAGTGTCTTTTGTTCTTCCTTCTAAACAAGGAAAGGACCCAATGTTGATTTATCCTAAACCAAATCAAGTCTCAAACAAAACCAAAGGTAACCATTGTGCCCATCAACATGCTTCCCAAACACTTTCCTCCCCTAAGACACCTTCTAATTCTTTGATTCACTTTGATCGGCCTATGCATAGCCCAAGAGAGGAAGTTAATCTCAAAAAGATGAAATTGAACATACATGAAGATTTTATTCAGGTTATAGATCCTATTTTGATTAATTTGGATGAAGAAGACACTCTTGGTGGTGATTTCAATGTTTATAAGAAAATGATGTTCGTACTAGTGATTTTGATGATATGTATGAGCTTATTGATATTAATTATGATTTAATAGCTAGATTTGCAAAATAATTATCTCTTAATCCTAGTGTCAAACAAAGCGAATCATCGTTAGAGCACGGTCCTTGTTTGGAACTAGTTATTGTTCTATATATCGTGCTAGATGTTTCTCTTGTTTCATGATTCCCACCTTCCTTGAATGATACAGACTGAGATGAGGGGCAGTAAATATGCTTGATTAGTTCCTCTTGTATGGTGGATTCCTTTGTGTTTTCTTTTTGTAATGTGCTTCCCCCATGATGTGCTTCTTGATATATGTTTCAAATTTAGATTTCTTTAAATGACCCTTGTTGCTCTATTAGCACAAGGTGATAAATGAATCAACTTGTTATGACATTCCTCTATTTGTATCTCATTTCTTCTATATTTCATATACATGTTATGTCATGCATGTGCCACTATTCATAAATGTGCCTTTGTGTTGTCTAATTGGGGATGATGCAAAATGGTAGATACCATTTTTGGGTCTCCATGATGCCGAACCAAGAAGAGTTTTCTTTGTATATCTTATGTGACCTTCCATTATGCTTATAGTTCTACTACATTTGGGGGACGATGACATTTCATTTTGATATATTTTTTATTACATGAGTTATCATATGATCACACTAACCTCATAGTTAGTAGATCCCTTTTGTGCTCTCTTTTGTCATGTATTTATTTCCCTTGGTTTGTCCCTACTCAAGGGCATCTCATAGTATAAATGTTTCTTGTGGGTGCATGTATGCTCTATTAAAGCCATTACTCCCATTAAGGCATTTGTAATTTCTTTAACGTGGGGGCATAACTTTGCTCCTTGTTTCACATTTTACACACACACACAATGATTCAATCTCCTATGTAGATGGATACGAAGACAAATGCTTCCATTGTTTTCAACTTTACATTATCATGCCTCGAGCATTATTTAATGGATCCAAAGATTGATCCTTCCTTATTTTATTAGTCCTTTGACTGAATTTTTTCATTTGGTCCTTAGACTGACTACTTTTTTGGATCTCTTAATGGAGATAATATTTCTTTAAGGATTGATCCCTTTAAATGGGTTGAATAGCATCTCATAGTTTGCTAGACTAGTTCAATATTTGGTAACATTTTCCCTTTGCATGATCCATAGTGAGGCAATGCCTTACTAGGCTAGTAAGTCCTCTCTCTCTCTCTAGTGTTGCCTCTTTCATCTTGATTTTGGATTCCACGAGGACCTAAGTCACTTGGGAGATTGATGTTTCCTTTTATTCTTTACCTTGATGAAAATTTTCCAATGCATTGATCTACTTTACCACGAGCATGAGTTTTTCTCATACTCCCACTAAAGTGGGGGCTAAATATACCATCCCAAAAAGTTAGCACCTATTATTGGATGCTCAATTAGGCCCCATTTTGGCAATTTTGATATTTTATGTCCATTATGCTTGATCCAACTACCTATCTCCCCCTGACCTGACATCTACCCTATCTTCCTAGGTTCCCATTGGATTTTTGGTTCTTTTTCCTACGAGGGTAAAAATACAGATCACACTTTAGGATAAGTAAATAGTTACATGGCATCTTGGTGGCAGGGGCTTTTTGGCTAAATTTGTTCTTGTCGAACATGTTCTTTTTGAAACCCCTTGAGTAAATATAAGCCAAATATGTTAAATGAATTAAAAATTGCTAACAACTTACTCATGGGGTTTCAGTCGGAACAGGTTCAGTCGAAACCCCCTAGGTGGCAGCCACATCACCAAATTCCTTAGAAAATCAAAACTTTTGACTTCTGCAACTAATTTCTCCATCAAAACTCAACTTCCTGAAAAAACTAAAAAATACCCTTTTTTAGATCTCAAAGTCAATAATATGCTCATATAATTTTTATAGTGTTTTGATTAGATATGATATATTACAATTACAAAATAGTACAAGTGGGTATTTTAACATTTGAGAAGATGTTGATTCAAAAAAACAAAAAAACTAGTAAATCATATGAAAAAAATTTAAAAAACATATGGTTCACTAGAGGAGAGAGTCCTCTTCGAGAATTTATAATTTGTTTTTTGATTGGGATAGATATGATAGGGAAAATATGGTGGGAGATGAAAACGGTCGATTTCAGGTATGTTGGACTTTGAATTGTTATAATGGAGAAAATATAGATCGAAAACTAATTTTTCTTTTTTCATACACTAGCTATATATGTCATCTATAAAATATTTTGAAATTGGAGGAAAAAGGTATATTTGCATATAGTTTTTTGGTGGGAACTCTAACCCCTTGATTGTCAGTGTTTCTTTTAGCAATTAAAAATTTGGATTTTTTTTATAAAACACATCAATTCTTATTTAAAAAAATTATTAAAAATACTATGCATAAACTTTATTCATTTTTACACATTTCATCAGTTTACACCATCTTCAAATTCCAAATAGAAATGTCACTTTTATGCTGTTGAAGTTGAACAATTTTGGTGATGTTAACCTTTTCCTTTTAAAAAGTGTTACACAAGTTTGTACTTTTACCCACAAATAAAACACCCACAAAATTTTGTTCCTTGAGGATTGGCCCCAAATTTGAACTAGAGCCCCATTGTGGTGTTTTGGTGAGAAATTAGATCTCATGGTCAGCCCAACCTAATTTTAAATCTTGAAATGTGTGATGAGGTATATTAACACCCTATATCTCCTCATTTTGGTAACTAATATTATTATGAATCAATCAAGTGAATTCAATATTTGAAGGCAAACATCCAAGATCTAATATCTCTCCAAGCATCCAAGGCAATTTGAAGATAATATTCTCCATTGTAGCAAGCTTCTCTCCCATAATGGCCAAATAGGGGAATTCTCAAGAAAGTAGGAAGTTCAATTGTCCATTCTCATGCATTCTTTCATAGCAAGTGTTCAATCAAGCATAACAACATTGAATATCTATGAGTGACATTCATTGAAGAAAAGGTTCGAATATGTGCAATCTCAATATTTATTCATGAAGCTATTAGCAAGGTAGATCTAATATTTACCTTCATATTTACTTTCCTTTATGCAATCTTATTTCATTTTTAAGGTTGATTCCTATATAGGGGTTTGACCAAGGAAAACCCCTTTCCATTACCTTTTTTTTGTTTTTCTATGTGTAGGTATACATGTGCTGCAACTATTGAAACTTTTCCAAAAAGATCAAGATCTGCGAGATTGGTTGTGAAAGTTTCAGGTAGAACTCCCAGGAATAAAATGCCCCAGGCTTTATGTTCCTTGGAAAAAAATGCCCAAGGCATATTGTTCCTATCATAACACCTTCAAATTTAGTTTACAGGTCAATTCTACTTATGGGATTTCATTTTTGGTCTTTGTAGCTTACTATCTATTTTTAGTTAGTCAGTCTTTTCAAAAACTGCTCATATTTTCTTATTTAGTCATCTATCTTGCATCATTAGATCATTTTCCTAAATCCATTTCATTCTTAATCACTACAACGAAGGATCATTGCACTTGATTAGCATTAAAGTCCTACTTGAGCCTATTGGGCCATCTTCCTTCTGATTGTGCATTAGGAAAAGGTGGAAAAACCCTTCATATATTTTGCTCCCCCCTTTTTTTTCTTCTTACTATACAACAACAAAGTTAATCTAACATCTATAAAGAAACATAAAACTAAAATTAAAGACAAGTAAGTTGAAAGTAAGCTAACACTAATTCCATTCACATAGCTTTGGTTGTGGGTAAGACAATGTGGTTGCGTGTGAAGAAAATAACCTGTACAAAAATCTAAGTGAAAGCAACTACTTAACATAAATCAAATACATGACCCTTAATAGACATGAACATACACTACACTAACCATGCATTTAACTATTATTCACCAAATTAACCATGCATTGCATTAGAGATAAAACTAATAGAAATGCAGTATAATATGTCATCTACTATATAAATATGAATGAAATAACAACTAACTACTCTAATTATAAAAAAGAGTTATGTCACCTCAAGTGACCCTTGGTTGAGGAGTCGTAATTTTAAATTCAACACATTGCTTAACTGAAAGTCACCATCCACTTCTATTCATTATAACTAAAATTATAAATTGATATTTGATTGTAACATCGATTGTGGTCTAGCATAAAATCTACTAATATATTCTCTAACCATCATTCATAGGAACATCTTGCTTTTATAGGGAAATCCTTAGAGCAACAATAATAGAAGCTTTTAAAGCTTTATTCACACGTGTCATCTTTCAAGAAGAAATTGACTTATTCCAAAATTAAAAAAAACAACTATTTAAATAGAACTACAAATATGGAGTATTGAATGGAAATCAACATCCCATCATGGAACATGAGGTTGTGTAGGAATAGAACAATCTTTTGGATGAACAATCACTGCTAGTCATGAAAACTCTACTTGAATCCTCATAAGGACTATTTTCTCATTATAGAGTATGTGACAATGTTCAACATTTTTTATGATAACACTCAAGATTGTTAGTGAAAGAAATATAACATTAGTTTGTAGAAATGAGAGAGTGAAAACTCTTCTTAAATGGGTTGCACATACTAGGGTTTACAAGGAATTTAATTTTCATTTCTACAGTTAATGATGGTAAAGTATAATCCAAATTTGACAAGAGTAGTTGCAAGTTGGGTAGAGAAAATTTGGGTCTAGCTAAAGACACTTGGTGTGGAACTTTATTTAAGCTTAATGCACCTACATACCGTCCTTACTAGTATAACTGAAAAATCTATAAATTCGCAATGTTGTGAACATAGATTAGATCACATTGGTTAAAACACATAAAACATATGACTACAATACTGAACATTTAAAACTTATTAAATGAAACAATAGATAATACTTTAAAAAAAATATCCAATTAATTTATTTTCTAATTTTTAAAATGCTTATTATTCAATTTATAATATACTATTGAATAAAATAATATTAATAGTAAATTAAGTGTAGATGTAATTTTTTTAAAAAGTTATACATAAAATAAATTATAATGTTTATTATATTTTAAAAACCAAGACAAAAATCAATAATAATATGGAAAAATGCTCACAATAAGTAAAAAAACATAATTAAAATTATCATACAATTTAATAATCAATATAGTAAATAATCATGTAGTTGAGTAAACAAAAATAGATATTTTAAATATAATTATCTAAAAGACATTTATTATACATAAAGGCATGTATCAGTTGTAGGGGGGTGCCTTCATGTTTGTAAACAATTTTTTTTGGGAAAAAAATGATGTCTTCATTGATGGTCATACAATGCCAGTTCATTATCATCAAATCTCACTAGAAGGCAGTGGAAGAGTTAATTGAGATGCACAATGGACAATTGTCAAGAGAAGCTAGCAATAGAGGAAGAGTCACATTTTGCTTTTTTTTGAAAAGATATTTTTTCTTGCAATTCATTTGAACCTCTATCTTTGTCTTAAATTCTTGTGGTGGTTGTGGGTGAAGAATTTGTAATCGGCCTTGCCCTTGTAAAACTGTCCAACTCTTCTTGAATAGATTTAAATATGATTCCATTTGTGTTGTTTGACAAGGTAGTATCATCCTTAGAAACAAGGTATTTCAAAATAGGAGAATTTAGTGCATCTAAGAATGTTGAGGGAGGAGAACGAGATCTTCTAGATATGGTCAATATGAGGTTTTGAGGTTTAGATACCTTGTTCAATGTTCTCTGCGTAAAAGCATTTCATTTGGTCACACATCCAAACCTTACGAACTAAAAACATTTTGCTCTTCAAATTCTATAATATTTGTGTTTCTATTAACTACAATGGATAATAGTGGATCATTTTACTCTTCTATTGATGAAATATGTAATGCTTACGAGAAACAAGCATTGACATGATTAAATATTTGTTTGATTCCATTAGATTGTACATAATATCTATGTAAAATTTAAAATGGTTTCTAATTTTGTGAATTGATGTAAAAATTATATCTAGATAAGTGATCGACAAATCCCTCATTGCCAGAGAAAGCAAATCTTCGATTCCAATAGATTAAGGAAGCTTATGTAGGTTTTCTTGTTAGTGCATCTCTTTTGATAGAAAGCTTTTTTATTTTTGGCAATAAACGAGCAATTTATTGACTATGGTTTTTTATATTTGTAGTCCTATTCGACAATATAAAAAGAGTTTTATACAATGAAGGAATGTACAAGTCTTCTAAAGAAATTGATGTAAAGTTTAATTTTTTCCCGTTCACAAATTTTAGAGCTAGATCGTGCTTAAGAAATAGTTATTGACAATTCTTAGGTCTATATTTCAATAAATGGTTCTCCACTATTTGAAGTTTACATTTGTTTTGGAAAGGGAAATTGAAATTAAATTTGTTGGACCATTTCCCTTTTAAACATCATGGTGCAGTTATTCTATGATTTCCTTGATGAGATTTCAATGTAGATAGATATTCTAAAAGTTTAGGTTTTTTTAAAAAATTAATTAATTTTATTTATATGGTAGCACATGCATGTAGTGCAAATTATAATTTACTTTTCTATTGTGATTATTTCTATTGAATTTTATATTTATGATAAAGTTTTGAATTCTCATGGTGGTTTTGTCACCTAAAACACCATGGCATATGCATAGTGTTGTTATTTTCAAAATAAAGCAATTCGACAATTTTAACTATTTATGTAAGGAATTGAATCTCTTTAGGCATTTATAGGTAGATTGTAATGACCAAAATGAAGAGGGAAGGCTCTTTTTCATACAAACAATATAAGAACTGTTATCAAATGTTCATGAGTTATACTCTTTTAATTTAACTGAATGAAGTTGTATTTTAAAAGGGAAAACAAAAATGAAAGAAGAGATTGAAACACATAGCTTTCATCCCAACCAACAATATTTTCAAATTCTTTGAGCATTTTTCTTTTCTTCTATATTTTTAGGCTAAACCAATAAATTATAAATTTCATTTATCATAGGCAACAATTTTGTTAGTCAATTCGATTGATATTTTTTCATCTCACTTTCAACAGTTTCATAAAAATATATTTTGAATTACAGGTTTGAATTCTAAAGAATCCCATAAGCTTGTAAGGTTGAAAGATATGATAACAATACAACATTAAGATTGAGATTTGCTGCCCTTTTGAGTGAATGATACAAGACTTCTACATGATTACTATAGTTAGTGTTAAAAGGAGATGGATTTAATCACGATCTAGTCAATATCCCGAGCCAACTTGTTTGGTGACAGTGGAGACAATAACCTTATTAAAAATCATCTACTTGCTCTTATAAGGTCACTAATGTTGCTCCCTACAAACTGTTTTGTGTCAGCCTTGGGGAGATGGAGGGACAAATTTTTAGTTTACAATGCTTTCATTACATTCCCTCAAATGGTTATCTTGGGTCTTTGAGATTACATCATGTATGCCTTTGACATCAATCTACTCACCATGCATTTGGTTCTACTTCAAGGGGTAATAGGTTGTATGTTGGGGGCAAAAACTACCGTTGATGAGGTACAACATACTTCATAACATAAATGCTAGTACAGTATTAAAAATGTCCATAATGACGCCCATGAATATGACATTGCTTCAACAAGACAACATGCATAATAAACTATGAATATAGCCCAAGTGTCTCCTCAAATGTTGTTGGAGGTGACCATTTTATAATTGATTAGAAACAAGACAATCATCTACAACTCTTTTACCGTTGTAATAACTTGATTTAGACATAATAATTACACATATTAGCCAACTCATATTTTATTTTATATTTGGATATAACGAACATCTTGAGAGTTTTTAATTTGGATGGATATAATTGAAAGATGAATGCATAATTTTTTTATAAATTCTTGATTTCAAAGGTATGTCATGACATTATTACAAAATCAAATACATTATGCTACGATTATTTTTTATTTAAATTCGAATATAAGACAACTTTTGCACATTCATGAATTTCTTTGATTATGGTTATGGTTAAAATAATGTGACAAATACATATAAGATAATGAAAGCCATTCAATTAGATTTAAGATTCAAAATTATGCTTGTCATAATAAATATCGCTTGTCATTTATTACATGGAATAGTTATGCTATATCAAGATAATAATAATATAAAATAAATAAATGCAAAATATAGATAGACATGAAATCTCCCAACATCTTTTAGATAAATATTTATTATTTGTTTTTTCCATTTCAATCAAAGAGGACCCATGAAGAATTTTATTTTGTATTTTTATTTTCCCTTCACAATCAAGGGGGGCCCCTCTTGAGATATTTAATTTTTAGTTTTAAATTAGGGCCAGTACACCGTCTCCCGTTAACATTCATGTGAAGGCATAGGTAGATAGTCTTAAAGGCTGGCCATTGACACATGCATTGGGAGGACAGGAATTGTCGGTGGAGGTTACCGGAAACCGGAAGACCTTGGTCTTCGCTTCATTTTTCACTTCTCCCTTCTTCCTACATACCCTATTTCATTCTCTCTCTGCGCTTTGGTGTGTTCAGCTGAAGTGGGTAAATTGACCCAGGCATTGTATCAGCAAAAGCTTCTTCATCCAGGTAAAATTATTGCAGAAAAGTTTAATGTTACCCACTTTCTTCCCTTCTGTTTGTACATTACACGCTACTGTAATGCTATATATTTTCAGGGACGAGTTCCATTTTATTTGGGTTTGAACTGTATTTTATCTGGCCGGTTGATTTTGTGTTGAATGGATTTATTCTAATCTCTTCCCAAATCGTTTTACAAAGTCTGTAAAAGTAAAACATTGCATTTTGGGCATTGGAGTTTGATAACGTTTTCTTCGCGAGGTATTGAAGGATACCCAGATGGGTTGCTGGTTTTCGCCTAATAGCATTTTGTTGTCTTAAAAAATAAGAAATCTGTGTTTTGTTGTTTTAGGGTTTAAAGCCTGTCTTTCGCTTGGAAACAATTTACTATACAGGTTCATGGTGCGAATGCATCACAATGAAGTGAAATTAAAATTTCTGCGTGTTGGGTAGTTTGTTTGATCTAAATTTCGTGAGTTGGAGTATATGTAATTTATTCATCTTGTTGTCCTATAAAATAAGAAATCTGTTTTTTGTTGTTCTGGGATTTGAAGCCTGTCTTTCGCTTGGAAATAGTTTACTGTACAGGTTCATAGTGCGAATGCATCACAATGAAGTGAAATTAAATTGTCTGCGTGCTGGGTAGTTTGTTTGATCTAAATTTCGTGAGTTGGAGTATATGTAATTTGTTCATTTTGTTGATCTGTATTTTGTTGTTTTAGTATTTAAGGCCTGTCTTTCGCTTGGAAATAGTTTACTGTATAGGTTCATAGTGCGATTGCATCACAATGAAGTGAAATTAAATTGTCTGCGTGCTGGGTAGTTTGTTGGATCTAAATTTCGTGAGTTGGAGTTTATGTAATTTATTTTTGTGTATAAATTAGGTTCTTTCTGTTCTGGTATCGGGGCCGTATTTTAGATAAGTAAATTACTGTATTGGTTCATTTTTGAGGAAACATTGCAAGTAAAGGAAAATAAGTATCAAGCTGTTTTGCAATATGTTTGATCTGAATTTCGTATAATAGGTTTAGTTTTCTTTTTCTGTTTAGCAGTTTTTAGATTCTTCAAATCACATGGATGCTGAGTCGTAAAGGCAATGATTTGCACATTTTAGGTTCAGCTCTTTTTTGTGGGTTGTTCGTGTTGTTGTAGGATTTGGACCTTGTCTTGGCTTAATGCCAATTTATTGTGTTTGTGGGAGAGTGGGTGAGGAGGAATTAAAATGTCATTGTTTCTGTTTTGGGATCTGGGTTGGAGGATTTATTGTAAATTTGTATGTCTACATTTTGGGAATGTATGACAGTGAAAGCAAACGAAATATCCAGGTTTACTGCAGTATGTTTCAACCGAATCTCATACAAATCTCATCTTTTGTATTTAAAGTTTGTTTTCCTTGTTCAAAGTTTTCTTCTTATATTTATGGCTAGTGGGTTTTGCATTCAGTAATCTTCAGCTCTTAGATTCAAATTTTTAGTCTTCTTTATGTATTCCCTTGGGGGTGCAGGGTTTTCTGACTTTCTGTCATAACGGACCCTATCTTGTATCTTTTTTTGTCAGTTAATATTGTGAATGCATTACAATGAAGTGAAATACAATATCTGGGTGATGTATATCGTTTCTATTCTGAATTTTATTTATTAAAATTCAGTTTTTTTGGTCAAGTCAGAGGTGGTCGACTCTGTTTTGTAATTTCTGAATTTTGTTTTTGTATAGAGCATAGTTTTTAATATTTTATTCTTTTTTAAAGAATTTGTGTTTGATATTCTTTTTTCTAGACTTGGCCAAGTTTGACGGCAAATTTTGCAAATCTGCTAAAACTTGTAAGTATTGGCTATCAGACTCAGTTGAGTATGCAAGTCGTGGCTGTCAAACTTGGCTGGGCTAGGTAGTTGAGTCTGCAGACTTGCTGAGGTTGATGTGGATTTGGATCTGTGATTGCTTGTTGAGTCTCAATACTATGGTTCATAGCATGGTTCAAAAACTTGCCACGGACTCGCGAGTCCAATGGTGAGCTGAGTTGACTTGCCATGGACTCGCGAGCCGAGTCCAGGTGAGTCCGAGGCATGGCATGGACTCGTGCGAGTCCAACATCAGGACTCGCGAGTCCTTATGATCGACTCTTGCTACTGCCTGGACATGCCCAGCAACTTATAATTTGACTTTTTTTTTCACTTTTTTAGTCATTTGTTCTTTGTGCTTGCTCAAAACAAGGTTTTAGGGTCACTCCGATGAAATGGAGGATGACAAAGACGAGGACTTTGATGTTGAAGAAGAAGAATCATCTCCTCATTCAAATATCTCAACGTCTACTAGCTCAAGGCATGAAAAATTGAGTTATATTAGGAGAGAAAAGAGGAGGATGCAGTCTTTAGTTTGCTGTTTTTCACATTTGGACATATATATCATTATATCTAGTTTTGTAAACATTTATAAACTTATGCTGCTGTTATACATTTTAAAGTTTGCAACTATGATGATATTTCATATATTGAGTGTTTGAGATTCATATGACATGTATAATGTATCAATTATGGTCTTATGTTCTTTAAATGCATTAATTTTTTTGTGTTTTTATGCAAAACTATGGTTTTTTCCTTTTGCCGAGTCTTTCGTGAGTCCGAGTCCGAGTCCAATTTTTTGGTTTGCCGAGTCTGTGACGAGTCTGAGTTTTTGAACTATGGTTCAGAGAATCTACCATGTTATTTCATTCTGTAAGTGCATGAAAGCAAAGTGAAATTAAATATCATGGTGCAGTTCATTAAGCTTAAGTTGATTTTTATGTGTTGTTATAAATTTAAAAGCTTGGACCATAGTTCTAAAACTCGGGGAGTTTTCACATGGGACTGGGAGAACTGGCAACCCGTAGATGAGTCTGTTAAAATAATTCATAAATATCAGATGAAGTGATCAAATTGATATTTGGTTGGATGGTTTAAAACTAAAATTGATAAAAATATTAAAAACGATGTGTAGTAATGGTCCTTATGGCCTTGAAGACCTTAATCCACCCCTCTATGGTTCAGAGAATCTACCATGTTATTTCATTCTGTAAGTGCATGAAAGCAAAGTGAACTAAAATATCACCGTGCAGTTCATTAAGCTTGAGTTGAATTTTATATGTTGTTTTAAATTTAAAAGCTTGGAACATAGTTCTAAAACTCGGGGAGTTTTCACATGGGACTGGGAGAACTGGCTACCTGTAGATGAGTCTGTTAAAATAATTCATAAATATCAGATGAAGTGATCAAATTGATATTTGGTTGGATGGTTTAAGACTAAAATTGATAAAAATATTAAAAATGATATGTGGTAAGGGTCCTTATGGCCTTGAAGACCTTAATCCACCCCTTGACCCCATGAGGAGAACTGTCCCTCATCTCTGCTGGGAGATGGTGCACCCAGGCCCAGACCCTTTCTTATTTTAGAAAGTTAAAAACATAAAAAATGTTCTGGGATGTGCCAGAAATAGAAGAGATGTTTTCTTCTTTATTTGGTTCGAAATAATAAAAACAGCTTTTTTCCATATTTTTAAAATTTTATGCATTAGCTTTTTTCAGTAGTTGTTTCCCAGTTAAATCAATGAGCTATTGAATTCCAGATATACTTTGTATTTGCCAAGTCAATCTCAATCCCCAGCAATGCCTGATCCAAATGAACTTATGTGTTCTTTAAATATAAATTACTGAATTGGCTATTTACCAGCTGACTCCTTGCAAGGTATGTACTGGAATTGGGAACTTTCTGGAAATTATGCTTAATCAGACAGGGTTTGATTTTTTATCATTTAAAATATTTTCAATTTTTATTTGCCAAATCCCAACTTATCTGTCATCAATGTGGCGATTTTGACATGATTATGAGCAAGTTTCAAAATGTTATTCACTTTTTCCATTGGTGAAAATATTTAACTTGTTTAAAAATTAACCTTGGACTCGTAAAAAATCATTTCCCAGTGATTTCGACGCAGTTTGCTGTTAAAAGGATGTGAGTGTCAACTGTTGCAAAAATTTTGAGTTGCAACTGCTGTGAAAAATGAGAGTTGCTGATGCTGCAAAAAACACAACTTCTATTTGCTGCAAAAAATGTCAGTTGCAGGAAAAAAAATGTTTCACAGATTTATTAATTAATTTTTTATTTTTTGGCAATTTTCTTTGCAAAATGAAAAGTTTAAAAATGTAAAAAATTAAAAAAACCAAATTTGTGAACTGTAATTTTTTGTCTCATTTTAAATTAATAATTTGTAGTGTTATTTTTTGAAATTTAAGTTTTAATTTAATAATATTGTATAATTTGGAATTTATAAATTTATAACTATGTTCCACGGAGTTTGCGGTATGGGAACGTTTTAGGGGACGGGACCTTAGTGGACGGCGACTAAAAACATAGGGGATTTTAAATATAGAGAGACAAAATTCATATATGAATATCATAGACAATGAGACATACACGGAAATTAAAAACTTAGCTATCAAGGTTTCAAGATTGAAATGACAATATGATCATGATTCATAATAGTATATCCGAATATCACATACATATAGCAAAAATAAAAAATGCCCAGAGGCTCCAAGTATCAATGTATCATGCATGAAATCAAATTATTAAAATGACAAAGTATCCAACTCCATAATAATCAAACTGATTCAAAAGCAATAATGTATCTGAGTATCTGCAAAGCCAAATATATGGCTGTCCTCTAGGAATCTAAATCTAAATCTAAATCAAAATCAAAGTCTGAATCACTGGTAGGGGTAGGCAGAGGGCCATCATCCAATGGAACACCAAGCAGCCCTGGAGGTGTGTCATCCTCATCAATCTGCGATGCATCCTTGGGATTAACATCCCAACGTAGTGCTGGAGTCTATCGATACTCAAGACTCTGTCGCTCCTGTAGTTGCAATACACCGTGAACAGCCACAAGCTTCTCCGATCGTCTAGAGGTAAGCCTGTTCCTCTTGACTGATTGGATAAAGCTATAGGTAGACCAATTCCTCTCTGTAGAAGAGGAACTCACAACCTGTGAAAGAAGACGAATGGCAAGAGCTTTCAGCTCAGGTGCATCTCTACCATGCCATGTCCACCATCCAATCGGGTCCTTTTGAGCTAATGTAGCTCTATTAGTCCTCGCCTTTGGTCTACCAAAAGTTGGACCACGAAGATTGGCAAAGTCAAGCCATTGCCCCCAAATTTTTGCACCATCCTCTGCATTATACATTTTTGAAAGGGCATTGAAGAAGCCCTCCTTCACCTATATTGAACAAGCCAAAAATTTAAAATTTAGAAGTTAGAATTTAGAAATTAGAAATTCATATTACAAACATAATTTACAAACAAACATAAATTACACTCACCTTCTCATCAGCAGATGGAGGCACTCTCCTAGGCCTTGGTGCATACCATTTAGGATTGACTGCATAGGCTGCCATATGAAGTGGGGTGTTCATAGTGTTCCATCTTTTCATCACAATGGGCTTAATATGCTCGTCATAGAACTCCAAAGTAGGTTTTTTGTTTTTAATAGCTTGCTTGACTTGCCCAAGCATGCTATCAAAAGTCTCATAAATCTCTACAAGGCTAGGAGAGTCAGTATCAACATATCTAATGACCTGCACAATAGGGCCAATGAAGGAGCAAATGTATCTGCAAATGAAAGCAAATCACAAGTGAGAAATATCATAATCATTAAAAAATTTAAAAACTTAAAAATCAGCAAATGGCAAATGCTAAAATCAGCAATAACTATAAGTTAAACAATTATAATATTATATTATTTAAGTTTCTTACCTCATTGTGGTCCACCAGTTATCATCCAGGATTCTTTGTCTCACACTTCTTCCATCCATGGTACTTGATTCATGCTATCTATTCCACTCTACATTGACCACTATGGATTGTAAGGCATCTTGGACCTCGAGCATCCTCTCCATTAAAATGAAATAGCTAGCATATCTAGTCTCCACGGGCTTGAGGAATTCTTTCTTGGAAAATGTCCTAAATAATGCAAGAGATGTGTGATGATTGCAAATAAACATTTGCACATCTCTAGCCTCGGATGCCATAACCTTTATCCAGTCAATTTTGCCTATGTCTTTCAAGGTGTTATTCAATGCATGTACACAACACGGGGTCCAAAAAATGTGTTTATAGGTACTCTCTACTATCAATCTAGCTGATTTACACACCCGGGCTGAATCAGTGACTACTTGCACAACATTTGAAGCCCCTACCTCTTCTATAGCATCCTTCAAAATCTCAAATTGGAAGGATGCATCTTTCCTTTTTCCTGAACAATCAACAGCTCTAAGAAAATAGGCCCTTGTTGTACTAGTGACAATAAGATTGATGAGTGGCCGATGTTTGATATCGGTCCACCCATCCATGATGATAGAGCATCCATCACTCATCCATGTTTGTCTCATGTCCTCCATCAAAATGCTCATTTTTGAGTACTCTTTGTCAAGGATAGTGGTGCGTAATTTAGTCTCTCCTGGTGGTATAAATGAGGGACCAGCAGCATATATATCTTTGCACATTTGTTTAAAATATGAGGAACGACAAACATGGAATGGTATACCATGAGCATAAAGAAATCTGCCAATTGACTCCTCAGCTCTCTCCTTTGCTTGTATGTTAAACAAATCAGCCACATTGGTATTTTTCTTGGCCTTTCCCTTCCCTTTACTACTAGTGGTGATGGTGGTGGGTGTGGGTGTGGGTGTGGATGTGCTACCTATTGGACCCCCTGCTTTCAACATCTCCCCCTCCACATACAACCTATTGGCCTCTTCTTTTTCTTTATCTGTAATTTCTTTGCAGCCTTTCACCCCTTGCCCACCTATCCATAAAAGATGACAATACACTCTTGTGTAACTCCCAAAATAGTGTTTCTTACATATATGGCACTCCCATTCCCTACTACCCCCTAAATTTTTTTTCTTATTGTTTTGTACTTTTGTGGCAAATTGTAGGAGAGGTTTCTTTGCATTGAATGGGCCTTTGGCATACTTTTTGAGGATTTTGGAAGGGCATTGAAAAGGATTAGATTGTGACATTGTTGCATCTTCCATACCGATATGTCGAACATCTATATCATCATTTGAAGAATCACTATCAGGCTCAGCCCTACGTCTTTTTCTTTGTCTTTGTGACATATGAGTTGGTTGCATGGCAACTTCCATGCTATCACTACTTCCCTCACCCTCACTGCTGCTCATGTTTTTTGATTTTGTAAACTATTATGCTGCTGCAAATTATTGAAAAAAATAAAATTTCAAAGTTTCATTCAACATGCCCTCTCTATGTGATGAAAAAAATTGAAAAATGGCAACAAATAACAATAAAGTTTGAATCAATACATACCTGGAATGAAGAAGAAATGATGCCAAAACCCTCTTGAACCTCCAAAATGCTGCTGTGTCTTTCCTCTTGCAAACTGAAAATGCTCCAAAGTCCAAATGAAATGAGCAAAATAATAAGCTTTAGTCTTATATCTATTACAAACTAGGGTTTCCATATTTTATTGGAACCTAAAATCGAATGTGGGGCCCGCGCGGAATTGAAACAATTAAAAAAAACATTTTTTTTTGTTGTTTTTGATTGGGTGGAAGTTTTGAGAAAACGGGGACTCGATTTTTGTATCGAGTATGATCGAGGTACAACTTTGTCATCCCCGGTACGGAAATCCGTACAGTCGTACCATTTTTTGGGCGCAGCAATTTCGGGGACGGTCCCCTTTTTTGTTTCGTTTTGGGATGTCTTTGGGGACGACCAAAATCAGTACGGGCGGCCTCATTTCGTACTCGGTACGGGGACGAGGCCAAAAGGCCAAGGGACGATAATCAAGGTCTCCATAGGGACTTGAAGACTCTGAAGACTAGTATTGGTAGTGGTACAACTAATTTGCAAAAGTAGGAGATGAGGTACTTGGAGATTCTATTTTTTTAATATAATTATAATGATATTGAAAAATATCTTGACAGAGAACTTTGAAAATAAGAACATCAGTAAAGTTAAACAGTAACTTTAACGTTTAGATACACAAATGAACATGTCAAATGCCATTGTGTCATAGAGTAAAGTAATTCAAAACACCACATATCACATATTAGATTATCATTACATATTGAAATTTAGAAATATTGATAGTTTGATGCTGATATGTAAACAAAAAACAAAAACCAGAAATCTATTGTTTACCCTTCAACATTTTGATCATCCATATCAAGGTCCTCAGCTACGATTCTCTCTAGATAATCATCAAACTCAGGGTCCTTTAATGGTGGTAGAATTGGGGGTAATTTGTTAAGGCCATCTACTTCAACCGCTTCATCTACCATGGCTGGAACTCCTCTATTAGGTGCAATTTGGCCCCATTTTGTTGAAGGACTCTCTTTGTATGCAAGATGAACACGAGAGAGAAGACGAAGTTAGCTATCCATGTAGATGAACTTCTGCTTTCTTTGTTCCTAATCGGTTTCTCTCTAGTGAATGAATAAAACTGCAAGTACTCCAATTTCTCTCACAAGATGAAGAGCCAACTACTTGTGAGAGCAATCTTATTGCAAATGATTGCAAATCAGGGGTTTCTCCCCAATGGTTCCACCACCACTTTATAGGGTCTTTCTTTTCTCCCATATCATATAAAGCTTCCATTGAAGAAAAATCACCATGCCCATGTGAAAACTTATTCCATTTACTCCTCATAATTGAAGTACCCTTACCTTAACCATTAATTTTTTTGGTTGTAGTGCAAAATCCCTTCATTATCTTTCTATTCCCCTCTTATTGGTTTCTTGTGTATTATGCCATTTACATTTAATGCATAGGCAACACAATGAAGGGGTGTGTTAAGCTTGTTCCATCTTACTTTTAATTTTTCTCTTGTCAAAATGTGGGAGCATGCACATGACATGTGAAGTGTCGAACACCTAATGGTTAACCTAGAATCAAATGCCTCAAAAAATCGTGCTCATTAAATGCCATGATTGCAAGGTATAAAACTTTGAAAAAATATGTACAAAAAATGATGGTCATGATTTTCATACTTGGTGTTGGGTAGCTTTTGCAGCCTTTTGGGCGTGTTGCAGCCTTCTAGGGTTGACTTCAATGCTTTGAAGTTGGATGATGGAAAACAATGGTTTCGTTTTGTTATCAACCTTTATGCCTACCTTTTCTTAGAGGAGACATGAAATACGTGAAAGTGAGGTCTCCAACTTAAAACAAAGCCTTTAGGTGTGGGAAAAGAATTAGAGACGTGTCTTTGTCTTTGAGACATGTCTTCACATGCTTCTCCTGGTTACATTGTTTATAATTGATAAGCAACTAGTTTATCAACATGATAACATAATATTATAAAATGTTTTTGATTGGTACATGCTTTTGAAGTTGGAGCTATGAACCAGTGAGGCCACAGTAGGAGGCCCTCATTCCTTGCATGGTCACACAACCACCTAGGTTCGCAAGCATGATAACCTAGTTGGGGCCTTGGGCTCGTGAGTAGACCAGCTTAGTGAGGGTACAAGCATAGGGCCCAAACCCATGCATACGGTAGGCCATTAGGGGCACATAGCTTGTGAGCACACCAGCCCATTGAGGTCTGACATGGCACATGTAATGATTCCGTAATCACTGTCATGTTCACCTCAGTAGTTCACAACCTGTAAGCACATTGGATTAGTGAAGGCACAAACTTGTGATCATAGTAGCCCAACATGGGTTTGAAGTTTGAACCTTGGTAGCAACATCAACAATGACACAACTTAACTATCACATTTTTTGGTGAACCCCAACATAATATTATAATTATAATTATCATACAATTTAATTATATTTGTGAACATTCAATAAATATAGTTGTTTTATACAATTTTTTGATTGGTAATTGCATGTATGGGCTTGCACTCGTTCTATCAAAACATAAGGATTTGCATTGTTTTATTTTTCAAAATGCCAAAAAATACCTTTCACTCTTCATTTAAGATTATTCTTTTACTCTCTTCATATCAAAAAATATATCATAGTATCATACATCAACGATATTAATTCAAAGTTATTTCATTTGATCTTTCCTAGTCCTTTTTGTTGCCTATCTAAGGTGTTGCCATTATCATTATTGTTGGGTCAAAGGGCTCCACAACTTTCTTAGTTTCAATTGGCTTTGGCTCTTGCATTATGGCCTTCACAAAATCCAATCTATCCGATGCATGCTCCCTTTGATCTTCATTATAATTTGTCCCCCACAAAATAAATGGTTGCAAAGGAGGATTGAATTTGTAGTAAACTTGAGTCCAACTGCCTCCTCAAGCTTGAAAACTTGCTCTTGGCTTTGCTATGAAAATTTCCTTTCCACTTTGCCACTTCTCCTAGATACATTGTCACTGCCTACTTGGCCTCCCCTTTAAGCCCAACTAGAAGATCTAGGCAAAGAGCATTGACAATATGCCAATGTTTGTATAATGTTTGTATTCTAGGTTTAAATTTGCCACAAAGCATCATCTTGATTGTTTGTAGGCTGCATCATCATGGGGGTGTGCCTTTTGAACATGTTCCATGGTCGCTCATTTGTCACCTTTCCTCCGAAGGCGATTTGTCTATCCCTAGCGAGCAGACTAAAGTTGGCTTCAATTGCTACCATTCGCTCCTACTTTGTCATTTGTGATCAACAAACTATTGAGTTACATTCTCACCATTTATTATTGAATGGCTTGCTTGTTGCCATCCTCCACTAAGCCAGTGTCACTTGCCTATCTTCACAATGTACTAAAGTCTCCTCTGTTGAGTTACACTCACATTCTCTCCATTAATTGACATAATCGTTGCTATCCTCCACTAAGCCATGTGACTTGCCTCTCTTCACAATCTACCTAACTCTTCTTCAGATTAAATGCATTGAACTCCAATTGCACCGTGATCATCATTAGTTTGCCAATACATGTGCCTCGTATCTTCCCAAATCACCTTCTTGGTTCAACCATCTCTACTCATTGCTCATCTAACCATCCTATTTGCTAGTTTATTACTTTCTCTAAAAACATGAGCAAGTTTAAATTATCCAAATGTTTCCAATAGTTCTTTAATATGCACTATAAACTTATTTGATTTCTAATTTGGCATTATCCTATTTATTATTGTAGGGATGATGATTTGAAGTGTAATTTCACCACTTCTAATTTGCTTGCTATTTTCAAGGTGAGCAATGCCGTTTGAGCCTCCAGCTCATTATTCGTTTCTTCCACCAACTTTTAAGAATTGAAAGCTGCTAAATTGCCATTCCAATTCATATGACACATTTGCACCTTGATAGTTAGATGTTACCACTAGTCACACCATCAAAATTGACCTTCAACCAACCTTCTTCAGGGTTCATCCATCTTACTGTTGATCAATCTATTTTACCTAGACTAGCTCCATCGAACCCATTAACGAATGAATTGTCTCATAATTATTAATAAATAATAAATGTATAATATAATAATTTCTTTTAATATCTCTTAGTTTAATTAAAATTTTAAAATAATTTAATTTTTATTATATATATTAAAATTATCAATGTAAAATTGTAAATATTTAAGAGTAATTATATTAATATAATTATATATGTCGCAAATGATCAAATAGTCGATTAATTATTAATTCTATATTGGCTAGTAAATAACATATATACATTTGTAATATAAAATAATAATTTTATGTTTGCCACTAGCTCAATAATTAATAACTAATGCTATAAAATTTAAGTTATAATTATATTTTAAGTTTGAATAATAACTTAAAAAGTTAATATGATTTTGGACATGCCCAAATGTACCTAAGCATCAATTAATTTTGCTGTATTGGTGTATTAGACTGAAGTATCCCTATGATTCAACAACTTAGGCTAGATATATTTTCTAATTTTTATGCATTTCATGTACTTTCAAAATTTATTATTACTATTTATGTAATTTGGGGCTGGTGGCAGCCAAGTTTTTTGACAATTCCATGTTTTTGTAACCTTTGGACCTTGTCTTGGGAGAGTGAGAATATGCTGTGTTAGCAGATATTGTCACTGCTACAATGTAATGAAATAAAATATTTGGATGCTAGATTGTGTTTGTTTTGAATTTTATATAATGATGTCTAAATTATTGGTTCTGTTGTGTAAAAAGTGGTTATTTATTTTTTAGATATGAGTTGTTTTAGGTTAGAAGAACTCCAATATTGGATCGTTTTGGGAACACATGATGATGAAGTGAAATGAAATATCTGTGTGCTCTTTAGTATGTTTGATTGGAATTACTATGATTTAGTTTTTTCCCTAGGGCAAAGGTTGGAATTTGAAAGTATATGGCTGCTGGGTTGGAAAGGCAAAAGATTTCATATTTTGGAATTAAAAAAAGGTTTTTTTGGGTTGGGTAGGTTGGAGAGTGTAAAAATTACAGATTTGTTGTGATACGATTTTGAATTTTTCTTGGGTCAGGGAGTTGTGTTGTTAGTTCATATAATGAATGCATTATAATGAGGTGAAATTAAATATCTTAGTAATGGCTATGGTGTTGATCTCTATTTTATGTATTGGGCTTTTTAAATTATTTTCTTTCTGTTTTTGTAGTTGGGTTAACATAAGTTACTGCATTAATTCATTTTGTGAATGCTTTGAAATGAAATAATTGGATGTGGTTCAATATGTTTGATCTAGTTTTCAGATGTTGTCTTTAATTTAATTTTAAATGTGTGTAAATGGTTGTGGGGTTTTTGTGTTGGCATATGGGATGTTTCGAGTTAAAAAGATTATTGTGTGGGCATTGTGAATGTCCTGAAGCCAAGTCACAGAGTTTCTTGGATATATCTTAGAAATGGAAATTTGGTGAATCATTGAAAAATCCCTAAAATTTGTTCAAATTTGCCATTAGATTGCTTGTATGTGATTGTAGTTTTTACAAAAGGAAAACATAGAGGGATGGGTCAGTTATGCAGTAGGTGTTGGGAGTTTTCCAGATGATTGGAATCGAGGGGTTTCTGGATTTGCACGCTGTAGAAAGTCAGAGGATCATGGTTGGAAGCATGAATTGAATATGCTATGATGGAATGGAATAAATCAACGTGAGTTAGATTTTTAATTGAATGGTTAAATTTTTTTTGCTATGGTAAAAGGATTGGGTCCCAATTGAATGTGATATGATGTACGTGGAAACTATTATATTTTCCTGTTTAATATGAAAATTAAATATTTATCTTTTGGTTTAATGTTTTATTTTATTATACTTCATTAATTTCTATATTACCTAGGCGGTGAGTTGGTATATTTTATGTATAGTTAATTAAAAAAAAACATTTTCATAATTATTTCTTTTGATTATTTAGATGCAATTTTTATACTTGGTTATTCATTTTTTGGTATAAAAATTTAACTTGATTATTTTTATAATTGAAAATTTGAACACATCCTAAGATCATATTAAAAGCGTTTTTTGTTATCTTTGATCTCAGTTTATAGTCCTTGAAATAGTTTACCAAGAGATTGAATGGAAGAGAATATTACCCTTACAATTCAATACATTATCCAAAGGGCTTTTGAAACATTGCCACCTTATTATACTTAAGCATCAAAGACTTGATCAAAACAAATTGCAAGTTCAATATCACCTCGTAGAGATCCAAATTTGACTGTGTTTTTTTTCATGTTGTCTTCCTCAATTTTTATCTATCCTTGTATTGATAAACATCATTGTTTTTGAATCCAAACGTAGATATGGTGGTGTATTTTAACATTTTGTTATGTCATTTGGACTAAAATGTAATATATGTGGTTGGTGTATTTTGCCATGTTGCTTTAATATTAGCATAGTAGTGTATGAACTTATTTGCTGCTGCATATATATATATATATATATATATATATATATATATATATTTATTTTATTTTTTTAATTTTTTTAATTTTTTTATAAATTTTATTTTCTTTTTTAAATGTACGAACAAACCCATAACGAATCCAAACCCAACCCAATTTTTTTTTTGATGAATTTCGAACCCAAATCTCGAACCCGCATCCATACCGGATTTCAAACCGGCAACTTAGCCTAAAAATATTAAAATTAAAATCTTGAGAGTATTAAAATTGAGTAAATAAATAAATTATTGCAAATGTATATAAATTGATTGGTAAAGTTGGTTTAGGTGGTTACAAAAGAGATCAACAAATCCAAGGCCATTTTCTCAAAAGATCTCACCACATCATTGTCAAAACTAGATTTTCCAAACTGGTTTGTTTCTCCATATTGCTTTGCTATTTTCCTAACCCTAATTTGCAACCGGTTTCCAAAAAGGTCATGGCCTCCTCAGCGAGTAGGGGTTTTGAGATAAAATTATCTAATGAAATATCACAAATTTAAATGAAAGTGGCAAAGCAAGAGGAAAGGCTGATTTTAATGGTCCATTTTGAGGATATATCAAAATTAGAATAACAATTTTAGTTCTCCAATATTAAAATTAAAAATTAAGAATAACATTTTTTAGTTGCCCAAGGTAGAGTGATTCTAGCATGATTTTCTGCATATATGTTATATAAACCTAAACAATAACATAAGTTTTGACTGTTATATTTAACCTTGTCTCATGGGAAAATCACCATCCTCACTAACACCACTATACTGTGAGATTGTATTGTTAGAGACTTCAATTACCGGTGCGTCCACGTAGCCTTGGGATGCGGGAGCGAATGCGTGCGGGAGTTGATGCGGGAACGGATGTCAGAGTGGTGCGCACAGGATGCGTCTGTTCTGTTTTTGCCATTATAAAACCCAAACAAATACGGGAGTTCCTGGGCTGTTAAAACCCAAACAAATACCGGAGTTCTTGCGTTGCGCGTGTGACAGACATTTAATTAATATAATCTTAATTATATTAATATTAATATTAATATAATCTTAATCTTAATGTTTTAACTTTTAATATTTGTGCGTGACGGACGAAACCCACTCTGCGCGCGTGACAGATGTTTAATTAATATAATCTTAATGTTTTAACTTTTAATATTTGTGTGCTAATTAATATTTAAATAATATTTGATGTTTGTAATGTTTTAAATTTTAATATATCAGTTAGACAATATATTAAAACATTACAAACATAATATGTTAATATTTATTAACATATATTAAAACATTACAAACATCAAATATTATTTTAATCAAATATATTATGTCTAACACACACACAAATATATATATATATATATATATATATATATATATATATATATATATATATATAAAAGAAACGCACCCAAACGCATCCGCATCCCCTAAATTTTTTTTTCACGCACCCGAATCCGCATCTGAATCGGTAACTTAGTTAGAGACCATAGGATAAGACTAGTTGGCATTTGGAGGGGTAAAAATATTTGTAATTGCCTTTTGAAAATCAATGCCCCATTTCATCTTGAGTATTCGACTATACTCATCAACATCCGCCACCCTAATAATGAAAGGAACCCGAATGCTTGCAAATTGTGGATTGATAAGGGGTTAGTTCTCATTGTTTGGGTGAAAGCCCAAACCAACTATTGCATCATCCAAGAACTTCTTTGGTCCACCGCGTTAGGGTTGCTTGATAACCAATTGCTAATGCATGAATAGCTGCTTTGGCTTCCTATGCATCTGACAAAACTGCTACAAACATAAAGATGTCTATGGTGACCTTGTGATTGGGAAGAGAGAAAAACGTTGCCCAATACTATCTTGATTGTATATAGCACAATCCTTTAATCAGTTCAAACACTTTTTTTATCCTTAGATTAAACAACTCCCCTTTTAAAGCTATTTGGGCGCTTCATGGCCGAAAGACAAATGGTGGTATCCATCTTGAAAGAGAGGAGGTGAAAAAGCCAATGCTGATGGAAGTCTATTCAATTCATTTGACAATTAGGGGTGTGGAAAGTAACACAATTTCATTTCCATCAGGCATGATTCAATAGAGAGAAATCAAAATGTAGGTAGGGCAGAGACTACTAAATGATATGATTGATTATGGACAATTCATTTTTGCTTGCAGTGAAGGATGAAGGTATTCTACCACTCGCCAGTTGAGACATGTCTATTGAAATGTCAACTAGTTTGTTTGTGATATCATTCTCTTCTTTGAACACGAGGCTAGTTCTTAAGTCCTTGAAGGTGTCAAGGAGTATAAGGCATTGATTTACAAGCACGTTGAGCTTCCAATTTGGGTTTTGATGCCTATGCAGAGCATTGGTTGCTATGAGCAAATCTCCCCCTATGTGCCCATTTTATATATAAGGTTTTAGTGTTTACACATTCAAAGGTGGCATAGGGCAGCATTGAATCCTTATGATTGTGTCTACCCTTAGAGGTAGAAAACTCCACATGGCATGCTCTCTTAATGGCAGCGGTAGGACTAGGTGGGTCAAATGCTTTTTGCCAACCCTAAAGTGCCTTAGTCAACCCTTTTACAAAATGTACAACCAATCTATGCTTTGAAATGTTGGTGACTGTAACTGAAAGTTTCTGAAATTCAGATGCATGGATATACTAAACCTACTTGCTTCAAATTAGCCAACTCACGGAAATGTAATTCTGGATCTTTCTTATCAAACCTGTCAATCAGTTGTTCTGTGAAGTCGGCATATGAAGTGATGTGAGCATGTCCCAAGGCGTCCAATCCATGGTACCACCACTCATATGCTGTGCCATCCAAGTGAAGAGTAGTGTACTTGATTGTTTCCACTTCCATCATTGGATTTAGCTGAAATTAGTTATCTAACTTCTGTACCCAAGAATGTGCAGTGCATCGGCTAAGATCCATCAAAGTTTGGAATGGACAGCTTGCCCACCTTCTGCTGCAAATCTTTGTTATTACCTTGACCTCTTTCGTTCCTGGGCCTTTTCCTCTATTTGATGGTGCAAAAATCTGCTAAAGACGTTGCTTCAAATTAGCCAACTCACAGAAATGTAATTCTGGATCTTTCTTATCAAACCTGTCAATCAGCTGTTCTGTGAAGTCAGCATATGAAGTGATGTGAGCATGTCTCAAGGTGTCCAATCCATGGTACCACCACTCATGTGCTTTGCCATCCAAGTGAAGAGTAGTGTACTTGATTGTTTCCACTTCCATCATTGGATTTAGCTGAAATTAGGTATCTAACTTCTGTACCCAAGAATGAGAGCATCGGCTAAGATCCATAAAAGTTTGGAATGGACAACTTGCCCACCTTCTGCTGCAAATCTTTGTTATTACCTTGACCTCTCTCATTCCTGGGCCTTTTCCTGTATTTGATGGTGCAAACATCTGCTAAAGACATTGCTGCATTTGTCACCAAGTGCTTCATACTCTCTTCGATAGTCTTTAAAGGTTTCACCACCTTCCTTCTGCTACGCTCCTCTAGATGGTTATGCAAAAAATGTGAGCATTAATGCCCTGGAAGTTTGACATCCTTCCCCTTGCTCATTTTAGCAGTTTGCTTGCTGTTCACTTTGCCTTTCTCAGTTTTTGGTATTCATTGATTTCGCCATTCGAGACATAGCTTCAACTACTTGTTGTTGGCCTCTTGCAAAATCACTTAGCATCACCAAAAGACTTGGATATGGCTGTGGATGTTCGTCACCCATTTAACCTTCCAGATCAGAATTGGATTGTGCTTGTGTATGCAGTCTCTTCCCAACTCATAAATACTTAACCAACAGCTGGAAGGGTCCATTTCAATTAATCTTGACATACAGTTGGCAATATATTTAATGCTCGGGTTCACAAATAATGTATGCAGTCAAAATGATAATGCCTTTCAAACATCATTAATCAATTACTGAAAACAAAAATAATGTGTAACATGAATTTCAAGATTCCCAGAGTATTCATACAAGGCATGCATATATTTGTGCATCTTAACGTCCACACGTAAGATTGATGGCTGCCATCAAAGAAGACTCAAAACATCTGTCCCCCACATTTTGCCTCTTCAGCAAGGTCCACAGTCTCCATTATCTGCCCCTCCATATAGCGGGTGATTTCCACATGCTCCAGAATCTTCAGCTCCCGCAAGGCTCACAAATCAATGCCAGGAATAAGACCAGTGCTCGAGGAAGCAAAAACTCATGAGTTAGCCCACACATCAAAATAAAGGAGCTACAACTAGGAATAAGATCGGTGCTCAAGGAAGCAAAAACTGATGAGTTAAAGAGCCCATGTCAAAATAAAGCAGCTGTGCCAAGAGTAGAGCTGCCTTAGGGAAGCCTCACACCAATGAATTTGAGATGTGCTGAGATGTAAAGGGCCATGCAGAGAGAAGAAAATCCAGAACATCTCACCATTATTAAGTTCCTTGGCTTCAAACTTAACACACACACACATAAAATAAAAAGAAACTAATTTTAAAAAAAATGGAACAAGTAATGTAAAAAAGTTGTATTTCATTGTAAGGAATGAATGAAGATGCTTTGAATTTTTTATAATAAAAATTACAAGCTAATTTTAAGGGAAAAAAGAAAACAACAATATGATAAGGAAATTTTAAAGGAAAGGCAAGATGTATAATAAAGTGATTATATTTTGTAAAAGCCTTGTTGAGGACAATTTTTTTTGTGAAACACCTGTTACAATTTGGTTTGTCATTTTGTGCTTGGAAATTTGAAATGCACTAATAAATCATGATGATGAAGAAAGGTATGAATTGAAGCAATAGAACCTGCCTACTACAACATTTGTTAAAACCCAATTTTGGCAAAACAAATCACTTAATAGCTTAAGTTACTGGGTACTTCTGGTAAAGCCTGGGTCCTGATACATGTACCATTTAGGTTCTTCTTGGGTGCTAGGGTTCTTTGTGGGTTCTTTCGCGAAGGACCCACAGGAAGCCCATGCATCCAGAAAGTATTTGAGGGCCGTACCCAAGCAAATGTACCAAAATACGTGCATGCAATGAAATAAAATATGCATTACTCTTAAATTCTTATCAAATATTTGTATGCATATGCCAAGCATATCTCTGTACGCCTTTAAATATTTAAAAGCAAAATATGAAGTACCCAAGACTCTGCATGATGCTTCTGATGATGAAAATATGAATATTAAATGCCAATTGTATTTTGAATTTCCATTGCCTGGATATCCTGTACAAAATTTAGTGTTTTTTTTGAAAAATTGTGGATGTCTGATTTTTTTTTGAGACCCAGAAAGAATTTAATGTTTCTCAATTTAGTGCCTATAAATCATTCTCACTTTTTGTTTCTGGCATTTATTCTTAAAGAGCAGCAGCTTAGATATGCTGTGCTTGTATCAGACATTTCAGCATCTCAAATCTAGTGTATTGTTATCAATATAATTTCTGTCAAAGTAGACCAGATTGCCAAATAAATTAATAATGCAAATCATAGGAATTGGAGCAATTTGTCAGTTAAAAGCCACTATGATGACTAGAGTATGTCAGTTGTGAAATTGGGCAGGGAAAAGCCTGGTATTGTGCATACGGTTGTGAGACAATTGAACAATCACCATTTACAAGCCTGCAAGAATTCTTCCTGCAGTGTAATCCCCCGTTTTCCTGATGCCTGTGGTTTTGGTATCTGGTGCCTATTTGTTGGGGAATTTTGTTATTACCACTGTCAAACTTGTTTTCTTAAAATGCGTGGGCTAGTAGTTGAGCTCTGAGTCTTACCAACTCAAAAAGGTTAGGTACATTGAGGGTTGGTTTCCCTTCTGGATTAGACCTTTACAAGTCAATTATTTCTCTGTTGGATGTTCTAGGAAGTTCGTATGACTTAAGGGAAACTCTATAATTCTCTTCACCCCCAATACTGTTTTGCATGTGTTGTTCTGAGTATCATTGGTGTGATTCACTCAACAGGATTCGATAATACTATCCGCTGAGGTCAATACTTTGCCATTTGACACATAGAGTTGTACCCCATAGAATAGGTGCCTTTCCAGAATGTGGGCAAGGAGAGAAAGGGTCAGCGCTCCAGATTCTAATCGGAGCTGTTATAATTTGAGGTACAAGCTCAACATGATGAGCCAAGGGTGGAACTGGGGGCATTTGGTTGGCAATCTGAACTATTTTTCTGTTTAGCCACTTTATATGCTTAGTGTGTACCAACAATGCAAGGCCCCAATTGATTGATCACATCATATTACACTGCTTGAGATGTATTAGAATGGTGTGTTAGAAATTAGAATGCTCCATTGGAATGTTTTCTGAAGTCAGTGTGTGTTAGAATGCTTGATATGCATTCTGAAATTACATAAATTTATCTGCATCGTACAATGGTGACTGTTCAGTTATACCCTACTTTGACCTTTATACTTGCAATGAAATGTTAATGACCTTACATTTATGATGAAATGTCAAGCTTTTTGTTTGTTTGATTTCAGATTCAGAAGGATGAAGGAAACAAAGATAAAAAAGGGATCTGCAGCTACAGAGACCAAGAATAAGAAGGCAGCAGAGAAGTATGTCTAATTAACATGTCAAATGTTTTTAGTTTCAAATATCATCATAATCTGTAGGTTCAACTCGTCCTTTCCATCAACAAGGTGTATATTATATTGTTTCAATATCTCTGTTCTGGGACTAAATTTAAATGGTTATACATATTTGAAATTTTCAGAAAGAAGTCTCTCAGTGTGAAAGAGACAAATTCAAAGAAGAAGCCAGCAAAGGTCAAAAAGGACCCAAACCAACCTAAGAGGGCTCCAACTGCTTTTTTCTTGTTCTTGTAAGTAGCTTTAACTAGCATCTCTAAAATCTGCAAGTTCTGCCAAATGTGGTTCTTAATTGATTGTCATACTTGTCTGTTTATGTGTAGAGAGGAATTTCGAATAACCTTCAAGGCAGAGAATCCAAATGTAAAAGGAGTAACAGCAGTAAGTGAGAAGAGTTTTTTTTTTTAATAAAAAAATTCACTGTTTATTTGCATCTATTAAAATTATGTTTATTAAATTATTTGCCAGTTACGTATCTAGGTTCTGAGATTAGTTCTATTCTTGCAGGTTGGCAAAGCATGTGGTGAAAAATGGAAGGAAATGTCTGAGAAGGTGTGTAGATATTTGTTTAGTAGTTTGGCTGAAAGATATTTATGTTTTTTCTTGCACATAAGATTTCATTGGTGATGGTTGCAGGAAAAGGCGCCTTATCTTCAAAAAGCATCACGTTTGAAGGCTGAGTATGAGATATCCATGACAAAATACAAGAAAAAAAAAGTCAGTCTACTAAGGTTTTTTAATTTCATTCTTAAAATGCATTGTTTTGGCTCTATAATTTCTGTAACACATTGTCTTTTTTCTGCAAATTTTCACTTCAGGATGCAGCTGAAGAAGTCGCTCAAGAGGAATCTGAGAAGTCCAAGTCAGAGATAAATGATGATGAAGATGAAGAAGGAAGTGAAGAGGTACACATCCTGGCCAGTTTGGATCACAGTACAGTTGATTAAAATTGTTTTCCCCCTTTTCTTCTGGTGTAAAATATTCTTAGCTGAATGCTTTCATTGGTGTTCTGCAGGAGGATGAAGATGACGATGAAGATGATGAATGATTGCATTTGTAGCAGGGATATTGGCAGTGAGAAGATTTTTCATTTACTGTTCTCTTGCCAAATTTTAGATCATGACAGTAGCCAAAGTTCTCTCTGTACAGCAAGTAATTTTAAGAAGTTTTTGAGCCATTGTAGTTTGGCTAGATGACTGTAAAGTAAAATCCATTAATATTTATTGATATGAACACTTGAAGTTTTTGGAGC
This sequence comes from Chamaecyparis obtusa, assembly GCA_027943335.1. Lineage (NCBI taxonomy): Eukaryota > Viridiplantae > Streptophyta > Pinopsida > Cupressales > Cupressaceae > Chamaecyparis > Chamaecyparis obtusa. Next base: position 1,780,197 of record BSBK01001958.1, read on the forward strand.
ATAGTCTACCATCAATGGCTTTGATATTTGAATTGTTGATTTTAATTAATATTAATCACTTGCAAGCACTTTTATATGACTTTGGAGGCAGCTAGACATGTTCTTGTGCATAAATATCTAGTATGCATGGAAGTATTTTTCTGTCATCATTTCCTTCTTCTTTTTTGTCCTTTTTTTTCGGAAATATTGATTTGCATCTTGAACTTTCAAATTTTATTTGTGGTGGAATGAAAATGTTCAAAATATGATTGCGGATGTTAGATGTGCATGAACTGGCCTCAATGTCTTCTGCCTAAGAACTTCCAATATTGTTTTATTTTCTTATTAGTACCTACCGGTGTTTCATAATTTAACTTCATGGTTACGTGGTTCCCAAACAACTGCATGCTGCAAAAAGTTGCAACTGCCCCAATAATGTATTTACAATTTGTTTTTGTATTCAAAAGGTTTTTTTCGTGTACCAGTCTCTGATGTATTTAGGTCTATCAGCATCAAGTGGCTTACATACTTACTGTAGGCTGTAAATAAACATTGTTTTTTCCACATGCTGCTACTGTAGGATGTGATTAAACAAAGTTAGTACCGTGGCTGAATGCTGGTGACCATGTTCTGCTTAATTCAATATAGTTTCTAGCATTAATTACCCTTGTGGTTTAAAAAAGTTGGCTTACAACTTGAGTAAATGGACATTTCTCAAACTTAAGATTTCACGTTTCTGCAGTGAAGTGATCTTGAGAAAATGGGTTTTCTATGAGATACGCAAATGTGCTTTTTAATTAGAATAACTGGAACTAGTGGATAATTTATGCAGTTTATAATATTCAGAGGTAATCTGTGGAATGTGTTTACATCATTTGCCCATATTTACAATTATTCTTTCAAATCTGTTAATGAATGGTATGCACTATATCTTATTAATGGGGGGATTCTTTCTCTTCTCTGGGTACTTCATTCAAATGGAAAACATCCCAGATTAATAATGGATTTGGATGCACTATTTGTCATTGTTCAAGTAATCAATTGAGGCGTTCATCATAAACGAGTTCACACGATGGGGACAAGTGTGAGTATGGTACTTGGATAGTGTGCTCGATGGAAATGGAATCCTTGCCCAACCTGGTGTGAACCTCTCTGATGAATGGAGCGACTTGGAAGTAGTCTCCTCTTCATTGTTATTTATCACGTGCTTTTTTACTTCATTCTTTGTTATAGATGTTCGTCTAATCAGAGATGGAGGCAATGTTTTATTTTTTATTTTTCTTTTTGGAGTCTTGATTTATGTTGGTTCTAACATTTTTTATTATGTTCGTTCTAACATTTTTTTATCAAATTACGGTAAAGAAAAACTAAAAGTAAAACATTGGCTTCGATTCAGATTACTTTTTCGTATTGTCACGGAAAAAAGAATCTGCGTGAGTATTCAATCGTCTCATACTCAGTTTTATCCCTTGGATCTATTGTAGGTGAACTTTTGACCTTGTTCTATACTTGTTTAAACACGTTGTTTTTTACATCTTTTATCTAACGAAGGAAAACTAGAGCTAGATGGCTTCCAAGACTCAAAGCTGGTCCAAGAGAGATTTCATGGTTGGACACCTTATAATATCTTCCTACTTGGACACCTTATGTCTAAAACAGTCTCACAAATTAGTGGAAGCCAGAGACGTGATCTCATGGAACGCAACATTTGTAGCTAAGTGATTGCTATTAGCCATTCAAATAATGATAAGTGATTCCCAAATCCGCACACTATCTACAGCGCTAGTGTTGAGGAATCTCTCTGGCACGCCAACTACTTAATGCTCCAAAGCATCTTCCTTCTATTCAGCTCTTAAGCCCTCAACAAAACCAAAATAATTAATCTTACTTCACTCGAGAAAAGAATTACTGAAGATATAATTATTATTGAAGATATAATTAATACTGATTGGAGATAAACGATATAACTGTCTTTAGTACACTATTGTACGTCTTTTTATATTTCTTGTATGACTCATATTAGGATGAGTCCTAAATGGAATTTTTTAGGAAATCCCGACTTTGTTTCCTGAAACTTAAAGGCCCTAACATAATGTATTGCTAATGACTGAATCTCTAAATAACCTGGTAATGCAAGAACTGAAGTAATGCAAAAACGATTCATATCCAACGAATCAGGCTTGGGTACGCTCGATTGTTCAGTGGTGGTTTTCTAATTATTTTTATTCTAATAATTAGAAATAATTTCCAAATCATTATTTGAATGGCTAATAGCAATCACTTATCATGTGTTAACGCAGACTAGAGCTCGTTTTTGGTTTCGTAAAATCCCTCAAAGATATGTCATCTTGGAGCCCGCTTTGTTTGTTGGATATGCATTGAATAGATTTTTTTAAGAGGCTCGAAACTTCCATCCAAACGCAGCTGGCAGTGATGAAGATGTTTCAAGCCTTTCTCAGTGATTGGAAGTTGTTTTGCAGGACATGTATACAAACAGGATATGCTCAAAGAAGATGTATTGAGGAGATTTCTGAGTTGTAAATAAATGCGACAACACTAATATATAAGATGCCTCAAAATTTGAAATACCTGGAAATGTGGTCTAATGGAATGCAATAGTAGATTTGTTTGCAAAATGTGGACACTCAGCCAAGGCACATTTATTGTCTCACAGGGTGCCTCAAAAGCAGATTTGTGTGAACAAGCATTAGAAGCTTTCAGACTATTGCAATGACGGTAGAAGTTGTGCAACTAGCCTTCACTTAATAGGAAAAGGTAATATTAGCAAAAGGGAAATATTTACTTAAGGTAATTTTTCTTGGCCTAGTATAAAATTGGAAAAGGGATGTGTTCATTGAGAAAATATATGAATGTAATAAGGAAGTTTTGTATTCATTCAAGGCAAATAGTTTAACTAAAATGTTTCCTTTATGCACAACTTATTTATGCAATCAACATTTAGCTAGAAATCAGATGTCTATCACTCACTACTTGTTTGAACTAGAAAACAAAATCTTTCAATGTTTAGCTTTCTTCTTCACTATGCATAACCTTTTAATCATACGCTGTAGCACACATCTATTTCATTGCTTTATGACATTAACATAGTAAGCATATGGCATGCCTCAAAAACAAGAAACCTTAGTGTTTTTTTTTTCCTTATTAGTGATCTCCCTTTAATTTGAATTTAAATCCAAACAACTTTAATATAGTAGAATGGCACAGTGATTCAAATAGGCATAATATTGACCATGGCTTAGGTTAATATGGTCAAGTAATAATATTTGCGAGTCTGTAAAGTCATTTATAATATAAATTTTGTTCCATTTAGTGACTTTTGATTATATGTCAATAATATTATAAACTTATAAATAACATATTGACCCTTATTCAGAAAGTTTTATTATTATAAATTTATCACTTCTTTAATTATAAATATCATTAAGTTTGTAAAGTAATGGTCAGAAACACCATATGAATATTTAGATTAAATTTTGATTTGAAAGTCATGATTATGATGCTTATGCATGAATTGTATAAAATGGATTTAAAAACTCGGCTCATCCAACTACTACACTAATGCAACAAATCATAAAATGCGATGACTTTTTGAAATCTACCGTGGTAGCAACCAGAAAAGATAGCTCCTAATATAAATTGGTCAATCCATCAATGAGATTCAAGGTTGAATACTTATAGAATTAGGATATTTACATCAATCACAAACCATTACAACCTTTTCTTAATGGATAACAAAAATTGTGTACTTAATTAAATTTTCTCTTTAATTTCCATCGATTTATCCCTTGAACCTCTTAGAGGTGCAAGTGCTAGTTTATTGTTAGTTTGAGTATGCATATGGGATATGAACAAATTGTAAGAAATTCTACGAAGCAATTTTTCGTATCATTGTCTCCACTAATAAATTTTGTTTTTTAGTTTTCAAATTTGTTTTTATTTGACTATTGAGCTTAAAAAAATTCTAAAGAGAACGAGTACAAATCTTGTAACAAATAGGTACCTATTTAAGACAGGGTCCCAAACCTAAACTAATACCTATTTGGAATGGATACTCGATGACAATGTATCTGAGGGAAAGACAACAATGTACTTTAGGGAAATGTGCCTAAGGGCAAGCACCTGGCAATAATGTACCAAAGGGAAAACACTCAATGATAATGTACCCAAAGGCAAATACCTTACAATAATGCACCTGAGTGCAAGTACCTGATGGAAATGTACTAGAGGGAAATGTATTCAAGGGTAAGTACCTAAGGATAATGTAGCCAAGGGAGAATCCCTTCGACACCTTTATACCTCAATTGTTGGGTACCTTCGACACTCAAAACTCTTTGGCTCCCTTCAACAGTTAACCTTTGGCACCCTTCAACATTCGACAATTGAAATTAAGATTATCTATCTTCGGACCTTTGTAATCTATAGGCAGTTATGTTCTTCAATACAACACATGAATATTGTAGATAAAAATTTGAATCTATACACATTGCACACCAATACTAATAAATAGATATATCTTTGACTACACAAATTTGATGATGTAGTAAAAGGTGAAACATCTGAAGCGATATATCGAATGAAAGACTAGGGTGACAAATTATTCTTAATGAAACTGCGAATACAGAATAGGGAGGGTCTTGCACCTCTGAATTTGCAAACAAAGACTCAATTAGTGTTTTGGTGCTTCTTATTTTTGTGTCTTTCAAATAAGATGTCTCCAGTTTCAACCATGACATCGACAAAGATTTGAGTGAAGCTTCTTAACAAAATCCACATAGGACAATTTAGCTTAGAGACCCTATACTTAAGATCTTAGCACTCATGGGAAATTTAACACTTTCCCTCTTAGTTTTACAATTCATTATTACTTTGATTCTTCACACCTATTTCTAGATATTCATCCATAAATTATTTTTAGAATATGATCATAACCCTATTTGGAGAAAAAGATTATTATGTTTGGAGTATTTGTTTCTTTAAGCATATAGTTTGTAAGACCCTGTGTCATAAATGACTTGCAAGACCATGCTTCTTAGGAGATTAATTCAACCATAATATATTTTCATTAGATTATTGAAGCTCGTTAATTAGTTAATTATATGTGTGAGCCATGATAATAATATTCTTGATGTCATTAGCAAACATGATCAGAGTTATGTATCATTCTCGAAGAGAATATGTGTATTGTTATTAAACTTATGAACAATCTCTTATATTTTCCTTTTAAGAATTTAGCTTTATTGTTGTTATGTAATGTAATGAAAATATATGCACATTGACATGACTTGAAATGTCTCTTTTAGAAAAGGGGTATTGTTGTGCTAAAGTAGAATTTGATTTGTGATTAACTAGGCACATGATTCACAATTGAGTTAATGAGAATTTGATTAAATTTCATATTGGATTACTATAGAGGCTTAACTATAAGTTATGGTTGTCATATGCAGGGAAGTGCAAAGGACAATATGAGGATGAAGAAACTTTAGTACTGAATCAACTAGCTCTTTGATAAGCATTAAGTTAACCACCTTTTTAGGAAATATGGTGTTATTATTTGATATACACGTGTTTAATGAGGTTTATAATTTGTGGATCCCTAATAAGAGTTTCAAAAACAATTTTTATGTTAGATCTACAAAAATTAAACCCCTAGGGTCTATACCATTGACTTGGGGGCCTATTGAATGTGAAATAAAATCTCTAAGGCATATTTTTCATACTCCAAAAGGCCTCATTAATATGAGTGACGAATTTGGGGTATGGATGGGTTGAAGGTACAAACCCCTCCTCCATACCTTATTTATGAGGGAAGACTTTGGAGATGGGGTGTCATACTTTTTGTCTCCTCTTAATTGAAGAGAAGACCTCATAGAGGATAGGATGGAAAGGTGACAAGTTTCACCTCTCTAACAAATTCTTCCAAGTTAATCTTCCTTAAATCCAGCTTCTGAAGGGAGAATGAGTGTTATCCACTTCTCTATTTTGAGAACTCTTGAAGGATTTGAAGAAGGGATAAATTTAAGATAAGGAAGGGAGATCTTGCCATGGAAATGGAGTTCAAGAAAGAGCTTGTAGAGAGATAAGTTATTCTTTCCTGCTTATTCTTAGTTTTGGTTTATCTTTCTTGTTCATGTAAATGTTCCTCACTCAGATGGTTGTATGCCGATAGGTCATAGAGTTGAAAGCACTATTCCAAAAAATGTGTCACTTTAGAAGGAAGTGTTGTACTTAGCAACATCCAATTTGGATGATTTGAAGTTAAAATTTATGTAAGCTGTATATTTTGAAGGTATTGCCCAAAAGAAAATGTAACATTCAAATAAATTTGAACATAGTAGAAAATGTACTTTTCGTAAAAACAAGCACAATATAGTCCGCACTTTGAACTTTGACTACAATGACACATTTTTTGGAATAGTGCTTTCACCTCTACGACCTATCGACGTACCCCTTGTGCCTTCTTTCGGTGCAAGTGCTAGTTTTATCGACAATAATATTGTCATTCAATAAAGAACCGTTCATCGAAATCAAAGGTAAATAGAACATTGCCATACTCTTCAAAGAGATAGTAAAGAATAAATGCAATCTTGGATTTAGTCACAGGTAGTCACGGGAACAATTTTTTTTCAATCAACTCATAATAAAATCAAAGGGAATGGAAGGATACCTAATCAATTCATTTGGCCTCAAACATTTAACATTTGCTCATCAATTAGTTAGAAAACTCTTAAAATTGACTTAAACACTAGATTTATGTAGATCAATTTTTGATCTTAGAATAATATAATTCCTCTTGTTAAGGTTGCTAGAGTTCTCTTTTCCCATTCTAATAAAAAGGTGTATTGTCATCATTAAATAATTCTCAATCATGAAGTCTTTTGAAGGATTGCCCCCTTAATAAGAGCTTGAATATTGGTCTCACAACAAATTATGATGTTTAAATAGCAATAGCGAATAAATGAGCAAGATGGCAGCTCACCTTTGCCAAGAGAAGAAACATGACAATTCATCATTTATATGAACTTGGGTGAAGCAGTCTTGAACTAAATATTCACCATTTTATAGAATGTTTCTCCAAAATGGAAGGCTTTCATAACTAAGGTAATAAACACAATTTTGTTCTGGGCATAAATCTTTTAAAAATCGATTAGGGCTATGGACACATTTTGATTGAAAACAACCCATTTTGTTTCCTTCTTTGGCATCTTTTCAATTTTATTGCTTGTTTTTCTCTCTTCTTGAGCTATTTTTCCCTCTACCATTTGGGATTGTGTTGTAGGGGGCGATGAAATAGTGGGCTTGGAATTGGCTCACCACCTAAATTATCATCGTAAGTTTGCTTAACTATTGATATTGCTGCTTCCTATATATTTTTATTTTCTCATTTTTAAATGAATCATTAACATATCCACTCTATATTTTGTTCCGAGTACTTAAATCTCTGCGAGTGTCCATTGCTCGACTCTCAAGTCAGATACCAATTTTGTAGCCATCTTGTCTTTGAGCATATTCATGAGATTTGAAGGTAACTGCTTGATGATTTTGATTTGCTTGTTTTTTTATGATTGTGTAAAAGATTATAATTCTGCTAACTCCAAGATAAGTATTTTAATAGTTTCTACGAATCTAAAAGTGTTGTGATTTGCCTTTCTCCTGTGTGACTTATCTTGTTATCCTCTTTTTCTATGGGGTTGTATGGGGATTGTCAATTTCTTCCTCTTTTTCCATTTTGGTTTACCTTATTATTTTTTCTCCTTTTTCTTCTTCAAGCTCAACTATAACATGATATTCATAGTTTCTTCTAGAGGTGTTCTTTGTAGTGAGAAAATAGCTTCTATTTGAATGGGCTTGTCTTCTCACTGCTTACTTTTCTTCCCTTTGTGGTTCTTCTTGAACTACTTGTTTCTTTGTTTCCGCATCCTTAAATTCCAACTTTTCTTTTAGGGGTGGGGTATTTTTGCTAACAGATCCTAATCTATATCTTCTATGCTTCTTGTTTTGTGATGTCAACGATGTGCAATGGAGGGTATTGTTTGTATTTTTCTCACTTTGTAATTTCTCTATTTCCTTATCAAATTACTCTTGAGCATCTTTCTTTGCTCACTAGGATTTGGTAGATGTAAGAGCTGTATTGTACTCTCTAAAAGCTGAGCACTTGCCTTGTATGGAAATGATGGACTAAGAAAGTGCAAGGCACCATGACTTGTAAAGGGATATATTCCTTCTTTACAACAAAAACAAAAATAATCTTCCAATTTTTGGGTAAAGTTATGACTATCTCTCCCTTGTATTCTTGTTTTGAATTTTATTCAAATCTAATTGATAACCACATCTCTATAGATTTCCTTGATCCATGAAACCATCTATATTCTCCATTATTTAGTTTTCCATAGAGATGTAGAGCCCTATATATATGTTTATTCTAGGTAATTCACTCAAAAAGTATAATGCTAGGCAAATCATTAGTAGGCATACCGGATTGGTATCAAGTTTTCTTCATTTTCTCCAAACTATCTATTAGTTGCTACTTTAGGATTTTATAAAGAGCATATGTGTTGTTGTTGGGAACCATCTCATATGCAACATAGATACATGTAGTTGGAGTGCAATCTTCTCTCATAACACAAAATTTTTTGTATTCAATACATTTAAAGACATCTTACTTTGGGTCATAAATTTTGCTGATTATGAGAAATCGCTTGTCAAATGTTACCCATGTTAATGTAGTCAAACTTGTTTTCTATCTTCTTGGGCTTTTCACCTTCATCCCATAGCCCTTTAACCCTCTTGATTGCATCTTTTGTAAATGAGAAAGGGTAAATACACAAAGTCTTGTGGATGGATTAAAATCATTTGGATACATTTGTGCTCATTACCAAAATTTGGATTTTTTTTCCAAATATTTTTCTTCTCCCAATATTCTTGTTGGTTTCCAAATATTCACTTGATGTAGAATTTTTTTTAGCTCTTGGCTTTGTTTCTCAAATTTTACATGGTCTACGTTTGTAAGTTTGACATGGATGTATTTGTGGACGTCTTTAACATACATGATACTTGTGGGGCTATTTGAAAGTGTCCCTTTTGGGGCATTCTCCTTGGCTTTCCCAAGGAAATGATTGTAAATAATCTTATTACATACTTGCCATTAAAGAGGCACAAAATTAATGTGCTTTTCATTAGTTTGCACCATTTCCATACTCTTACCCTAGTTAAAAAACCCTTTTTCTATATGCCTAGCTTCCACTACTTTTTCTTTTAAGTGAGTCAAAAATTCTCTTTTGGCTTCTTTTATACTTTTCATAGCACTTAGTTGATATTATTGCTATAGTCAATATACATTTTCCTTTCTGCCTTATTGTAAGCGTTTAATTTTTATAGCTTTTTTCTTCTATGCAATATACCTTAGGTATAATTCAAAAATATACAAAGTGCATTAATCCCCTCATAAGGTTTCAAATAGGCACCATTTTCATTGCTTATTAGTTCATCTATTAGAGTTTTTAGTTTTATTAGATTTGTTAGTTGTCAATGGTTTGTAGAGTAGATACCTAATCAACACATCTTAGTTTTTCTTAATTTATTGAACTTGTGATCATAGAGTATTACTAAACCACTTAATATGCACTCAATGTGGGTTCGTCTTCCCAATTTCCATTTTTGGGAGATGTCTTGCTTTGAAGCTGTAGACACCTAAAAATCCTTTAGAAAATAAAAGTATTTTTATTTTTTGAAAACCCCTGATGACATCATCATTTGTTAATTAATTAATTTATTATTATGCTATTAAATCCTTCTATTTTAATTAAAAATATTTAATTAAGAAATCCCTTCCAAAAATGTTTAAATCTTATTTAAACATTATTCCCCCCAAAATTTATTAATTATTTAAAAAATTGAGCAAAAATCCTTTAAATAAATAAAATAATTATCTAACTCCAAAAAACCTTAGAAATGTTCTAGAAATCCCTAACCTCTTCTAGAATTTCCTAAACTCACCCTAAACTTGATTAAAGGGTGATTCCTACCCTTTTTAGCCTAACCCTTCAAACTTTGACTTTGGGCCAAAACCCCTCATAAATGCTTCTGACATCCTCATTAATGACTCTTACTAGCCGTTAATGAAGCCCATGTCTCCTCTTCCACTCTTGTTCCCCTTGCACACTTCCCTATTGTTGCTCACACATGTGTGAGCAACCTTGACCAAGGTTAACCTTACCATACCCCTAACCTTACCTCAAACTCTACCCCAAACCTTACCCCTGACCCTAACTCCACTTCCTAACCCAAGCCCTTCCTCAAATCCTATAAATACCCTCCTCTTCCAAGAGAAAAACATCAATTCACATCTTTTACATTGAGTAGTGTTATAATGTTAGATTAATTCTAAATCATATTAAGCTTTAGCATATTTGTTAGTTTAGCTCATTTCCAAGTTTTCTTAAAATCACACTATAGCTTAGATTAACATGGATTAACTTAGTTTCTTTCATGTTTATGCTTTGCATGTCATCATATCATCTTTCATTTGGACTAAAATCTACTCTAGATTAGTCATTTGTAGCATAAATTTGAATTTGAGCATTATTAGGCTCTTTGAGGCCTTAGGGGCAAAACATGTATTCTATACTTGGTTTTGTGCCAATATGGGGTTCTCTTGGTCCCTAATCTATCATAATCCCCCCTAATCATCATTAGGGATATGCTTCAAGTGTTTAGAGAGCACACCCACATCCCTAAAGAGAGAGCAAATCAAACAGTGACAATTTGTTCCTATTTTAGCTCTATTCGAGGTATCATGCAAATACTATTTTCTATATGTTTAGTATATGCTACTAGGACTAATGTTTGAATGTCTACGCATGTTCTGAACATGTTAGGTTTGCATTGATCACAAAAGCCATTGGAAACTCTATTGGCCATTTCTTGATGGTGGATGAAGCTACAACTACAATGTGACACTATACTTTTGCTCGTGTTTTGGTTGAAATGGATATCTCCACACCACTTTCGGGGGACATGGTTCTTATGGTTGGGGATAGGCCTTGGACTCAAGTGTTGGATTATGAGGGCCTTCCCTTTCGAAGGAGATGTTGCTTCTGTACTAGGCATATGGACACAACCTATTCTCTTTTGCACCGTAAAGGTGTAGCTACTTGGTAGAAGGATGCAAATGAGGTTCATTTGACTGTTTGAACTTCTAATTCTCTCTTAGATTCTACTTCTAATTATGAGGATGAAGCTCATGCTGCAAATCCTCTACTCCTGTTGTAGATTCGGGTCAAGTGTCTGTTGTTGATTTGGGTCATGCTTCTGCTGCAAATATGGGCGATGCCCCTACTACTACTGGTGCAGCCCCCTTTGTCCTTGTAGACCATTTCTCATATGTCACTTCTTCTTCTGCTCAACTTCATGATTCTGTTGCCATTGTGGTACCTTCTCAGCACTCTGGTCATTGTGTTGACAACTGTCGTAACAAAGTTTCTTTTGTTGGGGACTTTAAGGATAGTATCACCTATATAGTTGTCTAACGATGGAGGAGGAATTATTCCTCAAACTCACGCTCTTCTCCACTTGTGGTGTGAGTTTGGCCTACCCACCCTTGTGGAAGGCTTCTAGCCTTGGTGCTAGGTGTTCTGTTTAATTTGTCTTTGACGACATCTATTGCTATTGATTAGCCGTTGTTGGCTTATTTTTATTCCAACACCCCTTTCTCTATTTTGTGGCTTTCTAAGGGTCACCCCCCTTGTTAGGCTGCTCTATTTATAAAAAAATATATTTCCAATTTTGCTACTTTTATTAATAAAAAGTAACATATTTCCTAATTCTAATTGTTTTACATGTCATACCTCCTATTTTCTATTTTCTTTTTTTTGATTGTATGCCATAGTCAATCAATTATTAACCTCTCAATTCTATCATCTTTTACTTAATGGTTTCCTCTTCATTCAATCTTGTAGAAATCACTAGTATTAGATTAGGGACTATGCATTGTATTGGTAATGCTACATTTAATCCATATCAATTATTAATCCTAACTCTAATTAGACCCTTGATCCTAATCGTAATGCTCACCTTAAATATAATTCTAACCCTAACCCTAACCCTAACCCTAACCCTAACACTAACCCTAATCCTAACCCTAATATAATTAATATAATTATATATTTAAGTATAATTATAAACCTCACCCTAGCTATACTTAAAATCCTAACCCAAAACCAATCCTAACCATGATCTAAACCCTTACCCTAATTATAATCCCTAACCTACCCCTAACTGTAGCCCTAAGTATGATGCAAATGATAATTGTAACCAGGACCCTAACCCTCAACATAATCCTTATTCTAACTCTATCCATAGCTAAAATTTTAACCCTAACTGTGAAGTAAATTATATAATCCTAACCATAACCAAACCCTAACCCTAACCATTATCCTAACTATAAGCATCAACCTGAACCCTAATTGTACGCATAATCCTAATCGTTACGTAAAACCCAACCCTAATGCTAACTATATTCTTAATCATGAACTCAAACCTGTCATAATTGTGGTTTATATAGAGTACTAAATATGTGGCATATATATATGAATACTATTTGGCAAATGTTTACAAATATTTTTATATTTTATGCAATAATAAATTGAATCTTCAATCAATTTGAATTTTTTTCTAATAATGTTGATAGAAATTAAACATATATATAAGGTTTCATGTGTATCTTCCTCATTATGAAAAATTTCATTATCCCAACAGTAATCCTAACTCCTAACCCTAATAAAAACCTTAAATCCAACAATAATATTAACTATGATGTAACCCTAACTCCAACAATAATCCTAGCCCTAACCACGATCTTAATCATACCATGACCATGACCATGACCCTAACCCTAACCTTAAATGTTACACTAACTATGATATTAATCCTAACTCTAAACCCTACATCCTAACTGTAATCATGACCCTAATATTACCCTAACCCTAACTCTAATTAGACCCTTGATTCTAATCATAATGCTCACCTTAACTGTAATTCTAACCCTAACGCTAATATAACTGATATAATTATATATTAGAATTCATATAATGTCTTCCATGTTGCGCTACGACTGCTACTAGCTTATATATATATATATATATATATATATATAAAATACGGTGAGAGTAATCCTTCTCGAAGTGCCTATTTTCATCAATCCTAACCCACACACAAACCTTGCAATTTGATAAAAATAGGTGCCTCAAGAAGGATTACTCTTGGCGTATATATATATATATATATATATATATATATATATATATATATATATATATATATATATATATATATATATATATATATATATATATATATATATATATATATATATATATAAGTCAGTGTATTTCCAATTTTGTTACTTTTACTAATAAAAAGTAACGTATTTCCTAATTCTAATTATTTTACATGTCATACCTCCTATTTTCTATTTTCTTTTGTTTGATTGTATGCCATAGTCAATCAATTATTAACTTCTCAATTCTATTATCATTTACTTAATGGTTTCCTTTTCATTCAATCTTGTAGAAATTGTACACACTAAAATGGTGCACTTCTATGAACCATTACATGCAAGGTTGCTCAAGAATGAGGCCTCACAAAGCGGCTCATAGCTCTCTATGCATGGAGTTGCAAGGGACTATGATGTGTTTGCTCTCAGCTAGAGCTACAAGCTTGTGACCTTGCTAGTCAACCACACAATGAGAGATTCAAGTGAAGACAAGGGCAACAATGCCAATATCTCCAAGAATCAAATATGCAATGCAATGCAAGCTATATGAGAATGCAATCTAAGCTATGGAAATGAAAGTACAATGCAACTAATCTATGAAAGGAAATAGCAATGGATTACAATGCCTCCTATTTAGACTGTGAGTTTATTCTATTGCATAAAAAGAAATCTACACTAAGAATGCCATTATCATGCAACTAATATGAACTAGATGATGCAATGAAGCAAGTCTTCAATGTCTTCAAAAAGCTCCAAATGCACCTAAAACCTGCAGCATAACATTAGCATAAAAATATGACATATAAATGAACGAGAGAGCTCTCCTTTTATAAGAAATGCAAAGGAATGGACCATGGAGATTAAGAGGCAAAAGTCTTAATCAGCGGTGGAGCTTGAAAGAGGAGCAATCCATGTGCACAAGTATCCTTCAATAGGAAAATAGGAGTTGACTTTATGTCCATATGAGACAAAAAGTGCTTTTCTCCTTTTTATAAAATATGAATAATGCTTTATTTGTGCAACTTAGGATAAGAGGAAAAGTTGGGCTTTTTATTTAATTAAAAGGGGAGGAAATATTCCTTTTAATTAAATAAAGACTTAGGATAAATGATTAACCCATAGGATAAAAATCCAATATATGATCGAAATTAAGACTTGATCAAGAGATTGATATTGTTGAAAATATTGATTATTGATAAAATGATTCAGGGTTGATAAATCAAATAAATGGGGCCCAAAGTCTAGGCGACCATTTTAGGGTGCATACATTTGCCCCTCTTTGACTAATGTGTGATCGATTTGGGAACACATGCAGTCAAAGAATGAAGTTGAAATGTGAGATCGATTTGGGATCACAAAACAACTCATATGTGAGGTCGATTCGGGATCACACCCGGACAAACATAGACAACGGCTTTTGAACATGAGGTCGATTCGGGATCACATTCAAAGTAAGAGATAAGAATCTCAAGTTTGAGCAAAAGCTCACAAAAGATGTCTGAATCAGGAAAATCAAGTAATTGGGGATGAGAATCCCATAAGTACTGCCCCCTCGGAATCGAAATTGAAATCAGGTAGAGAGGAGAACAGCGAATTGATAAGGATTTGATCAAATCAGAATGAAATCACAATCGAAGGTAAATGATAACAGGATAACCATTAGGCAATGAAACATGCCCCAACGATGAGCTAGAAGAAAAGAGATAGGGCGAATGAAAGACTAGAAAATTGAGAGACATGAAAATGAAGAAATTCCACCGAAAATCAAATTATGCCTCAAAAAGTCAGTCAACTGCTCAAAAGAAAGGGAAAATTTGGAAATGCGACTCAAATTTTGATTTCAAGTCCGAAAATAGATAGAAAATGATGTGATATGAAACACCAGAAATGAAAGATATGATCAAGAAGAATCAGAAAATGAGCACAATTGACCAACTAGTCTGTAGATGATAAAAAGAAGAGCTCTCTCCATCTGCAAAGTGAAAAACTAATCTGACATGACCCTAAAAATGCAAGCTACTATGAAAGTGGTTGACTTGTAAGGTCACAACGCTTATAGACATCTAATTATCATCATCGAGCGTTATTGGTAGCGTCGTAAGATTATACAATGCACACTAGCATAACTATGTGGATATGAATATGATCTTTATCAGATAGAAATGTGGAAATCTCACCTAGGCATCAAAGACATATAGGTCAAGATGACTAATGCAGTGAGATCACCTAAGTTTGATATGGCGAGATTATGCTTGTATCAAGGCACATGAAAATCAGGATAGCTAGAAGCATGCACTCGCAAAACAGTCAAGGATAATACCTTGTCAATCCATAGTGTCAAGTAGGACTAGCATAAATGCTCATGACAGTTAGGACCAACAAAATATACCCACAAGAAGATAAAGAAAGAAAACATGTTCTCATACCCTCAGTCTTCTAGCTATGCATCATCGAAAACTTCTCAGGGAGAGACCACTCATCAAAGAAATCTTCATAGACAGCACACAAAGAAAAATAAAGTCAACATATCTCATCAAGTTGATTGTTTAAGTGCGTGTGTGTTGGTCATAGAGTCAAACTCTGGTTATCACATCTGCAAATGAGAAATATCGCATCATACTTAGACTGTTGGGAAAGACATCTGATAAGTGTTAAGAAACACTCGACGCAAGGGGTAGTGTTGAAAAACACAGTTTGGGGTGGTGTTGAAAAACACCTGTTGTGAAATGCCCCAAGAGACAAACGCACCTAAAGGACCAATGTGAACAGTTATGCCCCCTAGACAAAGATAAAGACCAATTCCAGACCAAGCCAAATAAGGTCAAGACATGATGGAAAGTGGCTAAGTGTCGAGAACGCATGCTAACAAATAGGGGTGCAAAGGGCTGAAGTAGTGCCTGTTTCCAAGTTTTCACCACTTGGAATCTTTTTCTCTTTTTTCATTTTTTCATTTTTTTGTATTTTTGCTACCATGACGCCTGTTTCCAGGTTTTCACCAAGGCACTTTTTTTTTTTCTTTTTTTTTTTGAATTTTTTTTTTTTAAAATATTTTTTCAAGACTTTTTATGCTTTTTAGAATTTTTTCAGCATCATATATGAATTTTTTTGGTATTTTTTCAGGATCAATAAAGTATGTACAAAGAATGCCCCTAGACAGAATGGGCATCAAACTCCCAAGCAAGATCACATCGTGTATTCCCAATGTCTAGGAAGGTGGGGAGCAAGAGGGATGAGCAAGCTGGTGGAAGAGATGGAAGATAAGAGAATGAAGGAGAATGAAGGGAAGAAATCTTCAAGGTCAAACTCCTCAAGAGTACCCAAGCTAGGGAAAAATTATCATGCAAAGCACATTTGGATAAGCAATGAAAGGATAGCATAGGATAAGTCACAAAAGCGCACTGCAAAAGAAGCAAGGATGCAGTCCAAAGGAATAAACATGTCAAGAGGCTTCATAGCATCGTGTCTTACTTTTTTTATTACATCAAGACCAAAGGGGAAAAAGATAGCGAAAGGATAGAATGAGTGAAGGAAAATGAATATGAAGGTTAAACATGAATGGAATGAAAGCAAAATCATCGTAAGATAGCTCACAAAATAGCCAAATGTTCGTGTATAGATCAACATTGTCAAGATCAAAGAGAGAAGATGGAATGGATGAAATATGTAGAAGAACTACGCATGATGCCTGATTGCCAGGTTTTCATCACGGTACTTACCTAAGGTGCCACAAGGGAGTGGTTTTCACCATAGGACGAATTTATTTCTCTTTACTTTTGCTACCAAGGCGCCTGTTTCTAAGTTTTCACCATGACACATTTTCAATTTTTTCATTTTTTTTTTCATTTTCTATTTTTTGAATATTTTTTCTATTTTTTGGAAGAAGGCAAGCTTTTTAGATAATGCTCCTTGAAAGGATAAACCATGATATGTCAAGGATTCAAAATGATATGCTCAAAGATGCTGAAGGGGAAAGGAAGACGCAGAAGGAATAGGCAAATGAGGAAAAATGAGAGAAGGTAGAAGGATAATGAATGAAAGGAATGTGAAAAGATAGATGGAAAGAAAGGCAAGATCAACGTCAATACACACCTCGAAGGGTGACGATAAAAATGGAGGAAACATAAACCATATTCTAGTCCAAGTGCGAACCATATTCTGGTTCATTATTGCTATCTGACTCTTCGAAAAGAGGATTGGTGTGCTTGTTATAATTCTCAAATGTGAATAGAGAAATACGAGAAGGAATATGGCAAATGGTTAGCAGAGGTTGTGGTTCAGGCGCATGGAATGGAAGAATATTTTTGGAAAAAGATGAAGTGGAAGCGTTTGGAAGCTTGAATGTCAACTTCACTTTTTGCTCAACATAAGACTCTTTCAAGAGAGACTTTGGAATCCATATAGCTTTAAGCTTTTTATTTTCTTTTGATGTGTTAGAGAGAATATCTTGAATGATGGATTTTGGAACCCATACTTGTCTTGTAGTTTTCTTCTTAGATATCTCTTTTGACTTTATATATCCATGTCGATTAGAGGGGACATGGTGATCTTCTTTTTTTGATGGATTCTTGTATTGCTTCTTTTTCTTGTATTGAACATTCAAGTTACTTCCAAAAGACTTGGGACTTGTGGAAGAAGAAGGACGATACGACTGGTTTAGATGGGTGGGTGGATGAAAAGGATTCAAGGGTATGTATCTATGTTGATCTTGAGGAAAGATAGGAGATGGAGGGACGTAAGGACCCAAAATGGATGACGAATTAGAAGAATTAGGAGGGGAAAGTGAAGGGACATAAGGACCCAAAATGGAAGGAAGACGTGAAGCCCTTAGTATTGGTGGAGGAGGTCCAAGGATGGAAGTGGAAGATGCAAAAGGATAATCAATAAGTTCATCAACATATATATCACAACCAAGGATATCAACATCTTTAGAGTGAACATTAGGATTTTCAACAGGATCATGCACATCTTGAATAGGAGCAGTTTCTTTGATAGGATCATTCGTAGCTTGCAAAGATTTAGGAAGAGCAGAAAGCGAAAGTGAACATGGAGTGGTAGAAAAAAAAGATGGAAGACTTTGATCTTGACAAGTTGCTTTGGATAGCATAAGCACATCATTTTTTTCTTGATTTTCAATAGGCTTAACATCAGAAGTAACAACACCATTTTTAATAACCTTAATGGAAACATCATCTTTGGAAAGCGCAAGTGTGGTAAGGTTATTTTGATTATCAATAAGCTCAATAGTGTAAGTAGTAGCTTGATCTTGCTTAGGATATGGTGGAATGAATGCGGAAGAGCGTAGAGGATCAAAAGAACCATGCAATGGAGAAGATACATCATGAAGAGAATTGGATGATATGGAGGGTCCTTGATCTTGATCTTTCTTTATGTTCTTTTCTTTATCATTTTGAGAGTCCTCTTGACATGGAGCCACTTCTAAGGACAAGGAAGCATGTTGGGATTGTATGGAAGACTTTGGAAAAGGTGGTGAAGGACTAGCTAAAATAGGTATTATAGAGGATGAAGGCTTAGGCTCTTTAGGTTCGACATTATTGAAAGTATTTGCAGCCAAGTGAAGGTTATCTTGAGTATCTTTAAGAGGTGGCCCTTGAGGATAACTATACGGAACGGCATGGAAAGTCTTAGGATCTTTGTTGGATGAAGGATTTGTGAAAGATGTGGATGACTCAGAAGCTTTAGGAAGTGTGTGGGTATTGGAGGAAGT
This sequence comes from Chamaecyparis obtusa, assembly GCA_027943335.1. Taxonomy (NCBI): domain Eukaryota; kingdom Viridiplantae; phylum Streptophyta; class Pinopsida; order Cupressales; family Cupressaceae; genus Chamaecyparis; species Chamaecyparis obtusa. Next base: position 1,799,192 of record BSBK01001958.1, read on the forward strand.
GGCGGATGGAAGGGGACCATCACAAGACAAAGGTTCAACATTAACATGATCTTGCTAGAGAGTGTAATCTTTATTTTCAGCATGAGAGTTTTTAGACAAGACATGCTCATAGTATCTTCGTTTATAATCAGTACGAAAAGCTTTCTCTTCCTCAATAGAAGTAGATGTATCATATTGTTCACAACAAATATCATAATTTCTCTCAAAATCAGAATCATATGGATCACCATCACAATCTATCCAATAGGATGACCCTTTAGTAAGCCTAAGCACACGACGAGGAGGACTCTTAGGAATAGAGGTGCCATAAGTATTGCTACATTGTCCATCATCATAGTCATCATAGTCATCAAAGGTAGGTGTGTCACTCTTTGTGGAAGAGACATCACAAGGACTATCACGTTGCTCTTTATGGTATGTCTTCTGAAGAGAAGTAAGACTCTTAGGAGAAGTAGAAGAAGAATGAGATTGTGAAGAAGAGGAAGGTGAAGACCTAGTGGAAGAAGAATACTTGGATGATGAGGAATTTGAATGATGTTTAGAAGAGTCATGATAAGATTTGAAAGATGAAGAATGTGAATAGTGTTTAGAAGAATCATGATAAGACTTAGAAGATGAAGAATGAGAATGATGTCTGGAAGAGTCATGATAAGACTTGGAAGGTGAAGAAGAATGAGAAGATTTAGATGATGAAGAATGTTTGGAAGAAGAAGATTGTGATATGATCATGTTTATGATTCTAGCAAAGACATCTGATTTAAACATCTTTTCTTTTATTTTTGCTATAAATTCATCACTCATGAGAATTTTGGAGGAACAACACTTTTCAAATATGTCAATGAGCTCAAGATCATCTATTCTTAATAAAGGTTCCAAAGCTAGATAGTTAAGATTCATGGTTCCAAAAGAGGAGAAATCAAGCATGGAAGAAATGAATAGATGAATAGAAGAAGGTAGACTAGATAGTAAGAGGAAAAGAATCAAGAAGAAGAAGAAGAATTTCCCATGGCAATAGAAGACATTAGAAGAACATGGGAAATGGAGAAGAAAGAAGAAGGCAAAGAGCCATCTTGTGCAATTGATACCATAACGTTCATTGAGATGTTGAGCAACATGACAACACCTCGGATCTAAGATCTGGACTGACCAAGGAAGACTGAAAATAGAAGACCCTTGATAATAGGATGACCTCACAAAATGTCAACACCAAATTAGGATAATCAAAGTTCTTTATTGTCCAAAGAGAAATGAAAAGATAGAAGAAGGGGCTTTACCAACACTGTCAAAGAGGTGCTTCAAATCAAAGGGTGACTACCCTTGCACTTTTGAACCAGGAGGTTGGGCTAGGCCAAAATATAATTGAAATTGAGATTAAATGAAAATTATTTGGACAATAAGAGTACGAGAATTTCTCAAGAATGTAGCTCACAATTCTAGAGATAAACTTTCTCACCAAGAACAACCTTCTAATGCGATATTTCTCTTTGGCTAATGTGATACTGATGTTGATCTTGACCAATTTGTGCAAAATTTTGATTTTTTAAGGTCTAATTTCAAGTTTTCGAATGTGAGGGTGAAAATGTCTGATTTCTATCACAAATTCAATAGCAATTGGACAGGTTTGCAAACAGTATGGGATTAAACATGTCTTCAAACACTTGAAACAAGGGCAAAAGCAACCTTGCCAAGATAAACACTTGTGATATCCAAATTGAAAAAGTACCTTATGAATGCTACCGATTGTTTGAATGTTGATAACGTTTACACTGGTATAGCACAATCGAAGATAATTCAAGAAATTACTACCTAGAAGGACAAGGCTCATTACTTAGCAACTTGGCCCACAACTTGATGCTCCCTTGCCTCACACCAAGTGGTTTCCCACAAGAGATATTGGCATTGTCATGGAAGTGTCAAAAATACAACCAAAGGAACACATATGGTGAGTGTCTTGGGGTGATCTGGGTAAGTCCACTTGGATCAATCCTTGCACCAAGAAGCTAAGCGGCTAAAATAGGTGGCCTCTAACCAATGGTTCGGAGTAAGGATTTCCGTTCACAACACCCCTCTTGCTCCTCATAAAGGACTAGGACCTTGCGGCCTCAAGAGTACCTTAAGCATTCTTGTTCAATGTTTTCCCCATGGTCGCAATCCCATGAGCTACTCACATCAAACGAAGATAAGTGTTATGTCTACCAAGGTTTTTGGTGTCCTTGATAGCCTTGAGATTATAGTGAGTTGGAATCACTTGTCACCAAGGAAAATGATGACAAGGTTGTCCCCACTTGAGTCGTTCCTCTTGATTGCTCAAGAGCAGGCCCGCTAAAGGATTCCTAAACTAAACAAAAATAGATAATTTATGAGGTTCAAGGTTTTTGGTTCACCTCAAGGGTGAAGAGCATACTCCCCTATCTCAAAAACTTCTCCCAAACACACCAAGTAAAGAGATTCAATTACTCCCTTGCTTCCAAAACCTTAAGATGGGTCAAGATTTTCTGATTCACCTAAAGGTGAAGAGAGCATACTTCTCCTACCACCTCAAAATCTCTTTCACAAGGTTTTAAAGATTCCTAATACAATTAGTGAATGCCACACTTGAAAGGAAAGCAAATAAACAAGCAAGAAATTTTTTATTTTTTTTGTTTTTATGCTTGGGCAGCCCTGCAAAAACTATTAGTAGCCCTCTTTGACATGCATTCTTTTGATAAATTTCAAGTAATGAGAGCACCTACAACCACAACTTGTTAGACCAACAAGAGTTAGGAGAATCAAAATCCAAAATCTACCAATGATTAGTACATGAAAAATTAGATAATCTGCAAAAATAACTGATCAAATGATAAAAATCTGAAAATGAAACCATCATGGTTGGATTAGGCTTGGAAAGACCTTTCCAACAATATATCACACTTAAAATTTTGATACCATTTGCAAAATTTCAAAAAAAATGGGCATCCGTTTTCCAGAATGGCACTAATTTGAAAACGCTGAAAATTTCAAAAAATTTCAAAAAGATAGCTAGCAACCCGAAACTTGATAGATAGCTATCTTTTTGATAGATAGTCACCAGTATCGCACGACATAGTTTCCTATAGCCAGGCGATATACCTCAGTCCGGGCGATATACTGCACAATAGGCGGGTGATACTTCGCACGACACCAGGCGATATACCTCAATACTACCGTGCGATTCTTCTGAGACACGAAGTGTCGCGCGGGTATTATAAGGTATATCGCGCGATATACTGAGAAGTATCGCGCGATATTCTGAGACAGAAAACCAGAGAATGAAAATTACACTAAAAACTTACCAAAAAATTGACGGAAAATGACGAAAATATAGAAAAAGAAGGGACAAAGCTAATCTACTCTGCCCCACGGTGGGTGCCAGAAATGTACACACTAAAATGGTGCACTTCTATGAACCATTACATGCAAGGTTGCTTAAGAATGAGGCCTCACAAAGCGGCTCATAGCTCTCTATGCATGGAGTTGCAAGGGACTATGATGTGTTTGCTCTCAGCTAGAGCTACAAGCTTGTGACCTTGCTAGTCAACCACACAATGAGAGATTCAAGTGAAGACAAGGGCAACAATGCCAATATCTCCAAGAATCAAATATGCAATGCAATGCAAGCTATATGAGAATGCAATCTAAGCTATGGAAATGAAAGTACAATGCAACTAATCTATGAAAGGAAATAGCAATGGATTACAATGCCTCCTATTTAGACTGTGAGTTTATTTTATTGCATAAAAGGAAATCTACACTAAGAATGCCATTATCATGCAACTAATATGAACTAGATGATGCAATGAAGCAAGTCTTCAATGTCTTCAAAAAGCTCCAAATGCACCTAAAACCTGCAGCATAACATTAGCATAAAAACATGGCATATAAATGAAGGAGAGAGCTCTCCTTTTATAAGAAATGCAAAGGAATGGACCATGGAGATTAAGAGGCAAAAGTCTTAATCAGCGGTGGAGCTTGAAAGAGGAGCAATCCATGTGCACAAGTATCCTCCAATAGGAAAATAGGAGTTGACTTTATGTCTATATGAGACAAAAAGTGCTTTTCTCCTTTTTATAAAATATGAATAATGCTTTATTTGTGCAACTTAGGATAAGAGGAAAAGTTGGGCTTTTTATTTAATTAAAAGGGGAGGAAATATTCCTTTTAATTAAATAAAGACTTAGGATAAATGATTAGCCCATAGGATAAAAATCCAATATATGATCGAAATTAAGACTTGATCAAGAGATTGATATTGTTGAAAATATTGATTATTGATAAAATGATTCAGGGTTGATAAATCAAATAAATGGGGCCCAAAGTCCAGGCGACCATTTTAGGGTGCATACAGAAATCACCAAGATTAGATTAGGGACTATGCATTGTATTGGTAATGTTGCATTTAATCCATATACAAAGCTTGAGTGGATACATTTTTTTTATGTTTTATATATGAAGTATGATTTTAAAAGTATTGTAGGTATCTTTTAGTCCCAATTTGATGTATCACCATCATATTTCTTTAAGTGTCTTACCCAAAATTTTGTTAAATGCTTCACTTGCTCCATTTGTTTATGGATGGAAAGGTGCATTTTTTCTATGAGTTATGTAAGTGGTCAGAAGTTCTATGATTGTTTCATTGGAAAAGTATTTCCCTTGATCACTTGTGATTTTGAAGAATATCGAAACAATTTAATGATATTGTCATATATAAAACTTGGAATTTCTATAGTGCAATTTTTCATTGGCTCTATTTTTATCCATCTAATTAGATACTCAATAATAATTATAATAAAGCATGCACCTATCTTTTGGGAAGGAAGATTGATTAGACCCATCAAATTAATAGCCCATTTTTCAAATGGTTTGTTACATTGCAAATTACTAGTCCTTTGACAAACATCACACTTTTGAGTATACTTGTTAGCATTTTTAAATAATGTATCACCAAAGCTATGTTCATCATAATCACCTTCATGAGATTCTTTTAGGATATATTCTTTTGCATGTTCTATAACTACTACTTAAAATTTCATCATTGAAAAATATATGTAGTTTTATACAAATTATTATGTATGTGAGGGCCTTTTTGATAAGTCTCATTTTCTTCTTCTTTACTATAGTTTTGTTGCAACTTATTAGTAGCTTGCAATTCAACATCTTTCAATTCTTTAGTATTACATTTTATTTAGAACAAGTGTGTAGTTGAAACATTATCTTCAATTTAACTCCTCTTCTTCATTTTTAATTCTAGATAGATAATCCAATCCTTGGTTGGATTTACCTAATTTTACGATGATTTTGAAATTGTATTTTTGGAATAACATAAATCTTTGACATATACAACTAGTCTAATCATTAAATATTTGAGTAGTTCATAATGAAAGTGAAAAATAAATGGTGTTTCCAAAAGGTGGTGTCTAGTTTTTTTTAAGGAAAAATAACATTTCTAGTGCTACCCTTTCAATTGTAGTATAATTTCTCTTGGATACCACAATCTCCCTACTTGTAAGTGCAATTTCCTTCCTCTTGGTTATGTTAGTACTATACCTATGATTATATTAGATGCCTATGTATGCATGCGAAATGGTTGTATTCAATTTGGAAATATCAATATATGAGCCTATTATCTTTTTTTTTAATATTTCAATGATTTGACATTTATTTATCCATTCAAATTTCTCATTATTTTTCTTCTTCAATAGTTCTTTGATTGGCCTTAAAATGGTTATATCATTTCTATTTTTTAAAAATGTTAATTGGTATTCTAAAATATTTTTTTTGTTCTTGACACATTCCTTAGAGGGAGGGAGTTTAAAATTATGGAAATTTTAAGGGGGTCCACTATTGTTTCTTCTTTGGAAATAATATGCCTTAGTAGAGTGCCAAGTTGAGTAAAAAATATATGTTTCTTTAAACTTAATATAATTATAACATTGCAACATCTTTCAAACATCACCTTAACATCAAGATTGTAAATGATCATCCAAGCATACTTCAAGGAAATCATGGATAAATTCTTTGAATGTATTTATCATAATTGTGTTAAAAACGTATGTTCTTTAATGTAAATGATATTAATATTTTACATGGAAGATCCCTATTTAGTTGAAAACATTGTTTTAAAGGTTAGTATTTTTTTTATCTTCACTTGGTGATACCCTAGAAATTCATTGGTTAATGAATATACCTCTTTGTTGGTGATAATTTCTAATATTTCTTCCAATAATAATCAGTAGGACATTTGCAAAGTAAAGTGATCTTGAATGAACAACTAATAGATCTCGAATGGAATCATTTTTATATATTTAAACTCCTCTAAGAGTAGAGCATCCACTACTTCAAACACACACATAGTTGCAAATAATATCACCAATTTGTCTCATGGATCCACAAAAGAACAAAACAAAGTGATACATTGATCCTCATCATGTTAGAATAACTGAGGGGGGGGGGGGGAGATGAATTAGTTATCCAGGTCCTAAAACAAAATAAGTAACTTAAAACTTGTATCTTCAAATACTATCACTCGGTAAACATATATCTTCTTCACTGTCACTGTATTTACCGATTATCAGATAAGCTCAAAATGATTTACCGATTAAATCTAATAGTTAACATGTAAATTATGATAACAAATAAATAACACGCTCAACACATAACACAAAAGATTTTAACGTGGAAACCCTGTTAAGGGAAAAACCACCCGGGAATCGACAACCCAAAAATTTCACTCTTCTGAAGTGAGGCCTGTGAGGACCAAACCCTGTTAAAGGTTACAATGCACACTGTTAGGTGTGACCTGGTTAGAAGATTTTCCACTAGGAGTTATCTTTCAATCTTCTGTCACTCACTGTGCTGATTTATAGGATAACCATGTTTCACTGATTAGAATGAAACACCAATCAGAACTTAAAAGTCCACTCGGTCAAGAGATTTTCACTGATTACAATTGTTAGAAAGTAACAATAGTTTGATTCGCCTTATTACAACAAATTGCAGATTACGAATCAATGTTATGCTCAAACAATATTTTCTGACCATTTAACACTTCAGATCTTAAATCAACTTCACTTACAATCAATCAATACTATGCTCTGTGTAGCTCGGTTTGTTCTCTGTGTAGCTCAGTTTCTGTAGTCTCGGTTCAGTAACCAATTGATCAAAAATTGCATGAATACAGATTCACGCTCAGCTTCCTGCAGTATCTCCTTCTTCTCTCCCCCTTATTTTTAATGTGTTTTCTTTCTCCTTAAATAAACAAGTAAGCCATTTCATTTTCATCCATTAGATTTTGCCGCTTAATCCTGTTCATTGCTTTTGCCGATTTAACCTTCTTCGGTAGATGTGTCTTTAACACATTTCAATCTTCTTCATCAGATCTTTCTTGAATTTTGTTAGCCATCGATCTTGTAACAAACTTTATTCATCTTTACACTGATTTCGAGGTGCCAGCTCATCAATCTTCCTGGCCTACAACATCATTAAATGATCTTTTGTTCTTCTTGGTCCAGTCAAAGAAATGTGTCGGTAAACCTTATCGGTTAAACTTGTGCTCGGTATACAACACACTGCGTCGGTGTATACTGTCGTCAGTGTTCAAACTGAGAATCTCGGTAAACACTAAATTGTCTTCTTTTACCGACCAACACTGCTTTGAATCTTTGAATTCCTTTCTTCATAATAGATGAATACCACGTACTAGGATCAACATAATGAGATCAGAGACTCATCAATAAGTTATCCAAAGCATTCCATAACCTCATCTGCTGTGACCTTCTTCCACCATTCTTCGGAAGTCATGGTAATGAATAACTTACAAGATAAGTACTGTCAAACTAATAAGAAACTAGTTGACATCAATGACAACATCATACTGATTTAGCAAATAGTATTATCTATCCATCTTCATCTCTGTAATCTTCAGTCACTTGTTCAACAATCTCTCCATATGATAAATCAGTTGTAGACTTAACAATCTCTCCCTTTGGCATTGATGGCAACTTAAATAATATGAATGTACCATACCCATACCAATATCTATTCTACAACATTGTCATAGTTCATCCTTAACTCTTCTTTATATAGTTCATCCTTAACTCTTCTTTTATGTTTCTTCAGCATTCATCATATTCTCTCCCTTTTTCCAGTATTCATTCATATTTTCTATTCTCTCCCTTTGACAATAATGCCAAATGAAAATAATAACAAAGTATGAGTATACTAACATCTCCATTGTATCTGAAATACTGATATCTCCATCTTTAAAAAAAACAACTTAATCACAACCTTGAACTTAATCAAAGTGCGATCTATGCTAGCATCAACATGTATGATCTTTTGATAAAATAGGCTGATGCAGCATGCTAGATCACCTTAGTGACCTATAGACAGGGGACAGACCCCAAGTCTATTCCTCAAGTATTCAAAAGTTTCTTTCAATAGAGGCTTTGTAAAAATATCAGCAAGCTGTTCTTTAGATGTTACAAACTCCAGTTTAACTTGCTTGTCTTGTACTTGCTCCCTTAAGTAATGATACTTAATTGAGATGTGCTTTGTCTTCGAGTGCATTACAGGATTTTTCAAAATGTTAATAGCACTAGTGTTGTCACAATAAATAGTCACTAGATCTGTGATCACTTCATTCATCCCTTCCAACACTTGCTTGATGTAAGCTATATTCGAGCAGTTTGTCGCAACAGCAACATATTCAGCTTCGGCTGTTGACTGAGAAATACAACTCTGCTTCTTGCTAGTCCATGTAACAAGTCGGTCTCCAAAGAAAAATGTGCCTCCAGTTGTACTTTTACGATCATCCACATTACCAGCCCAGTCAGCATCAGTATATACCTTCAATTCAAATTTTCCATCTCTCGGATACCAAAGGCCATAATCTTCTATTTTCTTAAGGTATCTCAGGATTCTTTTTGTAGCTATCATATGAGATTCCCTGGGGTTCGCAGAAAATCTTGCAACAATTCCAACAACATGAGCAATATCAGGTCTAGAATGTACTACATACATCAATTTACCAATCATGGATCGGTAAAGAGTCTTATCAACCTCGATAGTATCATCTTCCTTTGTTAATTTACATGCGGTAACCATCGGTGTTCCTACAGGTTTTGCATTTTCCATACCAAATGTCTTCAAGACCTCCTTTATGCATTTTGATTAAGTGATGATGATTCCATCACTGTGCTGAATCACCTGCAGTCCTATAAAGAACTTAATCTCTCCGAACATTGACATTTCAAACTCTTTCTGCATCTCATCAGCAAATGCCTTACACACATTGTCTCTTCCTCCAAAAATTATATCATCAACAAATATTTCAGCTATGATAATAGTGTCATCAAAATTTCCTTTCATGTATAGATTACTATTATCACTTGTTCTAATAAAACTAATACTTAACAAATATGTGTGCAGTCTTTCATACCATGCTCTTGGAGCTTGTTCCAATCCATACAATGCCTTGTGCAGTCTAAAAACCTTTTCTCGGTTGTCTGGATCTTCAAAACCTTCGGGTTGTTCAATGTAGACCTCTTCTTCAAGTATTCCATTCAGAAAAGCAGACTTCACATCCATTTGATAAACTTTAAATTTCTTATGTGCAGCATATGCTAGTAACATTCTAACACCCTCAAGTCTTGCAACAGGTGTAAATGTCTCACCATAATCAATTCCTTCTTCTTGTGCATATCCTTTACATACAAGTCTAGCCTTGTTCCTTGTCACTTCACCATTCTCATTCAGCTTATTTATGAAAATCCATTTAGTACCGATTACATTCTTATCCGTCGGTCTGGGTACTAAAGTCCATGTTTTGTTCTTCTTGATTTGCTCAATTTCCTCAGTCATTGCCTTGACCCATTCTTCATTATTCAAAGCAAATTGTATAGTTTTAGGTTCAAATTCACAAACCAAACAAGTACCTTGTTGTGATTTACTTCTAGTTTTCATACCAGCATTCTTGTCTCCAATAATCTGGTTTTCAGGATGATGTCTTCTTACAAATCTTGCTAAGATCCTGGATCTCCTATCTTGTGCATCTTGCTCTATATTCTGCTATGCATTTAGTTCAGGTTCATTAACTTGCTCGGTAGGTGCTCCTTGATCATCATTTTGTTCTGTCGGTTGTGCTGGTTGCTGTGCATTGCTCGTCTGTCCGTCAGTTACAATAGCCTGTGATAGTCTCGGTTGAAACTCAGGGACATCATAGTATGTAAACTGTCGGTAGTCTTCAGGTTCCTCAGTCGTTTCTTCATCTATAAGCTTGTCATCAAATTCATCAACTCGAACATTTACACTTTCAATAATCTTGTTAGTCATCTTGTTCAGACATTTGTAAGCTTTACTTTGGGCAGAATATCCTAAGAATATTCCTTCATCTCCTTTGGAATCAAACTTACCATTCCTATCATCTTTCAGGATAAAACACTTACTTCCAAAGATTCTAAAATAACTTACATTAGGCTTGTGTCCAAACCAAAGTTCATATGGTGTTCAGTTGGAGTCCTTCTTTAACTGTACTCGGTTAAGTACATAGACAGCAGTACTTACAGCTTCTCTCCAAAATTTTTGTGCAACGTTCTTTTGTATCATCAGTGTCCTCGCACAATCAACTATTGATCTATTTCTTCTTTCAGAAATGCCATTCTGTTGTGGTGTTCTTGGTGCAGACACTTGTCTTTGGATTCCATGCTCATTGCAGAAGTTAGTAAATTCATCAAATATAAATTCACCACCTCTATCCGACCTTAAACATTTAATCTCCTTACCGGTTTCCTTTTCAACCTTAGCCTTATACCATTTGAACATCTTAAATGCTTCAGACTTTTCTTTCAAAAAAAGCACTGTCCTCAATCTAGTATAATCATCAACAAAGAGAATAAAATATCTATCAGCATAGTAGCTTTGAGTTCTCATTGGTCCACATAAGTCGGTATGTACCAACTCAAGAATTTTCTTTGTTGAGATATCTTTGCTTTTAAAACTAGATTTAGTCATCTTTCCCTTTTGACATTCATGACAAAGAGTATGATCAGGCTTATGTAAGTTAGGCAAACCTCTAACTCTTTTCTTCTTACTGATCTTGATCATATTATCAAAATTTACATGACATAATCTCTTGTGCCATAGCCAAACATCTTCATCTTTCATTAGTAAACAAGAAGATTCATCAATATCAAGATAAAAAAGGTTACCTCTGGTCTGAGTACCAGTTCCAACAAGTCTTTCATTAGCTTCATAGATTTTCACCTTTTTGTTTTCAAATACCAATATGTGACCTAAATTAATCAGCTGTGCAACACTCAACAGATTTTAATTTAGTCCATATACCCAGTAAGCATTCTCACATCTTATCTTATCATTTATTACTAGGGTACCTTTACCTTTCATAGTGCACAGAGCATCATTTCCCATTTTTACAGAACCACCATTATATTCAACTAATTCTTCAAATTTGTCTACATCACCTGTCATATGATGTGTGCAGCCACTGTCGATAATCCATGTATTATTCTTTCTTACTTGTGAAATCAGGGCAGATTCTTCATGTTTCTCATCTTCTTCTGAATCATCCTTCATCGCCACAAATACAATCTCTACACTAGAATCAGATTCAGAGTTAGTCTCTTTAGCAGCAAAGTAAGCCTTCTTACCTTTATCTTTTTGGTCATCTCTATCTTTATGTCGGTAATTCTTATGAACACTCCTTCCATAACTTCCTTTAGATCTGTCTCTAGGTTCATCATCATCATTTCTTTTATGAGGACATCTAGTAGCGATATGACCTACTTCCTTGCAGTTAAAACAAGCCAAGGGTAATTTACCTTTATACTTCCCTTTGCCTTTCGGTAATCTTCTAGCCATTAACGCTTCAAGCTTATCAAGGTCATCATCAGTGTCACTATCATATTTACTAGATTTCCCAATCTTCAATTTTGACATGAAAGCAGACTCAATATTACTTCTAGAAGGTACAATGCTGTTATCAAAATTATTTAGCTCAAAGGTAGTAAGCTTACCGATCAAAGTATCAAGAGTGAGATTGGAAGAATCTCGGTTTTCATGAATTGCAGACACTCTGATGGCATATACAGGTAACAAAGTTCTGAGGATTTTGCTGATAATTGTTTCTTCATCAATGACTCCATCATAAGCTTTTACAGCATAAACAACTTCTTTGATTTTGTTTGAATATTCCACAATATTTTCTCCTTCTTTCATTCTCATTTCATCAAATTTTCCTCTTAGGCTTTCTGCTCTAGCTCTCTTGACAGATGTGTTACCACTGTATACTTGCTCTAGTCTATCCCACATTGTCTTAGTAGTACTCAATCCTTTGATTTCTTCAAATTCAGCGTCGGTACAGGCAGCAACAAGTTCCATCATTGCTACATTGTGATCATGCTTATCTTTTAGTTGTTCCATAGTCAGAGGACCAGTCGGTTCACTGTAGCCAGTTGTCATAAAATGTAGTGCATTTCCACCAATTCCAGCTATATGCAATTTCATTCTTTGTTGCCATACTGAGAAGTTGTCTTTGTTCAGTCTGGGCACTTCCCTCTTATTCATTTTGTGATCTTTATGCTCAAGTCCTTAAAACTCTGTTTCAAGCAACCAACACTCTGATACCAATTGTTAGAATAACTGAGAGGGGGGGGGGGGGGGTGAATCAGTTATCCAGGTCCTAAAACAAAATAAGTAACTTAAAACTTGTATCTTCAAATACTGTCACTTGGTAAACATATATCTTCTTCACTGTCACTGTATTTACCAATTATCAGATAAGCTCAAAATGATTTACCGATTAAATCTAATAGTTAACATGTAAAGTATGATAACAAATAAATAACACGCTCAACACATAACACAAAAGATTTTAACGTGGAAACCCTGTTAAGGGAAAAACCACCTGGGAACCGGCAACCCAAAAATTTCACTCTTCTGAAGTGAGGCCTGTGAGGACCAAACCCTGTTAAAGGTTACAATGCACACTGTTAGGTGTGACCTGGTTAGAGGATTTTCCACTAGGAGTTATCTTTCAATCTTCTGTCACTCACTATGCTGATTTACAGGATAACCATGTTTCACTGATTAGAATGAAACACCAATTAGAACTTAAAAGTCCACTCGGTCAAGAGATTTTCACTGATTACAATTGTTAGAAAGTAACAATAGTTTGATTCACCTTATTACAACAAATTGCAGATTACGAATCAATGTTATGCTCAAACAATATTTTCTGACCATTTAACACTTCAGATCTTAAATCAACTTCACTTACAATCAATCAATACTATGCTCTGTGTAGCTCAATTTGTTCTTTGTGTAGCTCGGTTTCTGCAGTCTTGGTTCAGTAACCAATTGATCAAAAATTGCATGAAAACAGATTCACGCTCAGCTTCCTGCAGTATCTCCTTCTTCTTCTCTCCCCCTTATTTTTAATGTATTTTCTTCCTCCTTAAATAAACAAGTAAGTCGTTTCATTTTCATCCATTAGATTTTGTCGCTTAATCCTGTTCATTGCTTTTGCCGCTTTAACCTTCTTCGGTAGATGTGTCTTTAACACGTTTCAATCTTCTTCGTCAGATCTTTCTTGAATTTTGTTAGCTGTTGATCTTGTAACAAACTTTATTCCTTTTCATATCTTTACGCTGATTTCGAGGTGCCAGCTCATCAATCTTCCTGGCCTACAACATCATTAAATGATCTTCTGTTCTTCTTGGTCCAGTCAAAGAAATGTGTCGGTAAACCTTATCGGTTAAACTTGTGCTCGGTATACAACACACTGCGTCGGTGTATACTACCGTCGGTGTTCAAACTGAGAATCTCGGTAAACACTAAATTGTCTTCTTTTACCGACCAACACTGCTTTGAATCTTTGAATTCCTTTCTTCATAATAGATGAATACCACGTACTAGGATCAACATAATGAGATCAGAGACTCATCAATAAGTTATCCAAAGCATTCCATAACCTCATCTGCTGTGACCTTCTTCCACCATTCTTCAGATGTCACGGTAATGAATAACTTATAAGATAAGTACTGTCAAACTAATAAGAAGCTAGTTGACATCAATGACAACATCATACTGATTTAGCAAATAGTATTATCTATCCATCTTCAGCTCTGTAATCTTCAATCACTTGTTCAACAATCTCTCTATATGATAAATCAGTTGTAGACTTAACACATCATCCATTTGCACACTAATGAATTGTAGTTGACTTATAATAATATTAAATGCATTCAGGTGCTTTGTAACTGAGTCCTCATCACCCTTCCATAAAGAGTAAAACCTCTTTCATATAAAAATCTTATTCATTGGGGATTTACTCTAGTACAAGCTACCCAACTTCTTCCAAATGCTCTCCATGGCCATTTCTCTCACTACATTCAGAAGCACAAGTCCACCAAACAAATCCTAATAGTATTTTGGATTTCTCACCCAACATTACCTATTTTTCATCCTTTATAAATTTAGGTTTGTTTCTAACGACCTTAATCCATATATCTCAATATAGAAGCAAATATTTCAATTTAAGCTTCCAAACCTCAAAATCTGCATTGTTGAGTTTTCCCTCTAATTGTGATGTGCTCACCATCTTTTCCCTAAAATAAGACTCACTTATGTATATTTTCCACTCAAACTAAGATAAGTAATAAAAATATATTTCCCTATCCAAAGATCTCACAAGTTGGCCAAACTCTAATATCAAATGAAAAGAAGCTTGATAAACCTACAAAACTTCTTGGTTAATATTAAAAGAAGATAATACAAAATATCTAATAGTTTTAGGAAAAATATTCAATATGGAGCCTTCCTTTTATTCATGTGCAACAACTTGCAACCACATGTAACTTTTCAAAAATAACATGTAACAATATATAATCAACATGTAATACAAATGAAAAAAGCACTAAATGTGTATTCTAATGCTACTGGTCAAATCATAAACTGGGAGAAGAGTGCCCCGTTTTTCTTCAATACGGGAGAATCTAGAATGAATAGAATTTTTGCTATCCTTGGATGCAAGATAGGAAGCCTCCCGACTTCTTATCTTGGCTTTCCTCTGTGCTAGAAATCGGAGGCTAATTTCTGGAACGAAATTCTTGACAGATTTCAGACGAAATTGGCGGGTTGGAAAGGGGCAATCCTCAATCAAGCTTGGAAAGTTCAATTGCTGAAATCTACCTTACAAAATCTGTCGGTCTATGCTCTCAGCTTATTTAGGATTCCTCAAAAATTTGCTGACTTAATTGAAAAGATCTAGAAAAGGTTCCTATGGTCAGGAGTGGAAGAGAAAATGAGACTTAGTCTTGTGGCCTGGGAGAAGATTTGTAGGCCCAAAAAGATGGGGGGTCTGGGAATAAGGAGTATCAATTACACTAATAAAGCTCTCTTAGCAAAGAAATGCTGGAGAATATTTGAAGAGGAGAAAGAATGGAATTTGACAATGAAAAGTAAATACCATCTAAATAATCTTGAAGGAATTCTCCAATCTCAAAATGACATCCAGGGATCTTTTGTTTGGAATAGTATTAGTAAAGGCAAGAATCTTATTTGCAAAGGTGCTATTTGGAAGCTGGGAAATGGGAGGAAAATTCAATTTTGGAATGATAAATGGATGTCAGAGAAGCCCCTAATAGAGAACGAAGATTGGGGGAATGCTATACAAGATTGTAAAAACACAATAGGAGAATTGGTTTATGATTACTGGAAAAATGAAGATTGGATAGACTTGGGGCAGAAGGATATAAGATTTAAAGATCTAAAAAAATAACTAAATAACTGGTTTATAAGAGAAAATGAAGAAGACAAAATTATCTAGGGCCCGACGACTTCTGGAAAGTTCTCTGTTGCTTCCGCTTCGTTGCTTCTCCTCCCTAATGAGGCTCAGCCTTTGTGGGCGCAGGTATGGATTAAGGACCTTACTCCTAAAATTAACATATTTTTCTGGCTGCTTGTTTAGAATAAAATCCTCACACAGGATAATCTCTTGAGAAGAGGATTTCAAATGTCTAATAGATGTTCCCTGTGCTGTCAAGAAGCTAAGGATTGTAACCACCTTATGATCCACTATTCTTTCACTAGAGAGGTGTGGGACTCTACTATGCTTCCCTTGATTTCAGTTGGGTGAAACCTAACTCTATCCAGGAGTTCTTTCAACGTGGCAGAGTCCTTTTAATGACCACAATGCAAGGATTATCTGGAAATTTGTCCTCCCCCACTTCACTTGGCTTATCTGGAAGGAGAGGAACAATAGAATCTTTAGAGAGAAAAAGACTCCTCCCTCAGTGGTTTCAAATTTTGTTGCTAGAAGTATTATGGAAAACTTCAGAAGTTTGGGAAGGAAAGATAGTTGTCTTTGGGACCCTCATCCTGAGAAGAACTATAAGATCTCGTGGGAGAGATTAAAGAAGAGCCAGACCCAGAATCTTAGGGATAATGTTATGTGGACAGCCCCTCCAAAAGGTTGGGTTAAAGGGAACTTTGATGGCTCAGCGAAGGGAAATCCTGGAAGGGCTGGAGGTGGAGGGATATTAAGAGATAATGCTGGAAATTGCTTAGGAGCGATTGTTGTCTCTCTTGGAATTCAAACTAGCCACATGGCAGAGGCAGAGGCGGCTCTATATTTAGTTGTAATGGCGAAAGATTTAGGTTGCACGAAATTATGGCTGGAAGGGGACTCTCTAAATATAATTAATGCCATAAAAAGGAACTCTATTAGTTCGTGGACGATAGAACACATCATCAACAAAATTAAACATTTAATCAACTCCTTTGAAGACTGCCATGTCACTCGCGTATATCGTGAAGGAAATAAACCAGCAGACAGGTTGGCTAACGATGGTACTTTGTCTGACATCATCCAAAAGTGGAGAGGGGAAGCGAATCTCAAGAGGGAGATTTCCAGTCTAATCAAGTATGACAGAATTAATCACCATGAAGGATACATCACTTAAGTTAATGATGAAAATGATGAATCATTTACCGAGGTGGCTTGCATGTAAGCTGAAGTGTGGGAGCATTACTCTGCAGACAATAAGGCACAGACAAAGGGTTAATTTTGATAACAAAAAAAGCATTGTGAACCTGAGAAGTAAGGAGGAGAAGTTTGGAAAGAAGCTGAACCAGTACATGAAAAATAAGAAAATTATGGGAGGTGGTCTGAAGAGGGAGGAACCCTCTGAGTGTGATAAATGGAGATAGGACAAAGATGTGTGGAAGAAGCTGAAAAAAGGGGGGGTTACCTAGTTTATGAAGAAGCTCCATGGTCATGACAAAATAATCACGACTTTGTTTGTGGAGGGCTGGAACAATGGTAAGGTGTTTCTTTGGGGCAAGTCGTTCAAGCTTTCTATTTCTAGCATAGCGGAAATTACTGGCTTACCTGTTGATGGTACCCATTTTCATAGAGGCAATCATAAGCTAGGAACTGAAGCCTTTGCAATTTTTCCCAAAATTGTTGATGAGAAAGCCCTAATGACTAAGGGGAAGGGGGACTATGTGGACATTTCTAACATTGACGAATTTTGGGCTAAAATTTTGAAAGCCATGATTGAATACTTTACTCTGGATGGGCGGTATTCGAAAATCTATAATTTCCATTTTGTGTTTGCTAACCACTTCAGGCACAAAAGGAGAATCTCTTTTCCTTTTTACCTGTTAAGCTCTCTGAATAGCAACATTACGGGGCACAGAAAGAAGGCTTCTAACCCAGTGCTGCATGAAGGCTTGATTCTCCTCATTTCTAAGCACATAAGGGATAACATTCCAGACCCTATCCCTAAAAAAATCAAGGAGAAAAGAAAGGCGAAGATTGAGGAGGAGAAGGATCTTGAGACTAGCAAGAAAAGAAAGATAAAAAAAGGAAAACTTTCTACCGCTTCTGAAGATAAGGATACAATAGAGAAGGAGACTACGCTCAATCCCCATTTGAGTGGTAAGGGTGTTCTTGTGGAAGACAGTGAGAAGGAGACAAAAGAGGAAAGAAAAGCTATGAGAAAGAGGAAGATTATGGAAGTTATCAATAAGAGGAAATGAATGAGTGGCTGGAGGAGGGGAATGAAGACAAGGAGGAGACTAGTCATGATGAAGGAGAAGACAAGGAGGAAGCAGATGAGGAAGAAGAAGGAACCCATGGTGACTCCTTGGAAGAAAAATCAAAAGATACCCCTGTTATTATGGAGGATGCTGAGAAAGAGGAGGTTGGAACTCACACTGTGGAGGAGGTCATTTCTTCTCAGAACGATCCTTTGGAGATTAAAACGAACGATGCCAAGCCTGAGATGGGGGAAGGCAAATCCAGAGAGGAGGATAATAAAGTGGAGAATGTTGCTTCAGAGGGTCTTATAGGTGGCCAAGAAAATGAAGGAAAGGAGGCTGGTTTCTTTCCTTTTGCTAGTGATACTGGAGAGGAGAACTCTACTAGAGGGGAACATGGAAAGGATGAGATGACAATGTTGGAGAAAGCCAATAACAAAGAGGATTCTGGAACCCTTCAGAGGGAAGATTGTATGTTCGAGGAGGAGAAGAACATAGATGAGAACAGGAGGAGAACAGGGACTGGAAGAAGGAAATGCAGGAAATGGAGATCCATATTCAGGATATGGAAAAAACTATGAATAACATGAAGACTAAGATGGGAAGAATGAAAAATAAGCTTTTTGATAAGGTTAAAAATAAAAAGTCTATAGAGGATGGTACTGCTGAGTTGAAAAAGAAAATTAAAGAAAAGATAAAAAATTTAGAGACTAAAATCAACTACCATGACAACATGATAAGAGGTGTCCTGAATCATAGCAATGAAGGTTTGAAGGTGACAATAATGAACTTGAAAATGTTGCATAATCATCTGGAAAGAAACATGCTGGAAAGAACCACAATAACTATTGAAGAGGAAACTGGAAATACAAGGTCGAGGACGAGAACTAGAGGTCGCACTCAGAGAAAGGTTCCTAAAAAACCTACAGAGCTGAAGGAACTGCAAGAAACTATCCAGAAGATGGAAGATCTCCAAAAGAAGGCAGAGGAAATGATTAAATAAATTTAGCTTGTTTTGGCTGGTAGATGTTTTGCTGTAGGTTTCGTCTCTTGTTTTTTCTTTTGAACTGTCCGTCTTTTGTTTGCTGCCATGGTTTTCCAGCAGGGGTTCCTTTTTGTTTTGCGTTAATGCTCTATCTTATGTTGTATTAAACTCTGGTTTCGGGTCCATGTAAAACCTGATTTTACCTTAATCAAAAACATGTAATACAAAAAGATCACATATGGAATAGTAGTTCCAAACAAGAAACTATGTCAAAACCATATACATAGTAAGTTGAACTAATGAAAGATAATTCTTTTTTTTCACTAAAAGAGGGGTAAAATTTTATTCAATCACAAGAGAGATACAAAATAAAGTGGACATGATGACCACTAGAGAAAGAGCATTATAGAACCCTATCCACTAAATGATCCAACATATGTGACATTTTCAGAGGTAATTGCCCCCTATCCAAAATATTTCAAGTGTGCATTTGATTAGAAGTCCATTTGGCCAAACAATCCACTATGTCATTCCACTCCCTAGGAATGTGTCTAAAAGTAACAAATTCTAAGGAGCCACACAACTGGAGAATTTATCTAATAACCAAAGCTAAGTGCCAACTAACATCATATATTTATTGCATAGTAAGAAAAGTCACCACAATCCAAGAATCAGACTCACAAATAATATGATTCTAACCAAGAACACAACTACACTCAACAACATACAAAATGGTAAAAGCCTCCATTAAATTATTCGTATTAAAGCCCTTATAAATTGAAAAAATAAACTGAATATCACTAAAGCTATCACGACCAACTCCACCAATGCCATAATTCCCTGGACCCCCTTGTGATGAGCCATCAATGTTAATTTTTAAAACTCCTTGAGGAGGGGTCCAACGACCCTCTTGACTGATCCTTTGCAAATGATGTTTGCATCTATTTCTCATGACCCAACCAACATACATTGGAGCAACCCATTGAAGAGGAGAATTGAGACAATTGCAAATAACATCCCTAGGATCCACACCTCCAGCCAAGTCACACTTTGCCAAGATAGTCCTACAAAGAAAATGAATAATTTTTCACAAGTGTTGAACAACCATCCTAACATCATAAAAAATCCTCTAATTCCTTTCCAACCAAATGTTCCAAATGATAAAAGTACAACCAAAAGCCCAAGGTGAAGAAAATAGGTACTAACATGGGCTTTACCCCAATGGCCCCAAAACTTAGCCAAAGAGGAGACATGCCACTAGGCGTAGCCCCAAACACCTCACCAAAAGTGCTATATCTCCTTGGAAAAGGAGCATTGAAAGAAACTATGAGAAACAAACTCCACACTATTACAACACAAGGTGCACATTGAGGGATCCTGAAACCCTCTCTTACACAAATTATCCCAAGTAAGACATCAGTTTTGAACCACTAGCCACATGAAAAATTGCACTTAAGCCAAAGAAATTTGTTTAACACCCATTTCCACTAAGGCACCTCTATTTCTCCAAACAACTGTCTATTAAGCTCCAAGTATCTTACAAAAATAGAGTACTTATTAGACAAACCATTGCCCCAGGCCAGGACATCTTGCCCAGCCAAGGAGGTGCACTTTCGAGAAGCAAGAATTTGAGTCACCTCATTTTGATCCTTCGCCAAACCACTCGAAAACCATTTAGAAGAATCCTTCCATCTATATCTGACAACCATGCCTAAATTCTGAGTGGTCCTATAATGCACAACCTTACCCCAACCTGCTGTTGTAAAAAAATCACAAAGGGGTTGCAAGTGTGGATACATGGAAAGGAGAGGAGGATTACCATCCTAAGAATCCGTCCAAAAAAGATCTCCAAAACCCTGATTGAAAATCCAAGAAAGATAACTCTTAACCAGCTAAGCTCTTGTTTTCAGAGTGTTGCAAAACATAAAGCCCCTTCCTTCGAAAGGATAGCTAGAAACATCTAAAAAGTTAACTTCATTTAAATACTTGTGCATGAGAATGCGAGCCCAAAGCTAATTTTGACCGGTACACCAACTCCAATATAATTTGGTTGTAAGAGCTTGTCCATTCAAGATAACATAATGTAGACCAAGACCCCCCTCTTTCTTTGGCCGACACACATACTCCCACTTAACTAGGCTCCACTTTGAAGTCTACAAATTACCATTCCAAAGGAATTGGCGCGAGAGGGCATCAAATTCCTTAAGAAAATACACTAGCTCCTAAACCAAACTTCTGTAAATAGGGAGTGCCTGAATTACCGATTGAAGAAGAGTCACCCTCACAACAGTAGACAACCATCGATGAGTTTAGTTATTTACCTTTTGACACAACTTATCAAGTAAGTCTTGCCAAAATGGCCTAGGTTGTCTACCAATAACAAGAGGAATACTCAAATAAATAAAAGGGAGAAACCCAATTTGAAACCTCGGGATGTTAGCAATCCTCGTCTGAATAGGTATAACGATGTTCCCTAAATTAGTTCCTCCATACTTTTAATAACTGTCTACATGCCACATCAAATAGAACCCCGCTTTAGAGTTAACCACATAAGTAATACAAAATAAATTAAATCAAATTTATAAAATTTATGAGATCTAAGCTCAAGAGTGATTGTCATTATAAAATAAATCTTAATATTTACGTGCAAACCGTAGTTCTTAGTTCTTTTACAATTGAGATAAAATGACATGATAATGTAATATAATAAGAAAATTGCATCCTTGGCCCATACTAATTAAGATTGACATGCTCACTTTATAATGATTCTTTCTTTCTTTCTTTCTTTCTTTTTCATGTTAAAAAAACCATCTATCTATAGAAAATAATTTAAAAAGAAACAAAAACTAGAGGGAACTAAATTCATCTAATGAAAGATGGGACCAGGCATGAAATGAGAATGGTGTTAATTTCTAATTACTTAAAAACCCGGAGATTGACTTGCCTCCAAGTTCCGGAAGAGAACAAAAACAATTAAGACTCTCCCAATAAACTCACCCTCATCACCTTGTTTAAAAAAAGGCTGACAAATTACTCCGCCGCTTTGTTCAAAGAGCACAATCATGAAAATTACATAGGAAGAATCACTATACAATATCACAAATACACAATTTTTTCAACATACATGATTTACAGATGAACTCATTAAGTGATGACCTCTGTATACCTTTTGAAAGGTTTATTATACTCTTTGTAAGGTTTATCAAACTCTTCCCAAATATACCCATCAATGTAATCGCCAAATAGCTCTAGGTGAAGGCTGCCAAATCCTTAGCGTCCTTTGCTTTTGAGCAGGTATGATGGGTTCTTGTAACTGAAGATCCACTTTCACAACATGGTGATCTGAAGTTCCCCTGGATGAGACTACTGCATATGAACCAGGAACAAACTTGTATGGTGCATTATGGGATGCTAAAATGTAATCAACGCGTGTTCCATACTTGCAAGTTCCTTGCACCTCTGAAACACACACACAAGTCTCTCTGTCAAGAAAAATAGGACGAACGTGATTGGAAAATGTTTGTTTAGTGTAAAATGTGGCATACTACCTTGACCCCTTGCAATCACTACAACAGACTCACAGTCTCCAGCAAAATGCCTTGCATCAATATAGCCTTTCGCTTTGAGGAGTTTCATTACTTCACCTTTTGGGGTTGGTTTGCCTTTATCTTCATGAAACTGCATAATACATTTGAGTTTTGAAAGTTCTGGTTTACATCTATCCTTTGCCAACAAACAAAATGGAATCTGTCCTATTTTCAAACTCTCGCAATTTTACTTTGTGTTGGGGTTCATAAGACAAACCTTTACAATATCTTCCCAGCGTTCTTCAGAATAATCGTTTGTGTCAAGGGAATTCAAGCCTCCAATTAAAATATGTGGAGTGTCCTCTCCACTCATCATTGCCGTTACCTGCTTCATCCTCCACCCCTCATCTAGGTGGTCCAGCTGAGTGCAGTGGATGTGCAGTTCCCCAACCAGTGGAACATCAACCACCACTTTCAAAACATTCCTGGATTGGGCGAAATGCCAAGAAATCAGAACAGAACATCTAGTGAAGACAATAAAGCACATAATGTACAGTAAATTCCTGCTCTAGACGACAATTTCACCAGCTTCTAATTTGGAATCACAGTATTTTGTGAAACATAAATTTTCAGACTCCAATCCTATTCTGGAATGAAAAGTTAAACAAATCAGCAATACCAATATCCAGTTTTTAAACTGCCCATATTTTTCAAGAAAATAATAAAACAACTTTTGAAATTCATGGTTGTGACAGATCAACAATACATCAGTATCATTACAATGGAAAAACTAATTGTGTTTCAAAACTGAGGCTATGGACCACTGGTCCCGAAAGGTCTTATTGTCGCTTCTGTGATTTCAAACCATATTGAGTAACCTATTTTTTTATTTTTATTTATTTTTTATGCCCATTCTCATGCAGCATGCGTGCAAAATCATCTAGTACGTTTCAAAGAACTGCTATCCCTACAACAAAGAGAATATAGCCATGGCTTTTCTAATAATCTGTTCCCCTTTCTATATGCAATTATGAATCAACATCTTCACTGTTCCAATATTTTGTTAGTGTTCTTCACTAGCCCTAACATAAATTGCTAAGCTAAGTTTATTTTCTTTGATAACCCCGATCAGTGGATCCACTTTCAAGCAATGGGATAAGCTATTCTAGACCAATTGAAGTTCCAAGATCAAATTAATTCCAAGGACAGAGAATGTCACAAACTATAAGATCCAGAGCAACAGTGCTCTATCTTCCAGTTAGATGTTCTGCCATATATCCAAGTAGTATTCCTGCATCCATTTTTAAACCATCTTTGAAAGAATGGCGATATTTTTCAATTCATCCATGCATAATTCTTAAGGCAAATATTTGAGTATGTTACCTTCTCTCTTTGAATAAGTAGGGAGAACAGAAATTATGACTTTGTTTTCCTTGGATATAGGCGTTATGATAAGAAGATAAATATCTTTATTAACTGAATGAGATGCAGTGATATGGTTTCTTTTCTCCTTTCGGTTCTTCCTCCAGATAAGAGCTCCTTCCTGTTAACATGTTTTCTATGAGGAAATATGTAAATAATTTAGATGCATTGTCTCCATCTGTGATGGTTTTGTACAGTAATTATAAGCAAAGCTTTCCTCAAGTCCTGAAATTTGCTATGCAAAGTCTATTTTGAATCTGTTCTGTTGAAATTTTCCTATCAGGATTTGGATATAGAATTCAACTGACAAAATCAGTTTGCAAGACAATTGTGAAAAGCAGTTTTGAATGCTGGTATTGTTTGTCTCTCTAAAAATATGACATGGGATGGAACATATTCTACTATATCTTCTGTTTACCACAATTTCCCCAGTATGAAATATCCTGTTTGTACAAGCAAAAGCTTAGTTGATGATATTAAATATAAGAACCATGGATCCATATTAGTAATTTTTTTTTTGTTAGGTTTTCTCAAAGGAAAACAAAGCAAGGAATGCAGTCATAAATGCAATTTTAGTAGCTGAATCTTCGCTATTTGTTGTTTGTCTTTGAGGATTTTCGCAAAGCATAATTCCTTTTTGTCAACCTTAAAATTGTATTTAATGGGAAAGAGCTCGCGATTTGGAGAAAGTACCAAAAAGAGAAAAGGAACCGCAACATCATATGTCATTAAGAAAAACAAAGTTTTGTTCTATTTTCATTGAAATGGCCAATATTCAAGGAAAACAAGTCTTGAGATTTCTTATCTTTGATTTTTCAAAGGAAGATGAGTAGACCAAACACAAGAATAGCTCACTCCAAAATGCGGGTTTGGAAGGACTTTTTAAAGTTGGGTTTTGAAGATTCACACATTAATCCCAGAAACACACAGTAAAAAATTTAACCATCAAAGAATATCTTTTGTCATTTGTTTCTTATTGTGATGATGGATCACAAAGTGTGATTGGGAATATTGATGTATAAATCAAACAATTTTTTCCAGAAGCTCCTCAATTGTATCAAGGAATGTTCAAACACAAGGCATAACTTACATTAAAAATTGGTTAGTATTTAGGATCAGATTTTCACGATGCATGCGGTTTGCAGGCAATTGCGTGCATTCTTAGGGGACTAGTCTTGCCCCAGCTCGCCCCTTCCTGTCCCCAACTTGGCAGTAAAAGTAAGACCAAGGTAAGGTAGGTTGGGTGCTGGGCTGGGTCGTGGGGATGCCCCTGAATTAACAAGAAAAAATAAATAAATAAAAATTAATTAGTATGAAACAAAAAAAACCTTTGGTGAGGAATCTATAAAAAATTTCCTTGATCTTTTCCCTGTCCTATTGTTATTGGAAACTTGATGTAGGTGTACAAAAAGGGATTTGGAGATGAATTTGTGGGCTAAGAGTTTGACAAAAGGATACAAACGATAGGCTAGTATAGTATCTAAGGTCAAAAAGCCATAATGGTGGATTGATAACTTAATCAGATAAACGTTCACTGGCTCAGAATATATGTTTGATAACTTAATCAGATAAACGTTCACTGGCTCAGAATATATGTTGACCATCTAGGCGGATAAAATGTTAGTATCATGTGACCATGAAAACTAGTGTGTTTTCAATCAAACTTTTCAGGTACAATCAAATGTAGTTGATAAATAAGAGATTTATCATGTAGAATATAGGCTAGCTAGGCTCTTAGAAGATTGAACAAGATATAAATAAGTTCAATTCAGTGGTAGTTTCATGTTTATTGTATAACTAAGAAAGATTTGAGCTTGGTACTAATTATCAAAGTTTATGGTATTTGTTTACAGATTCTAACTTGAATACAACACAAATGTCATTTTAGGTAAACCACAAGCAAGGGGACTAAAGTATCGTAGCTGATGCTCAAAGTAGGCACCAAATAACTATTATGAACACTGAAGGACAATGTAAATGGAGGAAATAATGGCAACAATCATTACAAGAAAACTAGGTAACTGCAGCTCCCGAAGTGGTGGTGGTGCTAATGTTTCAAAAAATTGTGAAGGTTATTCTTTGGATCAGACATTTGGCAGTGATATCAAGAAAGAATTAATGTGCTGCAACAAGAAATCAAGGAAGTTGATCATGTATTGGGTGCATAGTGTGTTATATGTAGTAAATCCAAGAAGTTGAGAGATAGTTATACATCCAAAGAAGGATTTCGTTGCCCATAGATGAATATGATATTCTGAATTGCCATTACATGAAGTTAGAGCATTACTATTTGGTAAGGTTGTTGGAACATCACAAAATTCTTAAATGGATATGGGGAATCACAACTTTATTCCTAATAGTAGCTGGTGTATATATGGGTGGAATGGTGCCTAGATTTGGGAAGGAATTATTAATACATCTTGGCATCAAGTCTAATTGCAGTACATCATCTCACACAAACCAATAAAGACAAGTTGAGGATCTACATTGCAGAGAATCTAATTAAACAGATTTAAAAAATTCTCTTGTTACGACATCTTTTGGAACAATTTATGGAAGTCAGTGTAATGTACCACTAAGCTAAAATCTGGGGGGAAATATTGTACATGAATCAAAGATTCCCAAAGAGATTGAAGAGCAAGTTCACTAGATTAAGAGGAATTAGTAAGCATGGTATCAGGGTTAGAAATTGTGTTTGCAGCGATGCACTGTTGGAAGAGCTTCTGGATTCAACTGTGAAAGAGATTTTATACCAATGTTTCAAAACACACCTCTGGACTCCTCATCAAGAAAGGACATGGAAATGTTGGCATAAAAGTTCTTGTGCAGTTGTATCAAGAAGATTTTACAAGTATGGGATCATAAAAAGAGGTATGCAGATCTGAGCAGATTGTGTGAATTTGAGTGAGGGGGCTCTATACATTATGAGGAAAAGGCCAGCTTAGACTTTTTAAGTTCTTCAGTGTCTTGGGCTTGTTGCCTATAAATCAGCTTTTCCTTCAAAGTTTGGCAAGATATGCTGACAATCCGTTGGGTGTAATTGATCGGTTTCCTCTATAGGTGGAAGTAGAAGAAGACGGTTTCTAAAGAAATCAGATTTTTGTCAAAAATAACGCCAACTTACAAAATCATGCATTACCCAAGTAAATGTTGCATTGAAACACGAAAGACTAACTGAGGCCTCATGGGGACAGAAAGAGGAAGAAAGACAACATCCCCTCATTCATTTTTTTTTTGAATTACTGATCCATTATTAAAATAAAAGGCAGTTTACAATATGTATGTGTCAAGGGAACCACATTCACCCATGTCAAAGAAAAAAATATACCAAAACAAACTGATCAAAGCAGGATCAGCAGCCACGAGTCACAATATTTTAAAGTTTTACATCATACCCAGCAGTCTCTATTAATTGTTCAATGTAAATAAAAATGAAGAAACCAATTCCCCTCATTCATTTCAACCATTCCCAAGACATTAGTTAATGGGTGGAAAATGTATTGCCAGTATACACTAATACTGTTTTCTTGTTACTCAGAAGTTTGTGGAAATCATAGGCTATGGAAGATGCATTACCATGGAGACAATGCTAGTTTTTAAAAAAAGGCATGATATACGAATCTTATGTCGTCACTATATCACACCATTTTGGTGATAGTTGTTAAATACACTAGAAGGATACCTTGATCAATAAATCTATGAAAGAAAAGTCCATAGATTATTAGAGCATATCATATAGATAAGCTCTGAGTATGGAGACATCCATTTATTAAGGAAACAAAAATAGGAGATCATAATGCAAGACATGTGGAAGTCCAGTAGTTTGAGGAAATTGTAGTGTCATGCTACAAACAATCATTGACATACAAGAAATAATTAATCAATTGTTTGGAAAATGATTGCAAGCTTTAAAGTTAGTTGCACAAATGAAGGACATGGAGGACTATGGTATAGTGATAGGTTTATCATGGATGGACCTGCTCAAGTGCATAACACAAATTAAATGTGCTGTGAGGATGCACACATTATAGTCATGTAGTTCCAAGAAAGTAATTAGAAAATTCAAAAACTGATTTGCTCCATGATTTGAGTATTGATAACACTAGTAGATCAAAACCCACTTAGTTTTATTGTTTAGGTAAATAACAAAGAATAACATGGAAGCTTGTGGAGACAAAATAAATGTAGATGCTCATAGGGATCACAAAGTGTCAAACTATGAAAAGTAAGGAATCAAGATGTTCACTTCTTGTAGATGCATGATGTTTTAACTTTCAATAGAAAAATATCGCATGAATGTAGGATTCTGAAGTTCCTATGGGCTAAAAAGTACAATGAACTCTAATAAGAGGATTTGTGAAATCACTCAATCAAAAGTGAAAAGTTCATTCCAAATGTAGGCATGACCAGTCATTAGTGTGGAAGTGAAATTAATGAAAAAGAATATTGTTATTCACATGAAATTGTCGTAGTGTACTATTTTGTGAAAAGTTTAGTGTTGAAGCATTGGCTTAGGATTATTGTTATGGTTTAATGGCATTGAAATGATGAGTGTAATATAATTATTGTCATGTTAAAGCATATTTTGCTGAATTCTGAGGAGCATATTGGCTTGGAGAGATAACATGGGCCTTATAAAATATTGGTGTGAAAGAAAAACATGCCAATAGATGCGGAAAGGAAGCAACAAGGGGCATGGAAGTGGCAACTCCTAGTCTATTCCTAGAGCTAAATCTATTGCTGGGGAAGTGAACCCAAAAGGATCAAGACAAAGTAAGGAACAAAAAATGATCTTTCAAAATTTGAAAATATGCGAAACCCCACTATTTTTTGATAGACAAAATTGTTCCTCATCAAAAGCAGAAAAAATATTTGAATATTGTGGTGAATGTTCCGTCTACCGGGACAAAAAATTGCTACCATGATGAATGATTAAGATATCATAACATATGAGAGAATATCATGGCAAATGAGGAACTAATATGGCAAAAGAAATAATGTGCAAAGGAAAAAAATGCCATGGGGCAAGTGATAGTTTGGGTGATGAGGGGTAACAATTTTGACACTTCATTTTCTGTCTTGGAGGCTTCCAATGCACTAGACAACCACAACACAAATTGAAAAGGGGATTTGGAAGTTCATATGGATCTCTTGGAATATTTGAGAAGTATTTTGACACTAATGAAGCACATGGAAGGTCAGTTCCAACTCATAGAGAAATCAATAAAGAATAGGAGGTAGCTTGAAATTGCAAACACCCCTCTTTGTAATTGTTTTCAGTTAATACAAATTAGTTGGTTTTTCCTCTATTGGTGGGGATTTCCATTAAAAAACTGTGTTTTCCGTTGCATCTGTGTTGATGAATTCTTTTCTAGTTGATACCAGTTAAATCACATAGCTTCCAAAGATATAGAAACAATTCTAAATCAAAAAACAATAATAATTGGTGATTTGTATGCAAATATGGATCATTTTGGTATTTGAGCAAGCTAAACTCATGGGAATGCAAGTGGAAATTGGAGCTATATGACAGTGAGAAGGTCATCTAGAGAGTGGAACATGTTGGAATGAAGTAAGAATGGATTATGAATGTTTAACCCTAGAAAGTTAAATAGAACGAGTAGTGAAGCACCACAAGTGGAGCATTGAACAACAAGAGAATATGTCTAGACAACAACCTCAAATGAACTGAGAACATTCATGTACCAATAATCTAGTGGATTGTCTAGCCAAGAAAATTGGAATTAAAGAGATAACAAGAAGAGAAGGCTGACCACGAGTGCCATTGGGAAGAAAGAAAACTTGAGGTAAAAACTAGAAGGTTTCCATTTATATTTTAAACCAAGGTAGACATCAAAACTTTTGAAAGTCAAGTTAATGCTGAGATTTTAGACACTTCAAAAAAGAAAATGGAGGTTTATGTCAATGTCCATTACATGAGTGAAGTTCAAAATATTTCTTCTGCTTGATTGAAAGTGAGTGGACATGCTTTTGTATGGTAGTAGAGCTATCTTTCTTCATGTGAGAAGAAAAAGAAACCATAAATCTACAATTGGGATGTTTTCAAAGATTTGATAAGGAAAATTTTCCATCCAGTTTTCCATGAAACCAATCAAAAGATATATTGGATTTACTATAGTCAAAGAAGCAATCAATGCATGCCCAAGATTATACAATTCAAATTTTTAGGGAATCCATGTTACTTTACATGGTTTTAGATGATGAAGATATCCTTCCCAAATATCATGATGGGTTGCATCCAATCAGAGGAGAGTTATCATTGCTAAACCAACTAATTTAGATGAGGTTTGTGTATTGGGATATTATATAGAAGGAAAAAAGGGCGGGGAGGTTTTTCTAAATAGAGAGAAGAACAAAGAAAAGGACCAACCAAAGGAAATCATTTAAGAAATTTAAAGGTAAGCAGACTAATGCTATTTCATCAATGCAAGGACCTCATGAATCTTGTTCACATTGCAATATTGCTGTTCATATTGAAAACAATTTTTGTAATTTGCATCCCAAGTTGCACCTGACAAATAAGCCCATGTAAAAGTCCAAAAAGTTTGTGGCTGCCATTCATGAAGAGGTGAAAATAGAGGTAGATTGGATATTGATGAGAAAGTGGGATGCACAACTACAAGGAATGTCATGAGCGAACAAGGATTGTCACAAGTCAATTAACCAACTATTCGCTCTAAAACTCCAATTGAAGAGAACATGTTTTAGAGTACTTGTAGGTCCAAGTTTGCAATGCAATTAAATTTCAGAGAAGATGGCTAGATATACAGGTTTGAAGGTTTGTGATCATCCTCAGACTTACCCTTTGGATTGGGTCAAAAAGATTTTTGAAGTTCAAGTAAAGAAGAGATACAAAGTCTAATTTTCTATTAATGCTCAATGTGTAGATGAAGTAGAGGCAGATATGATTTCAATTGCTGCATTAGCATTGTAGTTTGGAGTCCACATTTGTATGTGAGAGATGCTATATTCATGAGGAGGGGAATTAAGTACTGGTGGGTCAAGGATGGAGTCAAATAAATCATCAAAGAACACCAAACCAAAGAAAGAATTGCCATGGTAAATTCCAATCAAGTACTCAAGCTAATTCAAGAGACCAAACAATTTTCTTTATTGCTTTTTGAAAGGTAAGTATGAGGATGGGATTGGGGCTTCTTTCATGTCTCATACAAGCAAGAATAAAAAGGAGATAGATGATTTGTTGGGATTGTTGGAGGAGGTTCTTCACGAGCTTAAGGTCCTACCTCCTAAAAAAGAGGTAGAGCATGAGATTCACTCGCTTCTTGAATCCCTTCTACCCAACATAGGTCTGTATAGGCAGTTCTAGATGGAGCAATGAGGTTAAATACAACTCCAAGAGTTATTGAGCAAGAATTGATACTTACAAGTACTTCTCCATGTGGTTTCCTATTGTAATGGTAAGAAAGAGGGACGAATCTTGAAGAGAGTGCAAAAATTATTGAGATCTCAAAAATATCACCATAAAGAATAGTAATCCACTTCCACAAATGAACTCTTGGATCAAATATAACATGCAAAATATTTCACCAAATTGGATCTAAAATTAGCATACCATCAAGTACAAATGAAGGAGGTTGATACATGGAAAAATATTTTCAAGACCAGGCAAATTCTCTTAAGTATGGTAGTTATTCCTTTTGATTTATGTAATGCATAGGCTAAATTTATGCATTTGATAAATGATGTGTTGATAGGGTTCATATATACACATGTATATATGAAATTCTCATTTTTACTGCAACATGGGAATTGTTAAAGTTATGCCCAGAAAATAAAGATAAACCACAATAAACAAAAGTAGAACAAAATAGGTACAAAAGACACGATGACTTTATCCTAGGAAAAACCCTCCAACTAGAGGGAAAAACCTAGCCACACCAGAAAAATATCTCTTTTATTAATTATAGAAGTTCAAGTACAATGCTTTCAACTTGATGCAATCACACAAAGCAATCATGTATATATATAGAATTTGAGAGAATCTTCATATCACAACTGAAGGTCTCTTCAATTTCCAAAAACAAGTCTCTTCATATTTCCAAACGCATGACTCTTCGCATGTCCCATGTCTCTTCATATTTCCAAATGCATGATTCTTTGCATGTTCGATGTCTCTTCATATAATAAAATATCAAATATTTAGAGTGTGACACCTAGCACACATTGAATGCCACATTGTGCTCACTTAAAATGATGGAAATCTCATCATAAATATCTTCTCTAGCTGTTGATGCAATACATAGGTATTGTCCCAATTTCAACATATAGAAAAATTAGAGATAAAGATCTCTATTGCAGCTACAATCTTCAAGACTCCCTCTTAGAAAGAGAGAGATCTTTAGTATGGAAAGCACACATAGCTGCAATCAAAGATGTCAATAACAAATTCTCATCACATATCATCTCAATAAAACATTGTTATCTCAGCATAACATTATTCACCATAGTTACTTCATAAAAGCATAAGATTAAGGTCATGGAGTCACACACATGACTTCCACTATGCCTACTTGCAGAGGGTGGATCCACCATACCTACTCGCAGAGGGTGGAACAAGGGCTTTCATCTTAGACTTCTCCCAGAGAAGAATGAATTTCCACCATGCCTACTCGTAGAGGGTGGATCAAGGGCTTTCACCTCAAACTTCTCCCAGAGAAGAATGCATTTCCACCATGCCTACTTGCAGAGGGTGGATCGAGGGCTTTCACCTCAAACTTCTCCTAGAGAAGAATGCATTTCCACCATGCCTACTCGCGGAGGGTGTATCAAGGGCTTTCACCTCAAACTTCTCCCAGAGAAGAATGCATTTCCACCATGCCTACTCACAGAGGGTGGAACAAGGGATTTCACCTCGAACTTCTCTTGCAAAGAAGAACTTATTAGCAAGGGATTTCACCTCAAACTTCTCCCTCACAAAGAAGGACTCATTAACATGTAGAAGAATGGCTGAGATTCTCTCTCAACAGAGACTCCCTCTCAGTAGGGGTAGTATTCTTGCTGCTTTGATTCTCACAATAATAGATATGATTCCAAATTTGATCAAACATGGAGCTTTAGCAGTCACACTACCACACAAGCTTGCAAAGAATTAGACATTCTCTCTATCACGCAAGCTCCCTCTGAATCTGATTTCTGCAACTGAATAGACTCCCTCTGAATGTCATTTCTTCCTTTAAAGATAATCTGAATAGGTTCTTCCTCTTTAATGAAGATGGGTGACCAATTCAGTCTCATGGCTACAAGCAGTGTCCCCATGTTCATTTCTACAACCTGCATGACTTTGCATGTAATCTCTCATCATCCCATTACTTCTCTATCCATCCTAGAAGCATTTTAGGAGAGAATAGTAGTAGTTCAAAGAATCAAACTAATCTGAAGAAAAATATGCAGATCAATGCTAAAGATATATATGATTCACTATTCTCAATATTAGAGCATGAATTAACTACATAAAATTATTAAACAATATTCGAAGATATAATAAAAATCCTTATCTTTTTATTGCAATCAAAGAATAACACCCTCCAAGTGATACTTGAACCCCTTGAGCAACATAGCCTTCAATTGAGTCACCTGCGCCTCTAGCTCCATAGTGAATGCCACAAAAATGATCCACGGTAATGATGAAGTCGTCAATACAAAATCTTCAAATCAATAAATCTATACGCACACACTGTGTAACTCTGCATACACATAATGTTGTAGCAAACACCACTCATAAAAAAAAAAACTAAACCAACCATGCGCCTCCAATAATCTCTCCACCATACATATAGACAGGTTTCTCTCTATAGACACACATATATGCTGCTCTCCAAACAGTCACTAACCAATAATCACACATCTCCATCAGAAAAAAAAACAAATTTTTTTTTTCTTTGTCAAGCCTTAGACAAAGAGAACTCCCCAATGTGGAAGGAAGAAGCGATAACATACAAGATGTTCACCATTACAATAATACAAGCAGCCATAGAATGCCAATAGTCGATCATATGCCTCTTTGTATGCGCTCATGATAGCAGCAAAAAAAAATTCATCGAATAAGGCCAAACAAATAAAGATACAACACTAACCACCGACGACAATGAAAGAAAGGCAGATACAGAGATGCCATCGCACAACCATAGTGCTCTAGACACAAACAGTCTGAGCACAACAAAATACAACAAGACTATAATAAAGGTTAACAACAAAAGGTCTCTGAAGGACAATGAACAACTGTAGCTTGAATAACATACTACTCCAAACTGAAACTCCAACCAAACACGGCAAGAGATAAATGCAGAGACTCGAATAGAACAGTGTAGAGAATATCTTGACTGCTGAAGAAGCAGCTGACAAACAGGATGAAAAAACAGGAACAAGAAATAATAACTTAACTTGAATATTACAATTCAGAAAAGTAGAAGAGTCTCAGAGAACTCTTGGCAATGATCTCTACCAAAGCTACAATTTCAACACATACAAATTTCCTACAAAATACTCATTGCAATCTACAACAGATACACGAACTAATGAACAAGAGAAACTCCCTTAAATGTTGTTATCTAACCTGCTCTGATACCATGTTAAAGTTATGCCGAGAAAATAAAGGTAAACAACAATAAACAAAAGTAGAACAAAAAAGCTACAAAAGACACATCGAATTTATCCTGGGAAAACCCTCCAACTAGAGGGAAAAACCCAGCCACACCAGAAAAATATCTCTTTTATTAATAATAGAAGTTCAAGTACAATGCTTTCAACTTGATGCAATCATACAAAGCAATCACGTATATATATAGAATTGAGAGACTCTTCATATCACAACCGAAGGTCTCTTCAATTTCCAAAAACAAGTCTCTTCATATTTCCAAATGCATGACTCTTCGCATGCCCTATGTCTCTTCATATAATAAAATATCAAATATTTAGAGTGTGACACCTAGCACACATTGAATGCCACATTGTGCTCACTTAAAATGATGGAAATCTCATCATAAATATCTTCTCTAGCTGTTGATGCAATACAGAGGTATTGTCCCAATTTCAACATATAGCAAAATCAGAGATAAAGATCTCTATCGCAGCTACAATCTTCAACAGGAATAACATTTAAGACATATATGACAATTTTTTGAAGTCTTGAAGGAAAAAAAACTCTTGTGCAATTTGAAGAAGTGCAAGTTTTCCAAAGAATCATTGACATATTTGGGTCACGTGGTTGGAGGTGGTGATTTGAGGGACTACAAAGATAAATGCTATCAAAGATTGGCCCACATCAAAGAGTGCCATAGAGACAAGGAGCTTTATAGGTGCCGCTCAATATATACTTAAGTTCATTCTTGTTTTCTCTTCTATAGACGCTCCTTTACAATCAATGGTCACATTGGGTAATAACTTACATTGGGTAAGATACATGATGTGTTTGATGCATTGAAGAACAAGTTGTAATGCTCCAATGTTAGCCTTGCCTGGTTTGTAGTTGTCCTTTGAGGTTGAGACCAATGATAGTGAGTATGCTACGGGTGTCATTTTGTGACAAGGTGGAAAACCCATTTGCTACCAATCAAACGTCTTCATTTTAGTGGTAACGGGGTATCTATTGTATGACAAGGAGCTCTATGCACTAGTTTAGGTTGTTAAAAATAGGAGACACTACCTACCTAGGAGAGAGACTATAGTGCACATGGACCATAAACCTTGACAATATTTTCAATCAAAAAAAAATTCAATAAGTTTGACATTACAAGTGAATGTGTTTTCTATAATAATTCCATTTGGTAATCGAGTATAAGAAATGAAGTATAAATGTAGTGGCATATATGTTAGCTAGGCATCCAATTTCAAAGTCTATATCAGCTCTTGCTATGATTTTCTAGTTAAATCATCTTACAAGAGAAGTGTATGGACATGACTCAAATTTTGGGGAGATAGTTTGCTGGTAAGTTTTGGTGCATTTAGTGGGAGAGGATCTTAACACCAAGCTCCAAAGCAATACTGCCTTACATCCCAAATAGTTGGGAGAATGGAGAAGGTAATATGACCCTAGTGCAGCTCAAAATAGGCTAGAACAATAGGTTTCCGAAGGCTTGGTATGGGTTTTTGCATTGCATTTAGCACTCGTACAACAAAGCAATCTATTCCTCTACAAGATAGTCATAATTTGAAGTATGTTTGAGTTATGCACCTACTATTCCCCTATGTTGTACTTGATGAGTAAATTGAATTTGGAGGTGACAAAACAACAAAGTTCATTTAGAGAATTCCTCAAATCCAACTGAAGTTGAGAACACATCTACAAAAGACTCAGTTGAAATATAAGGAGAGACATGACCAACATCGTGTGGAGCATAATCTGAAGGTAGAAAACAAATTATGGTTGTCCCTAGGCAAAGAAAAAATGCAAGGATAAGCCCAAACAACTAAACCTTTAAGGCATGCGCCTTTCACCATCTTCGAGTGAGTTAGAGAAAATGTGTTCATATTGGACCAACCTTTCATGAAACTCCATTTGTTGATCAATTGTGAATACCTTCAATTGTAAAAAGCATCCACGTTGGATGAAGAAGAAAAGGCTCTGGTAGTACCTTTGTTGGAAGAAATGGTGTATGACAAGAAAGCACACTTCTTGAGGATATTGTGCTAGACCGAAAATAAATATAGACCAACAGAGGAATCCAAAATTCTTGGAATGTGGGACTGAAATGACAAACAATCAATTGAGACCCGAGGGAATTCCAAGGATAAAGCTGGGAGAATGTTTCCCCACGTGATGTCTTAGTTCTTTGAAAGGGAGCAACATATGTCGAAACACTTCCTAAACTAATCTTAGAGGAAAATATTGTGAAATTTTTAGATCTTTACAATTGCAAAAATGAGAAACATATATAAAACATTAACAAAATTATACCACTACATAGGTGTACATGGTGAAAACCCTTTCAAGAGAAAAAAACCACTCCAAAGCATGAACCAATTGTGTTATCACCAACAGAAGTTACAATAAAATCTCAAGGACATGCCTTACAATATAATCACCAACATACAACTTTGGAGAAATTATAGCAGCATAACAGTGATTGCAAATTGATTATCCATAAGTTCATTTCAAGCATCGCTAAATAGAATTATTACACAAAACTATCAAATGGAAGGTACAAAACCATGAGCTAAAACCACCCAAAAAAGTGGTACCCAAATACTTAGAAAACCAACACCCAAAAGCCACAATGGGTTCACAAGCTAAAAATAGCACATTCCTTCCATCTATCATAAGCGCATCATAATCGACTCCCCAATTTAGGTGCTCCATTTTGGTTTCATTATCTCTATTCAATGATGCCTTATGATGTATCTTAAAACACGCCATAAGTTGGCCAACAAATATGACTTCCTCTTACAACTTTTTTCTGTCCTATATGTTTTCACATTTCCAATGTGAGAGCCCCAATTTCTGGAGGCCATAACTTTTGATTTAGGAGGCCATTGAGGCCCTTTTTAAAATTGTATAGCATGAAACAATCTATGCAACAGGAACTTTGGAAGAAATTAGAAACAACCTGGAATTTTTATTGTGCCTAAAAATGAAAACTATAACTCAGAAATGGAGTTTTTATGTCTCGTAGTCTGAACACTTTTAGTTTTTTCTGCATCATTTATATACTTAACATTAGGGGCCAGACTGAGACACCTTTCCTGAAAATCTTTTGGGACCAAAAGCCTCTCTATAAAGGGAGGGAGGTATGATCCAAAAAATTCCAAATGAAATATGAAACCACATTTTTTTTCCATCATAATTTAAAAATGTGCAAGTACCCGCTGTTTTTTGATAGACGAATTTGCCACCTAGCAAAAGTGGCAAAGACATCTAAATACCATGGCCAATGCTCTATCTACCATTGTGAATGACTACCTACTGTGGATAATGATTGATATACCACAGCATATGAGAGAATTCTGCAGCAGAGGGAATACTGTGGGAAGTGGCCAAAACACCATGGTGCAAGCAACAGTTGGGGAAATGAAGAGTCTCAGAATTTGACACATTGTTCATCTTGGTGACTTTCAATGCATAGGAGGATGATACCACAAATTGAAAAGGAATTAGTAAGTTCATTTAAAACTTTCAAAAGTTTTGAGAATTGTTTTAACACCATTGAAGCACAAGGAAGGTCAGTTTCAGTTCACAGAGAACTAGACAAAGAGCCAGAAGCATCTTGAAGTTCTGAACACCCTTCTTTGTACTTGTTTTCAATTTATACAAATACCAAATCTTTTTTACTTCATTAGTGGGGATTTCAGTGTGACTATATTTTCCAATGTGTTTGTGTTAATGAATACTTTTCTAGTTGAAAACAACTTAATCACACAGTTTCTGGAGTAGGAACAGTTATAAATCAGAGCATAGCAATATTTGGTGATCAGTAATACACAAAGAACAGTTTTGTAGGCATTTATGGATCAGGTAGTGTTAAGGCGTAGATAATTGCATATAAGGTATACCTATTTGATTTCTATATAGAAAAAAATGCACCTAAACTTTATGTGATCGCAGCACCGAAGGACCGTTCAGGTAAAGCAACAGCATTTGATTTCTGAAATGATACAACTGCACTTAAAAAAATTGAAGAAAAATCTGAAACCAAACAAGATTAGAGCTCTAAATTCTTCCATGCTCCAAGTACAATAACAAACTGGCTTACTAATGAAACTTTTGTTTTCATAGAATAGCATATAATTTTCTCATGGCTGATGAGATTCATAATTCCAACAGAATAAAATGAGTAAGATAAAAGAGGCGTGATTTTCTACACAAGACAGAAAAAAATAATTGAGGCGAAATTGACAAATTACACTGTAATTAATCTGGACTTTTCTATCTACTCTTATACATCACAGTGCGTAGTAGCCTAGGTGTTAGGTACTTCATGGTTTTGTTGTATGTATTCTGTTTGGCCTTCAGTCAAACAGCGATTGTATTTTTGAACCCTAGTCGTGAAAATTATTTAAAGAAGCGTTCAACTGCTTATTTGTAACAGAGTCCTTGGGCACAGGTAATGAGCATGACCACGGCCTATTATGGATATGTGATGCACCTATCTGAACAATTATCAAATATTGAGAACGACAAACATGTTGACAAATGCTTGATGAAGAATTGAGAAATATGCAAACTGATCATCATGCTTCATTCAGAAAAATACAATCATTCTCCTGGTTTAATTCCTGACAACTTGTAGCACTATAGCTAAGAGGAAAGGAAGAAAAAGGAAAGAGAAGTTTTTGTGCAATTGCAGAAGATGAAATATGACAAAATGCAATATCACATCAAAACAGAACATGTACCTGAAATCCGAGTCATCAACAATTTTTTGAACATGCCATCTCTTTATAGGCCACTTGGAGAGAATAGCATTCCCATATTGAGGAGCCCAACTTTCTGCAAATACATACTTCATCCCCAAAGCCTCTGCCAACTCTGACAGTGGTTTCATTCCCTTCTCCTCCTCTGCCTTGACCTCTTGAAGAGCTACAAAATCAGCATCCACCTCTTTCAAAACTTCCAAGATATTTCTGTTCCTGTTCGAAGTTTCATAAGGTCTAGGATTACTCACTTCATAGACTTCCCTTGAACTAGAAATGGAATGCCTGGCAGGGTAAGGAAAATCAACAAAGCTTGTAACAGAGCTCAGATGGGTTTTTAAATCTTCCACCGAATTTGATCTCCTAATCGTTCCATGGTGGCTGCTACTTGGATCCTCACAGACAACAGACCTTGAATGCCTCAAACGACTCAATGAAATTTCATTTTCAGGAAGGTTTATGGTCACCCTTAATCTGGATTTAGAGCCAGAAACTTCACCATATTTCAACTTTTTCATTGGGTACAACACAGAATCGTCCGCAGTGACTTTTGAGCCAGGAAACTGCTTCAAAATACTCCTGAGCTCCTGAGTTGAAGAAGACCCAATTGCTGTCTTTCCTTTTGCATCTAATTTATCTGAATTTTGATAACGCTCACCCCTGGCATCCTTCAAGGTAGACTGTTCTGCAATGGTTCTTGGAAGTGCAGGAGCCATGGAGAACAGAGCTGTATTGAAAGTTGCAAGCCTAATTGTTCTTGTTTTTACTTCTGGATTAGGCTTTGAGTTTTCTTCATCATAGGTCCCCTGTTTTCTGTTCTTGTTGCCCATTCTGACCATATTTTTGGGTTTTTTGATTCTTTTCCTCTTTGAATTTCTTGTTTGGCAACTCATGCACAACTTGTTCAAATGCTGATATATACATGTGAACATGACACTCCCTTCGCCGCACCCAAATAGAAACAAAACCCAAGGCCAATCAATATCAACCTCTGTATTTTATCCTAACCATTGACATACACTGGAATCAATTTGCCGGACAGAACAAAATCTAATGAAACAATTGCAGCTTTCACTCTAGAATACAGTACAATTTTTTAGGTCGCCTTCAAACCAACTATAAACGACACCCAAGTAATGCAAAACTTATGACATGACCTGCAAAACTTAGCCCTCAGTTGGCCCCCCTGTTATGAGTTATTTAACTTCTTAAAGCAGAGAAAAGAAATTGTAAGTTAATTTCTTCTTCTTGTACTTTGTGTTGTGAATTTCAGAGACGATTGTTCTTGTTGTTGTTTGTGTCTGCAGAGATTTTCAGTTACAAATAAGAACATAGGGATCTCAACTGCTTCCATTGCAATGGACCCGCAATGCTGTCACCATATTAATCAATAAATCTTTTGATCCATAGTATGACCTTTCGTCTTGTTTTTAATTTCATTATTGCCAAATTCTGACGTTTGAATTTAAAATATATCTGTTTCAAAGTGTTTTGAGATATAAATGAGAAAACAATCGAAAAGATCTCCTTTCTCTCTGGTTGGTGAAGCAGTTGGGTTCTAGGTGGATTCTTCTGGATGTAGTTACCTGTATTCTTTCACAACCCAATTTCTTTTATAATATGAATGTTGATGTCAGTTGAAAAACACATTATATGAATGTTAATGTCAGGTGTGAAATAGATAATAGAAATGTTACCATCAGTTTTAAAATATTAAATGAATTGAATTCTTTTGGAGTGGTAGTTAGCTGAGAGCAGAGTATTAATGTCCAATCAATTTATTATATGTTCGATTTATTACACTCTCTCAATTGATTTAATACCAGTACGAAGACTTCCCCATCTGACGTTTGTTTTTTCAATATAAAATTAGCAGAATGTTTTTAAATTGATGAAGCTTTGATGACGATATATTACTCCTAAATTGTGGCGTGGTAATGATAATCTTAATTATTGTAGTGTAATTTCATTTTAATAAAAAATTAAAATGATAAAGACGGCATTTTGCAAGTTTGATTCTTAGAAAGTCTCTAGATATTATTCTTTCAAGATATGAGGTTTCTATAAATATAAAGGACAAGGTAGTTGTAATTGATTTTGATATAGAAGCATCCTCTTTTTAAAATTATATATGATTGTTTTTATATTTTGTTTTAGATTCATTTTGATTGAGTTTTCACTTATACAATAATTAGGTGGAAGTGATGCATTTTAACATAAAGTTGACAAATAGTTTGAATTTAATTAAATTTTATTTGTATACATTTCTGTGTACCAATTCTATTTTTAGATTATCCATCCATAATATAAAGTAATCAAAATTTCAAATTTAAATTTGGGCCCAAGTCAACTTCCTCACTATGTCACAATATGAGGAAGTATAGTCATATATAGTAATCAAATTTTCAAATTTAAATTTCTTGGGTCTTATAGGACCTTGTGGATATTATTAAAATCATTCATTATTTCATTTATTCAATCTAGTTACTATGTGCAAACTTGAGTACAAAATTTACTAGGTTGTGTTCTACAATGTTATGTTTAAGAACAAAATATTAACTTGTTTCAACCCATCATAGATCTAGAATAATTCAAGAGCTATTATCCACATTACATCATCATTAAGAAAACATGTCATGGCATCATAAGCTACACCAACATTCTAAGCATCACTACATGTTTTCTTGATCTCTTTGATAATTTTTTTCAAACCATTGAATCAACAATAGGGGTTTGATCAAGGAGGTCAACATACCCTCCTACCCTTCAAATAGTAGGGGCCATTGAACCCTCCCTATTTACAAACAATATACATATCCTGCCACCCTTCAAATAATAGGTACCATAGAAGCTTTCTTCATCGACAATAGCCATTGAACCCTCTTCATCGACAATATAATGGGAGCCCATGGCGAGAGGGTTCAATGGTTATTGTCAGTGCATGCATGCAGAGGAATAGTCTATTTGTCAATACAAAGGGTTCTTATAGAAGTTGACGAAGAGGGCTTCTATGACTATTGTTAGTGAACAAGGAGAGTTCTTATCTATTGTTGGGAGGTAGATTAATTTGGGTCGGGGGGCATAGTATGGCAGTGGAGGTGTCCTACTATTGTATGGTAATTCTCAATGCAAGGTGGATATAGTTGAGGGATGACCTTTGGCGAGCCTTGTTGGCCCGCCCTGACAAAGGAAGGCCAAAACTCCAAGAAAATGTGCTATATCCATATGTGGGGGTTTGGAGGAGTCAACTTGGTCTTGAATCTAACAACAAACTCCAATCTAGTGTCTATCAACACCACCCCTTTTTAAAGATAAGTTCTAGACATTAAGGTAAGCATATCTCTACCACCAATTTCAACACAAGCAAGGTTCAAATTTGCAAATGTGGAAGTGAAACATAACATTAGAGGAAAATCCAAAGACAAAGGTGTTCATCAAATAATTATTAGAGCATTGTTAAATTTTTAACCTCAATGATAAAGAATCTTCATTGGGCTTAGAGCTAAGTATTACTTTTTATTTATTTAAATTCAAGAATTCATTCAAAAGCATTATAAGTCCCAACTCTTTATTTTAGAATAAGTATTTATCAATGTATGATTTATTGCATTATCCTATTTTATTTGTGCATTGTATAGGGCATGCTAGTTTGTTATACATTAAATTGACAAACTTGTTTAATCTTTAACACCTTTTGTTCTTATCCTTATTTCTAATTTCTATTTTTTTTTATAGTGAAGCTTTCCATTTTTTTGAGAGTTATGTCAACACATTTTTCACTCATTTTATCATTTCCATATTTTTGATGGTTTGTATGTTGAGCTTATGCCAATGTCTCATTGTTTTTCCTACTGTTATTCTAAGAATAAATCCTCGCATTGATCCTTTAATGGCTCAAAATTCAGTTGATCATGAGACATACATGTGTAGCATCAAAAGTTATACACCTTGGCTAAGGTGTCCAATTCCACACATATTGAACACCCATTTTAGTGTGTGTTTCATTCTTG
This sequence comes from Chamaecyparis obtusa, assembly GCA_027943335.1. Taxonomy (NCBI): domain Eukaryota; kingdom Viridiplantae; phylum Streptophyta; class Pinopsida; order Cupressales; family Cupressaceae; genus Chamaecyparis; species Chamaecyparis obtusa. Next base: position 1,842,598 of record BSBK01001958.1, read on the forward strand.
CATGTATCATAGAACTTCATTATGAATTTAATTAATTAATTAATATAATTCCTATTAATTTAATCTCTATATGGGCTCTTAATTATAGGTGTGCTCATTTAAATATTTCATCCATTCAATCACCACTTGCATACATAGGCCATATTTTATCACGTGTGGTCTTTTTTATCTCACACCTCAATTTCACACATATTTTGGGCATCCCCATATCAAATCAAGCCTTGACCCAATTCTGAGCCTATATTGACTAGTATGGGGCGACTAGGAAGGTATGGTGACCTAAGAGTTGCCTTCGATCCTGAGAATTGGGCCCAAATTTGAATCAAAGATTAGTCTTGTGGTTTTAATGGAATCCTTGAATCCATATCAGTCACCTTTGAGTTTTGCACCCCGAAATGGATAGGTGAGGTATATAAGCAAGGCTACCTCCCCCATTTTGGCATCTCATCTAATCTCAAGAAAGAAAAGAAAGATGAAATCAAGGAATTTCATCCCACTATATTCTTCATTGTGGAAAATTTCAACAACCATCATGCAAGCATGTCCTTTATGATCTTGTTTTATGCTTTTATGGAGTTAGGATATTGCACCAACACTCATGATCTTATTTCAAGAAATATTTGCATCACCAAGGTATAAGGCATCTCGTTTCTCTTATCAAGCCTCTACTTCATATTAACATGCTTCCTTTTCAAGTACATTTCAATTAGATTTCATCTTTGATTCCAAAACTAGGGTTTGACCTTGAATAGGGTGAAATAGTATTCCTCCTGTATTGTATGGGGGAAATATGAGATCTACTTCTAAATCCAAATTCCCAAAGGAGAGATCCAAATTGATCAACCAAAAGGTTAATGCAAAATTGAATCAATCTATGGAGAATATGAAAGAGGAAGAAAACCTTATATTTCCCTATAGAGGAGATGTGCTTGAAATCTGAAATAATTGAAAGGCAAGTACTAACCTCAAAATAGGGAAAATCTGGAGAATGTTGATTTCTGATGTCCGTGTGTAGTTTCGGGCAATTCTGCAATCTGTCGTGGACTGGAAGGACTGGAAATGTCGAGACAGAGAAAACCCAGAAAACTTTTATCTTTCTGACAGCAAGTAGTCTTTGACCCCGATAAAATGTCAAAGGATACATTAATATTTTGAAGGTCAACTTTGACTTTGTTTGCAAATCTCATAAGTTCACCGAAAAGGGTATCCAAATCCAAGCTCAGATCTGCAGTTCCGCACCTGTACCTGCAAGAAAAAGAGGGTTTTTGTTGTTTGTTTGAGGGGTTTGCCTTGGTCAAACCCCGGTTTGGAATCAACCTTAATATTGAAATTGAAATTGAGAATGCTAGCAAGTAGTAGAAGTAGATCTAATAATGAAGCTATGTAATTCAATAGATATGCAATTGTATTTGAAATGTAATCAAGTATGTTAATATGAAAGCTTGAACATAACAATGGAAAATGTAAATCAAAACCATGAATGTAAATCCAAAACCTCCATGATTGAATGCTTGGAATCCACCTTCAGGGAAGAATGAATGGATCTTAGAAGATGAACAAAGGATCTTGAAGGAAGATCATACCATCATGATGGCTAGATCTAGGGTTTGAATGATGAATCTTGCATGCTTGAGCCAAATTCCTTCAAAGGCTTGAATGCTTGAATCCTTGATCTTCAATGGAGAGCTTGAATGGAGAAGAGGACTTGAATGCTTCCTTGAAAATGCTTGATGAAATGCTTTCTTGATCTTGCTTGAGAACTTGAGTGCTTGATGGAAAAAGGAGACATGAATGATGGATGATCTCACAAAACTTGATGATGAAAATGAGAGAGGAAGGCTTCCTTTTATAGTGATCTAGGGCACAAACCTCTAGAGAAGGCCGACATTGTGGAATTAAATCCCAATTAACCTTAACCCCTATAAATGGACCCATATTAAATGCAATTTAAGGATTTACCATTCCGAAACCCAAAATGGCTGACCCAGAAGTGGGAAAACAAATATCTTTGAAACCCGACATCCAAAAATCACGGGAATCTAAAATTTGAAATCTGGGTCAAGGATGAGGTAGACCCCACCCTAGGCCAGGGTCGAGGTCGTCCCTGACCCTCAAGTTCAACTTTGACCTTGAGGTCAGAAACCTGAAGACCTCAGTCCAAAATGTCAAGAAATACAGAAATTAAGTGAAATTAAGTGCAGAGAGAAGCAGAACGGGGGGAGAAAGCCAGATTCAAGAAAAGACCCAATCAAGGTGCTTGACATGACCCCAGACTACTTACTCAGAGGGCTAAATGCTCTTAACATGAAAGTGCTTCCATTTTAAGATGATACATTAAGCCCCCACTTTAGCAAGAGTATGGACTCGATGCAAACTCTTGGTAAAGGAGAAGAAAGAAGAGATCCTAGTGGATTAAAAAATGAGATAGGATGACACTTAGTTAGGGACATAAGCCCCCAAGCTAAGGATTCTAACTTAGCATACACACATGAGGGTGCAAAAACAAAAAAAGGAAAGAGACACAAAAGAGGGGTTAGTACTAAAACAAACCCAAATAACTAGCACAAGAAACCTTGCTAAGAAATATTTCTCATACTAATATCATATTTGGAAAGCTATCATAAAAGCATAAATGATTACATAAGAAAGACAAAAGCAATACTATAAATAACATAGCTTCACGATCCTGTCCTACTAGCATGAAAGAGAAAAGAGAGAAAGGGAAAAGAGTGATTACCTCGCCTAGTAAGATGCCCACCTTACCATGAATCACCCTGGAGGGAGAGCCCAACAGGTTCACCCATAAACTGTGCTTGCAATTGTAATGCGTCTTCTGACGGCTTCTGGAATACCCATAGATCCACCTTCTTGTATCACTATGAATATGAAAATGTGTGTCTCCTCAGGATTTAGCAACTTATGTGCGTTACCTTCGGAAGATTTAGCATATTGAAAATGTGTGTCTTTTCAGGATTTAGCAACTTATGTGCGTTACCTTCCAAGATTTAGCATGTTGAAAATTTGAAAAATGCGCGTCTCCTCAAGTTTTAGCAACTTATGTGCATTACCTTCGAAAGATTTAGCATATAAATGCGTGTCTTTTTAGGATTTAGCAACTTATGTGCGTTACCTTCCAAGATTTAGCATGTAAAAATAAAAACTATAGTACAAGGGAGACCCTATATATGCCCCCCTCCTTATCGTGGCAGTCTACTAGACAGGATAAGGAAGAGGAAGAGGATACCTACTTCACAATGCAAGGAGATATCCTAGTTACTGTATGCACCCAAAAATGGTCGCCTAGACTTTGGGCCCCATTTATTCAATTTATCAATCCTGAATCATTTTGATCAATAATCAATATTTTCAACATTATTAATTTCTTGATCAAATCTTAATTTCGATCATATATTGGATTTTTATCCTTGGGCTAACCATTTATCCTAAGTCTTTATTTGATTAAAAGGAATATTTCCTCCCCTTTTAATTAAATAAAAAGCCCCCACTTTCCTCTTATCCTAAGTTGCACAAATAAAATATTATTCCTATTTTATAAAAAGGGAAAAAGCACTTTTTGTCTCACATGAGGCTCAAAAGTCAACACTTCACTCTCATTGGAGGATGTTTGTGCACATGGATTGCTCCTCTTTCAAGCTCCACCGCTGATTAAGATCTTTTGCCTCTTAATCTCCATGGTCCATTCCTTTGCATTTCTTATAAAAGGAGAGCTCTCTCCTTCATTTGCATATCCATATTTTATGCTATTGTTATGCTGCAGGTTTTGGAGCTCTCTTTGAAGACACTCAAGCTTTGAAGCCTTGACATTTTAGTTGCATTTCATAATAGTTTTGCTTTCATAGTTACATTCATGGCATCATAGATTAGATTTCTTTTTTATGCAATAGAATAGATCTCACATAGTCTAAATAGGAGGCATTGTAATCCATTGCTATTTCCTTTTATAGCTTAGTTTGTACTTCCATTTTCATAGCATAGCTTGCACATTTGCATCTTCATCTTAGTTGCATTGCACTTGCATTTCATTTCCATTTAGATTCTTGGAGATATTGGCATTGTTGCCCTTGTCTTCACTTGAATCTCTCATTGTATGGTTGACTAGCAAGGTCACCTTCTTGTAGCTCTAGCTGAGAGCAAAACTCATAGTCCCTTGCAACTCCATGCATAGAGAGCTATGAGCCGCTTTGTGAGGCCTCACTCTTGAGTAACCTTGCATGTAATGGTTCATAGAAGTGCATATTTTAGTGTGTACATTTCTGGCGCCCACCGTGGGGCTGAGTAGATTAGCTTTGTCCCTTTAATTCTGCATTTTCCGTCAATATTTTCGTCAATTTTTAGCTTCATTTTCAGTCTCTGGTTTTTTTTCTCAGAGTATCGCACGATACTTCTCAGAAATATCGCGCGATATATCTCTGTATAGCGGTGCGATACTTCGCGCTTGCTAGAAATATCGCCTACTTTGAAGAGAAATATCGTGCGATAGTTCACCCCTGACAGACTATCGTTTGACCTGCCTGGAGTATATCGCCCACTAGTACTGAGGTATATCGCCTGGCGCAAGGCGAAATATCGCGCGGACTGAGAAGTATTGCCTGGTGTCGGGCGAAGTATCGCACGATACTGTGTCTGTACCTGGTAGTGACCTATTTTTGAGTTATTTTATCTATCTTGCAAGTTTTGGGTTCTTAGCTATCTTTTTGAAATTTTCAGAAATTTCCAGCGTTTTCAAATCCGTGCCACTCTGGAAAACGGGTGCCCATTTTTTTTGAAATTTTGCAAATGGTATCAAAAGTTTAAGTGTGATATATCGTTGGAAAGGTCTTTCCGAGCCTAATCCAACTATGATGGTTTCATTTTCAGATTTCATCATTTGATTAGATATTTTTGTAGATTATCTAATTTTTCATATACTAATCATTGGTAGATTTTGGATTTTGATTCTCTTAACTCTTGTTGGTCTAACAAGTTGTGGTTGTAGGTGCTCTCATTACTTGAAATTTGTCAAAAGAACGCATGTCAAAGAGGGCTGCTAATAGTTTTTGTAGGGCTGCCCAAGCATAAAAACAAAAAAAATTCTTGCTTGTTTATTTGCTTTCCTTTCAAGTGTGGCATTCACTAATTGTATTAGGCATCTTAATACCTTGTTGTAGGAATTTTGAGGTGGTAGGAGAGTATGCTCTTCACCCTTGTGGTGAAACAGAAATCTTGACCCATCTTGAGATTTTGAAAGCAAGGGGGTAATTGAACTCTTTGCTTGGTGTGTTTGGGAGAGATTCTTGAGATAGGGGAGTATGCTCTTCACCCTTGTGGTGAATCAAAAACCTTGAACCTCAAGAGTTGATCCATTTTTGTTTAGTTTAGGAATCCTTTAGCGGGCCTGCTCTTGAGCAATCAAGAGGAACGACTCAAGTGGGGACAACCTTGTCATCATTTTCCTTGGCGGCAAGTGATTCCAACTCACTATAATCTCAAGGCTATCAAGGACACCAAAAACCTTGATAGACATAACACTTGTCTTCGTTTGATGTGAGTAGCTCATGGGATTGCGACCATGAGGAAAACATTGAACAAGAATGCTTAAGGTACTCTTGAGGCCGCGAGGTCCTAGTCCTTTACGAGGAGCAAGAGGGGTGTTGTGAACGGAAACCCTTATTAAGAACCATTAGATAGAAGCCACCTTCTTTTAGCCGCTTATCTTCTTAGTGCAAGGATTGATCCAAGTGGTTTACCCGGATCACCTTAAGATACTCACCATATGTGTCCCTTTGGTTGTGTTGTTTGACACTTCCATGACAAAGCCAATATCTCTTGTGGGCAACCACTTGGTGTGAGGCAAGGGGGCATCAAGTTGTGGGCTAAGTTGATGAGTAATGAGCCTTGTCTTGTAGGTAGATATTGCTTGAAGTGTCTTCGATTGTGTGATACCAGTGTAAATGATCTTGACATACAAACAATCGGTAGCATTCATAGGGTGCTTTTTCAATTTTGATATCACAAGTGTTTATCTTGGCAAGGTTGCTTTTGCCCTTGTTTCAAGTGTTTGAAGACATGTTTGATCCCATACTGTTTGCAAACCTGTCTAATTGCTATTGAATTTGTGATAGAAATCAGACATTTTCACCCTCACATTCGAAAACTTGAAATTAGACCTTAAAAAATCAAAATTTTGCACAAATTGGTCAAGATCAACATTAGTATCACATTAGCCAAAGAGAAACATCGCATTAGAAGGTTGTTCTTGGTGAGAAAGTTTATCTCTAGAATTGTGAGCTACATTCTTGGGAAATTCTCGTACTCTTATTGTCCAAATAATTTTCATTTAATCTCAATTTCAATTATCTTTTGGCCTAGCCCAACCTCCTGATTCAAAAGTGCAAGGATATTCATCCTTTGATTTGAAGCACCTCTTTGACAGTGTTGGTAAAGCCCCTTCCATCTTTTCATTTCTCTTTGGACAATAGAGAACTTCGATTATCCTAGTTTGGTGTTGACATTTTGTGAGGTCATCTTATCACCAAGGGTCTTTAATTCTCAGTCTTCCTTGGTCAGTCTAGATCTTAGATCCTAGGTGCTGTCATGTTGCTCAACATCTCAATGAACATTATTGTATCAATTACACAAGATGACTCTTAGTCTTCTTCTTTCTTCTCCATTTCCCATGTTCTTCTGAAGTCTTCTACTCCCATGGGAAATTCTTCTTCTTCTTCTTCTTCTTGATTTTTTCCTCTTATTATCTAGTCTACTTTCTTCTATTCATCTCTTCTATTCATTTCTTCCATGCTTGATTTCTCCTCTTCTACAACCATGAATCTTGACTATCTTGTTAAGGAACCTCTCTTAAGAATAGATGATCTTGAGCTCATTGACATATTCGAAAAATGTTGTTCTTCCAAAATTCTCATGAGTGATGAATTTATAGCAAAAATAAAAGAAAAGATGATTAAATCAGATGCCTTTGCTAGAATCATAAACATGATCATATCACGATCTTCTTCTTCCAAACATTCTTCATCATCTAAATCTTCTCATTCTTCTTCACCTTCCAAGTCTTATCATGACTCTTCCAGACATCATTCTCATTCTTCATCTTCTAAGTCTTATCATGATTCTTCTAAACACTATTCACATTCTTCATCTTCCAAATCTTATCATGACTCTTCTAAACATTATTCACATTCTTCATATTCTAAATCTCATTATTATTCTTCTAGACATTCCTCATTATCCAAGTATTCTTCTTCCACTAGGTCTTCACCTTCCCCTTCTTCACGATCTCATTCTTCTTCTACTTCTCCTAAGAGTCTTACTTCTCTTCAGAAGACATACCATAAAGAGCAACGTGATAGTCCTTGTGATGTCTCTTCCACAAAGAGTGATACACCCACCTATGATGACTATGATGACTATGATGATGGACAATGTAGCAATACTTATGGCACCTCTATTCCTAAGAGTCCTCCTCGTCGTGTGCTTAGGCTTACTAAAGGGTCATCCTATTGGATAGATTGTGATGGTGATCCCTATGATTCTGATTTTGAGAGAAATTATGATATTTGTTGTGAACAATATGATACATCTACTTCTATTGAGGAAGAGAAAGCTTTCCGTGCTGATTATAAACGAAGATACTATGAGCATGTCTTGTCTAAAAACTCTCATGCTGAAAATAAAGATTACACTCTCCAGCAAAATCATATTAATGTTGAACCTTTGTCTTGTGATGGTTCCCTTCCATCCACCACTTCCTCCAATACCCACACACTTCTTAAAGCTGCTAAGTCTTCCAAATCTTTCACAAAGCCTTCAAGGAGCCTTAAGAGCACAAATCCTTCATCCAACAAAGATCCTAATGCTTTCCATGCGGTTCCGTATAGTTATCCTCAAGGGCCACCTCTTAAAGATACTCAAGATAACCTTCACTTGGCTGCAAATACTTTCAATAATGTCAAACCTAAAGAGCCTAATCCTTCATCTGCTATAATGTCTATTTTAGCTAGTCCTTCACCACCTCTTCCAAAGTCTTCTATACAATCCCAACCTGCTTCCTTGTCCTTAGAAGTGGCTCCATGTCAAGAGGACTCTAAAAATGATAAAGAAGAGAATATAAAGAAAGATCAAGATCAAGAACCCTCCATGTCATCCAATCCTTTTCATGACAACTCTCATTCATTTCATGGTTCTTTCGATCCTTTACGCCCTTCCTCATTCATTCCACCATGTCTTAAATCTTCTCCTAAGAAAGATCAAGCTATTACTTACACCGTTGAGCTTATTGATAAACAAAATAACCTTACTACACTTGCACTTTCCAAAGATGATACTTCCATTAAGGTTATTAAAAATGGTGTTGTTACTTCCAATGTTGAGCCTATTGAAAATCTCGAAAAAGTTGATACGCTTACGCTATCCAAAGCAACTTGTCAAGATCAAAGTCTTCCATCTTCTTGTTCTACCACTCCATGTTCACTTCCACTTTCTACTCTTCCTAAGTCTTCGCAAGCTACGAACAATCCTGTCAAAGAAGGTGCTCCTATTCAAGATGTGCATGATCCTGTTGAAAATCCTAATGCTCACTCTAAAGATGCTGATATCCTTGGTTGTGATATAGACGCTGATGAACTTATTGATTATCCTTTTGCATCTTCCACATCCATCCTTGGACCTCCACCACTACTAAGGGCTTCATGTCTTCCCTCCATCTTGGGTCCTTATGTCCCTTCACTTTCCCCTCCTAATTATCCTAATTTGTCATCCATTTTGGGTCCCTACATCCCTCCATCTCCTATCTTTCCTCAAGATCAACATAGATGCATACCCTTGAATCCCTTTCATCCACCCACCCATCTAAACCGGTCATATCCTCCTTCTTCTTCCACGAGTCCCAAGTCTTTTGGAAGTAACTTGAATGTTCAATACAAGAAAAAGAAGCAATACAAGAATCCATCAAGAAAAGATCACCATGTCTCCTCTAGTCGACATGGGGGCATAAAGTTGAAAGAGATATCTAAGAAGAAAACTACAAGACAAGTATGGGTTCCAAAACCCATCATTGAAGATATTCTCTCTAAATTATCAAAAGGAAATGAAAAGCCTAAGGCTATATGGATTCCAAAATCTCTCTTGAAAGAGTCTCATGTTGAACAAAAAGTGAAGTTGACATTCAAGCTTCCAAAGGCTTCCACTTCATCTTTTTCCAAAAACATTCTTCCATTCCATGCGTCTAAACCGCAACCTCTGCTAACCATTTGCCATATTCCTTCTCGTATTCCTCCATTCACATTTGAGAATTATAACAAGTACACCAATCCACTCTTTGAGGAGTCAAATAGCAATAATGAACTAGAATATGGTTCACATTTGGACCAGAATATGGTTTATGTTTCCTCCATTTTTCCCGCCACCCCTCAAGGTGTGTGTCGATGTTGATCTTGCCTTTCTTTCCAGCTATCCTTTTCACATTCCTTCCATTCATTATCCTTCTACCTTCTCTCATTTTTCCTCATTTTCCTATTCCTCATGCCTCTTCCTTTCCCCTTCAGCATCTTTGAGCATATCATTTTGGATCCTTGGTATATCAATGATTTATCCTTTCAAGGAGCATTATCTAAAAAGCTTGCATTCTTCCAAAAAATAGAAAAAATATTCAAAAAAATTATAAAATTCAAAAAAATAGAAAAATGAAAAAATAAAAAAAATTGAAAAAAATAAAAAAATAAAAATGTGCCATGGTGAAAACTTGGAAACAGGCACCTTGGTAGCAAAAGTAAAGAGAAATAAATTCGTCCTATGGTGAAAACCACTCCCTTGTGGCACCTTGGATAAGTACCGTGATGAAAACCTGGCAATCAGGCGTCATGCGTAGTTCTTCTACATATTTCATCCATTCCATCTTCTCTCTTTGATCTTGACAATGTTGATCTATAATTGAATATTTGGCTATCTTGTGAGCTATCTTACAATGATCTTGCTTTCACTCCTTTCATGTTTCGCTTTCATATTTTCCTTCATTCATTCTAGCTTGTCACTATCCTCTTCCCCTTTGGTCTTGATCGAATAAAAAAAAAAAAAAAGTAAAACACGATGATATGAAGCCTCTTGACATGTCTACTCCTTTGGACTGCATTCCTTCCTTCTTTTTCATTACACTTTTGAGGTTTATCCTATGCTATCCTTTCATTGCTTGTCCAAATGCGCTTTACATGACAACAATTTTTTTCCCTAGCCTGGGTACTCTTGAGGAGTTTGACCTTGAGGATTTCTTCCCTTCACTCTCCTTCATTCTCATGTCTTCCATCTCTTTCACCAGCTCGGTGATCCATCTTGTCCTCCACATTTCTAGATATTGGGACTACACGATGTGATCTTGCTCATGAGTTTGATGCCTATTCTGTTTGGGGGCATCCTTTGTACATATTTTATGATCCTGAAAAAATTTCAAAAAAAAATTCATATATGATGCTGAAAAAATCCTAAAAAGCATAAAATGTCCTGAAAAAACACAAAAAAATCAAAATATTCAAAAAATCAAAAAAATAGAAAAAGTGCCTTGGTGAAAACCTAGCAATAGGCGCCTTGGTAGCAAAAATACAAAAAAAAATGAAAAAATGAAAAAAGAATCCAAGTGGTGAAAACTTGGAAACAGGCGCTACTTGAGGCCTTTGCACCCCTATTTGTTAGCATGCGTCCTCGACACTTAGCCACTTTCCATCATCCCTTGACCTTATTTGACTCGGTCTAGAATTGGTCTTTGTCTTTGTCTAGGGGGCATAACTGTTAGCATTGGTCTTTTAGGTGCGTTTGTCTCTTGGGGCATTTCACAATAGGTGTTTTTCAACACCACCCCACACAGTATTTTTCAACACTACCCTTGCGTCGAGTGTTTCTTAACACTTATTAGATGTCTTACCCAACAGTCTCGTATGATGTGATATTTCTCATTTGTAGATGTGATACTCAAAGTCTGACTCTATGACCAACACACACGCACTTAAACAATTAACTCGATGACGATATGATGACTTTATTTTTCTTTGTGTGCTGTCTATGAGGATTTCTTTGATGAGTGGTCTCTCCCTGAGAAGTTTTCGATGATGCATAGCTAGAAGACTGAGGGTATGAGAACATGTTTTCTTTCTTTATCTACTTGTGGGTATATTTTGTTGATCTTAACTGTCATGAGCATTTATGCTGGTCTTACTTGACATTTATGGATTGACAAGGTATTATCCTTGACTGTTTTGCGAGTGCATGCTTTTAGCTATCTTGACTTTCATGTGTCTTGATACAAGCATAATCTCGCTATACCAAATTTAGGTGATCTCACTGCATTAGTCATCTTGACCTATATGTCTTTGATGCCTAAGTGAGATTCCCACATCTCTATCTGATAAAGATCATACTCATATCCACATAATTATGCTAGTGTGCATTGTATGATCTTACGACGCTACCAATAACGCTCGATGATGATAATTAGATGTCTATAAGCGTTGTGACCTTGCAAGTCAACCACTTTCATAGTAGCTTGCATTTTTAGGGTCATGTTAGATTAGTTTTGCACTTTGCATATGGAGAGAGCTCTCCTTTTTATCATCTATGGACTAGTTGGTCAGCTGTGCTCATTTTCTGATTCTTCTTGATCATATCTTTCATTTCTGGTCTTTCATATCACATCATTTTCTATCCATTTTCAGACTCGAAATCGAAATCTGAGTCGCGTTTCCAAATTTTCCCTTTCTTCTAAGCAGTTGACTGACTTTTTGAGGCATAATTTGATTTTCGGTGGAATTTCTTCCTTTTCATGTCTCTCATTTCTCTAGTCTTTCATTCGCCCTATCTCTTTTCTTCTAGCTCATCGCTGGGGCATGTTTCATTGCCTAATGGTTATCCTATTATCATTTACCTTCAATTGTGATTTCATTCTGATTTGATCAAATCTTTATCCATTTGCTGTCTCTCCTCTACCTGATTTCGATTTCGATTCTGAGGGGGCAGTACCTATGGGATTCTCATCCCCAATCACTTGATTCTTTTGATTCAGACATCTTTTGTGAGCTTTTGCTCAAAAACTTGAGATTCTTATCTCCTATTTTTTTAGACTTGATTATTGCCTAGCAGCGACGGCGATAGTTTTGTCTAAGGTTTGATTTGCACCTAGCAGCAACGGTGTTGGTCTAAGCTTTTGTTTATGTTTGTCTGGATGTGATCCCGAATCGACCTCATATCTGAGTTGTTTTGTGATCCCAAATCGATCTCACATTGCAACTTCATTCTTTGACTACATGTGTTCTCAAATCGATCACACATTAGTCAAAGAGGGGCAAATGTATGCACCCAAAAATGGTCGCCTAGACTTTGGGCCCCATTTATTCAATTTATCAATCCTAAATCATTTTTATCAATAATCAATATTTTCAACATTATCAATTTCTTGATCAAATCCTAATTTCGATCATATATTGGATTTTTATCCTTGGGCTAACCATTTATCCTAAGTCTTTATTTGATTAAAAGGAATATTTCCTCCCCTTTTAATTAAATAAAAAGCCCCCACTTTCCTCTTATCCTAAGTTGCACAAATAAAATATTATTCCTATTTTATAAAAAGGGAAAAAGCACTTTTTGTCTCACATGAGGCTCAAAAGTCAACACTTCACTCTCATTGGAGGATGTTTGTGCACATGGATTGCTCCTCTTTCAAGCTCCACCGCTGATTAAGATCTTTTGCCTCTTAATCTCCATGGTCCATTCCTTTGCATTTCTTATAAAAGGAGAGCTCTCTCCTTCATTTGGATATCCATATTTTATGCTATTGTTATGCTACAGGTTTTTTAGGTCATCTTGGAGCTTTTGGAGACATTCTTGCATCTAGGGTTTGAAGATTTGGAGCATTGTTGGCATTCATCTTAGATCTTCATCAACACTCTATCTTCTTGTCTTCATTCTTGCATCATCATGGCTTTCTTACTTCATAGTTAGATTTCATTTCTTGCATAGTAGCTTCATTTTCATGGCATTCTTAGTTTAGATTTCCTTTATGCTTTAGATTAATTCATCTAGTTTAAATAGGAGGTATTGTAATCCATTGTTATTTCTCTTCATAGCTTAGTTTGTACTTCCATTTTCATAGCATAGCTTGCACATTTGCATCTTCATCTTAGTTGCATTCCCTTGCATTTCATATTGGATTCTTGGAGATATTGGCATTGTTTCCCTTGTCTTCACTTGAATCTCTCATTGTGTGGTTGACTAGCAAGGTCACTTTCTTGTAGCTCTAGCTGAGAGCAAAACTCATAGTCCCTTGCAACTCCATGCATAGAGAGCTATGAGCCGCTTTGTGAGGCCTCATTCTTGAGCAACCTTGCATGTAATGGTTCATAGAAGTGCATATTTTAGTGTGTACAGTTACAACAATGTATACCATATTCTTAGCGAGGGATAGTGACCCCAACATCCAAGAGCATAGATAATCGTGAAAAGAATATGTCACTCATGGAAAAAAGATCCTCAAAGAAAGAGATCTTATCAACAAGACCCCCACTAAAGAGGAGTGCTTTAAATAAAATATCATCTTTCAACAACGGGAACAAAGATTCAATCATCAAGCCCCTTGCAAACAAGAGGAAGAGGAATCTTTAGAATGAGGGAAACAACTCTAACACCAAAGCAAGGGTGAGAGTTTATAAAGAACATAATTTGCAACATAGAGAAGAAGTGACGACTTAGGACAACAACTTCTCATATAAGAAAGTTATCCATAGTCAAAACATCTGTTGATATGATGAAATAATATTGCAATATAAACAAATACCACTAAGCTAAGGAAAGCAATTCCCTAGACAAAGAGAAAGAAGGAAGAACCTTGCCCCCCAGGGATAGAGACAAGGGATACCATTGCAAAATGAATGTTTTAGAAAAGATATCTTGAATGAGATCTATAGATGATTATAAACATAATACAAAACCATATAGAGAGAGAGAAGAGATAGAAAGAATACCAATTAAGCCCCAATAAAAGGCCTAGTGGATCCTAGGAGACTAGACAGAAATACACCTCTTGCCCCCCTGTCCAAAGACAAGAGGAGAAGAGATCTATATTATATCAGAATGAGGGAAATCCCCTATATCAAAATTATGAAGGAATTGTAAAACTGCACGAGAGTGAGATATAATTCCTAAAGCAGCTCTTTCTCTAACATATAACTTGAAATGTTTACAATCAGCAAGTAAATGTGTATTGCTATAATGAAAAGGACATTTATATTTGTATAAAGCATCTATCGGCATAGATCTAAATATTTCTTTCTTGGAATTCATTAGTTCAACATATACCTTATTAGCCCCTTCTTGACGAGTAGTAGGGTTATCTAAGTTAGGTGTGGGGAGAAGAATGTGAAGAGGAGGACAATGATTAACATCACCTACCTTGACTTGAGATTTCGAACAACCAACACCATACATATCCAGTTTAGGGGTTATATGAACTAGAAACCTAATACCATGCTCATTAACTCCAAAACCTAAACCTTTATAACCTTGTTTAGTCACCATATTATATCTAGTAGTATACATATTATGTAAAGCTTCTACAGGAGATGATTGTTTATCATGTTCATGAGTAAAGGTTGTATAAGGTGGGATAATAGGTTTTGAAGAAGTTTCTTTACCCTTTCCTTTAATATCATTATGAATCAGAGGAGAAGGTAAATCAAAGAAATCTTGCACATCCACATCCTGAGCTATAGCTTGAATCCCATCATAAGTACGGGAAGAGTGAGGATGAATAGATGGAGAAGTAGGTATCAGATTAGGATTAGGAAAATTAGGATTAGGATTGATAGGAGATGGTGTATCATCTACCAAATTCATCACATAATCCAAGAGATTAATAAGGCTACCACATAAGTCTTTAATGAAGGTTTTAAATGTAGGAATATTAGTGTCGGTCAACTTCACAAAAGCATAGGCAAGAGCAAAGTGAAGGGTCATCAACATAATGAAGTGAATGATACTCTCATAAACATTATAGGTATTGTAAAGAGATGCTAAAAGAAGGGTAATAAGGAACATCACCACGCATCGAAGCATCTTAACAATCTCCATAGTAAAATGCAATGCAAGAAATGTTTTTATATTTTATTGAATATGTAGATTTTTTTTTATATTTTTGAATTTAAAATGCAAGAGCATAAACTATATCTAACCTTTAAGGGAAATCTAACACCAAAAAGAAAGAAAGTAAGTATGTCGGGTTCACCAAAATGAATAGGGTGAAATAGTATTCATCCTAAATTGTATGGGGGAAATATGAGATCTACTTCTAAATCCAAATTCCCAAAGGAGAGATACAAATTGATCAACCAAAAGGTTAATGCAGAATCGAATCAATTTATGGAGAATATGAAAGAGGAAGAAAACCTTATATTTCCCTATAGAGGAGATGTGCTTGAAATCTGAAATAATTAAAAGGCAAGTACTAACCTCAAAATAGGGAAAATCTGGAGAATGTTGATTTCTGATGTCTGTGTGTAGTTTCGGGCAATTCTGCAACTTGTCCTAGATTGGAAATGCCGAGACGGAGAAAACCAAAAAACTTTTATCTTTCTGATAGTAGGTAGTCTTTGACCCCGATAAAAGGTCAAAGGATGCATTAATATTTTGAAGGTTAACTTTGACTTTGTTTGTAGATCTTGAAAGTTCACCGAAAAGGGTATCCAAAACCAAGCTCAGATCCACAGTTTTTGCACCTGTACCTGCAAGAAAAAGAGGGTTTTTGTTGTTTATTTAAGGGGTTTGCCTTGGTCAAACCTCGGTTTGGAATCAACCTTAATATTGAAATTGAAATTGAGAATGCTAGCAAGTAGTAGAAGTAGATCTAATAATGAAGCTATGTAATTCAATAGATATGCAATTGTATTTGAAATGTAATCAAGTATGTTAATATGAAAGCTTGAACATAACAATGGAAAATGTAAATCAAACCATGGATGTAAATCCAAAACCTCCATGATTGTATGCTTGGAATCCACCTTGAGGGAAGAATGAATGGATCTTAAAAGATGAACAAAGGATCTTGAAGGAAGATCATACCATCATGATGGCTAGATCTAGGGTTTGAATGATGAATCTTGCATGCTTGAGCCAAATTCCTTCAAAGGCTTGAATGCTTGAATCCTTGATCTTCAATGGAGAGCTTGAATGGAGAAGAGGACTTGAATGCTTCCTTAAAAATGCTTGATGAAATGCTTTCTTGATCTTGCTTGAGAACTTGAGTGCTTGATGGAAAAAGGAGATATGAATGATGGATGATCTCACAAAACTTGATGATGAAAATGAGAGAGGAAGGCTTCCTTTTATAGTGATCTAGGGCACAAACCTCTAGAGAAGGCCAACATTGGGGAATTAAATCCCAATTAACCTTAACCCCTAGAAATGGACCCATATTAAATGCAATTTAAGGATTTACCATTTCGAAACCCGAAATGGCTGACCCGGAAGCGAGAAAACAAATATCTCTGAAACCCGACATTTAGAAATCATGGGAATCTGAAATTTGAAATCTAGGTCAAGGATGAGGTAAACCCCGCCCTAGGTCAGGGTCGAGGTTGTCCCTGACCTAGGTCAGGGTTGAGGTTGAATTTGACCCTCAAGGTCGACTTTGACCTTGAGGTCAGAAACCTCACGACCTCAGTCCAAAATGCCAGGAAATGCAAAAATAAAGTGAAATTAGGTGCAAAGAGAAGTAGAACGGGGGGAGAAAGCCAGATTCGAGCAAAGACCTGATCAAGGTGCTTGACATGACCCCAAACTACTTACTCAGAGGGCTAAATGCTCTTAACATGGAAGTGCTTCCATTTTAAGATGATACAGACCTAAGCAAACCCCTTTCCACAACACTTTTCCCTATTTCTCTGTGCGGGTGATAAGTGGGTCATGTGCATAAGGAGCCATGGAAAAAGAAGATTGAGAGCTATAGTTTGACATTAAATTTGTTATAATTTTCAAGGTCAAAGGCTAGTTCAATTGATGCTAATCTATTGGTTTCCCCTAACCCACCTAGTTGCCCTCGACCTCCTACTTCAAGCTGAAATTTGGTGTATAGGTCAATCTATATTTTTGCTTCTTAGATGCGGTTCCAAAATTTTATTCTCAGTTTATTGTTTATCTGTGCATACAAAAAATCATCTTCTCTCTTCATCTTACCCTAGATTTTGTATTCTCTACGTTCATTTGCATAGTCATCTTCTAAAAAAGTGAAGGATTACTTTATCTACATAGCGCTTGAGCCCTCTTGAGCGTAGTGAATCATCTTCCTTCTAATATTTAATAGAACATAGGAGTGATCTTCCTATTTTGTCCATTCATCATAGTTATTAACCCTCCATCCATATTTTATTTCATTATATTTTGGTGAACCTGTCTCCTTCTTACATACTTCTAATTTTTATTCTTAGATATAATTTGAGTAGCTTTCATTTTCTGAATGGGATTTACTAATTCAGATTGTTTTCTATTCCCCATGTGATTAAATTACTTCTTAGTTACATTTAGCAACATCATGTGGTAGATAATGGCTTCTTTAATCTCATTTTGCTTGTTTCCAGTAGTACTCTTGCATATGGTATCATGAAAATTTCAAGTGCTTTTCCTTCTTGTAAATCATTTCTCAATACTTTTATGCACATATTGCATATATCTTTATAATAATTCTCTTAATGAAATGTGTGGCTTTCATAAGAGTATTTGCAAAACAAGATACTTCTATAGATGACATTGATATGAACAACATTAGTACCTCTCCTAGGTTGGATTTTTCCACTGAGGATACAATTCATACTCCTAACAATACCACATTAAAGAGTAATATATCCTCTCCTCCCAAAGATACCTTACTGAAAGAGACTAAGAACGTTCATTTAATTACCTCTTTAGATCTTTTTCCTTCTCCTAGATCTTATCCTCTTTATCAAAACATTTTCAATAAAGATGATTTTATGCATTTTCTTCGTGATTTATCTCCTACCATAATATTAAGAAAAGATGAAGGTCTAGGAAAGCCTTTCTCTTCCCAACCTAAAGGGGATGTGATTAATGATGATGGGGTTCCGCATCTCCCTAAAGAGATCAATCCTCCTACTATCCCTCCTTACACAACACACTTCAACAAACCTCAAGGTGAAAGTATTCCCCCCTCTCAACTCAAGGCTTATTATAATGGGCTATGAAATGACTTCTAAATGAGGATAGAGTGGACAAGGTCTTGGCATTCAAGAACAAGAAATAAAGATCCCTATAAATCCTCCTATACAAGTCACTATAAAGTGTATAGGATTCATACCTCAAGAAAACATTTCTCCTTCATTTACAAACCCTATTGTTCCTTCTTTATCAAAACCAAAACTCCCTTCTTTACAAACTCTTTTTCCAACACCATTAGATAATAAGATGCCCTTAGATGGTCGTTCAACCTTGGCTAAGAGAATATTTTGGAGGCTTAAATATGATTTAAAAATTCAATTTCCTTTTCTTCATTTTGAAAAATATCAAAGATCTCGTAATGGTAACTTTCATTGTATTTTTCATCATAGCAATAAATATTCTCTTGTTGATAGTATGGAATTTAGGCAATTTTCTTAAGATTTACTAGATAGATTTCTTATTTTCTTAACAACAAATCTTATACATTTTCTTGATATTAAAAATGTGCACTAGTGTTACCTTCACCTCTTTTTTTACTCTAAACTATGTGATCTTAGTATCTTACCATATTGGGGGCTCTTTGTTTTGCATGGTGCTATGATTTTATCCTTAATTTTTATTTGTGGGAAACATAATAGGTTCTTTTCCTTGTCTTCATGATTGGGGGGAAAGGGTTCTCTCTTCAATTCCCTATCTTTCCAAAGGATCCATTATCTCTTTGTTGACTTTCATCTTTTATATCATTATTTGTTTTACATGAGGATTTTCTCTTTTTCTTCAAGAGAGTTTACATCCTTTTTTACAACATCTTCCTTGCTTGGAAGTGTATATATTTTATAAATGATCTATCACTTAGGGTGCATAATGTGTTATCCTTTCTCTTTCCTTTACCCTTGGGGGGGGAGGTTTAATTTCTCACTTTCTTATTCTTCCTAAGGATCCACTTTCCTCGGTGGGGTGGTGTTTGCTTATCACACAACGTCCTTTCTTACACATAATTGTTTGTTTAATAATGGATTATCTCTTATGTAAGAGGTGTATATCCTTGATCACAACCTCTTCCTTATTTACAATCACATGTCCATCATAAACAAATCCCTACTTTGGGGCTTAAAGTGTTTCATCCTTCATCAATAATCCCCTTTTACCTAGAAATAGGGGAAAAATAGTGAATTCTTATTCTCATTCCCCTCTATTTGTCCAAGATTTTATTTTTGTTCAAGAATTCCTCTTAGAGGTAGACATCTTGGATAAAATACCTCTTCTTCCTAAGGATCCCTATACACTTTTTGCAAGATTTTTTTTTTTACAAATATCTCTCCCTCAGCTTCTAAAGAGTTATTCCTCTTTGGATAAGGTTGCAAGTACATTTTCCTAAAGGGTATAT
Source organism: Chamaecyparis obtusa (assembly GCA_027943335.1). NCBI lineage: Eukaryota > Viridiplantae > Streptophyta > Pinopsida > Cupressales > Cupressaceae > Chamaecyparis > Chamaecyparis obtusa. The sequence continues at coordinate 1,862,201 of BSBK01001958.1, forward strand.
CCTTGGTGTTGAAGGTGGGTATCCTTCTTATGCTTTCCTTAGGATGTCATCATAGTTATTTATTATCATCTTAAGGAGTGGGGAATATATATGACCTCCTTGTGTATCATATAGTGGATTTCTTTGGAGACAATGCTTTCCTTGGGGAAATCCTTTTGCAAATTTTATTTAAGATAATGCTTCCCTTGGTTATATTTTTGTATTATATAGTGGGTTCCTTTGGAGACAATATTTCCTTGGTTATCCTTTTGCACTGATTTAGTAGATTCCTTTGGAAATAACAATTTCCTTAGGGTAATCCTTTTTCACTATTTTGTGGATCCCTTTGGAGATAATGCTTTCCTTGGGGCAATCTTGTTTTGGGTTATTTCCTTGCATACAATGCTTTTATTGGGATGGGTTGAATATCATAACACAAATTTCTAGACTATGAACTCCTTCTTTGCACTGATCTCTCTTAGGAGTACAACTAGCATAATTCACTTGATAGATTGTTTCCTACTCTTTTGTCTCAAACATCACACAAAATAATACAAATTTTTGTCAATTGGAATCTATGCTCTTTCATGGATGACCTAACATAACACTCTTTGATAGCTTGTATGATTTGTGCTCTCTCTCTCTCTCTCTCTTCAACTATTTGATTTGGAGCCTTTATTTTTATACGAACCCCTTTGTTGCGTGTCTTTTGTTTTTGTCTTTGTTTGCCTTTTCATTTATCTTTTTTTTTAGGTGCCCTTCCATGTTATTGATCAAGTTAAGATCCTTGGTTTGTGGGGGGGGCTTGGTCCCTTGAACCGACTGATGTCTTACCTCTCTGTATTATTTCCCAATGATCATCTCCTTCTCTCTCTCTCTATCATATATGTTTATTCTTCTTTACTATGAGTATGTGTAGGTTCATACTCACACTAAAGTGGGGGCTAAATGTAGCATCATAAATTGTACACCTTGCTAAGGTGTCAAATTCCATGCTTACTTAGCACCCATTTTAGTGTGTGTTTCATTCGTGTATGCATCATAGGACTTCATTATGTATTTAATTAATAAATATAAGTCCTCTCTTAATTTAATCTCTATATGGGCCCTTAATTATGGGTGTGCCCCTTTAATTATTTCATCCATTCAATCACCACTTGCATACATAAGCCCTTTTTTCTTATCATGTGTGGCCTTTAGCATATCACCCTAATATCACACCTTGATTTTGTGCAAATTTTGGGCATCCTCATATCAAATTAGACCCCAAACCCAAATCTGAACTTGTATTGGCTAGTATGGGGTGACTAGGTAGGTATGGGGTGAATTGGGTCACCTTTGACCTAAGAGTCACCCCTAACCCTGAGAATTGGGCACAAATTTGAATCAGAGATTTGTCTTATGGTTTTAGAAGGATCCTCAAATCCATGTTGTCCTCCTTAGAGTTTTGCAGCCCCAATGGCTAGGTGAGGTACATAAGAAAGGCTACCTCTCTCATTTTGGCATCTCATCTAATCTCAAGCAAGAAAACCAAGGTGAACTCAAGCAATTAAGAATTAAAGGAAAAATCAAGCATTAAATCATATCAAGTGTTCAATGCATTTCATCCCACCATATTATTCATTATGAAAAACTTAAACTACCCTCATGCAAGAATGTCTTTTATGGTTTCCTTTTAGGTTTTTGTGAAGTCATGATATTGCATCAACACTTGTGATCTCATTTCAAGAAGCATTTGCATCATCAAGGTATAAGACATATTGTTTCTCTTATCAACCCTCTACTTCATAGTATCATGCTTCCTTTTCAAGTACTTTTCAATTATATTTCATGGTTGATTCTAATATTGGGGTTTAACCTAGGAAAACCCCTTTCCACAACACTTTTCCTTATTTTTTAGTGTGCAAGTGATAAGTGGAACCCACACAAAAGAAGCTACAAACTGAGTAAATTGAGAGCTACAATTTGATAGTCAATTCATTAGAATCTATAGGGTCAAAGGTGAGTTGACTTCCCCTGACCTCTTGATCACCCATGATTGACTTAATCACCCTTGACCTATTTTGGGCTGAAATTTTGTGTAGAGGCCAGTCTCAGTTTTTGCTTCCCAGATTTGATACTAAAATTGGATTCTTAGTTCATTGTCTGCCTATGCGTACAAATATTCATCTTTTCTATTCATCTAACCTTATATCTTGCATTATACTCTTTCATTTTCATAGTCATATTCCATAAAAGTGAAGGATTACTGCATCTGCCTAGCACTTCAGCCCTCTTGATCCTAGTGGATCATCTTACTTCCCATGTGTGATAGAACATATGGGTGAGCTTCCTAGTTTGTCTATTCATCCTAGTTATTAGCACTCCATCTCTTTTTTCTTTCATTACAATACGATAGTATGATTGATACCAATCCTAATGAAGAGAAGGATTTTGGCCCTAGTGTACACTTAGACCAAATAGATAGTCATGATTTACTTTTTCTACACAAATAATTTCTCATTGGATTTTGATTTTAGCAAATGTTGCTTCACCAACATAGATGCTTGATTCTCTTCACAAGTTACTAATGGATAAGTCCCTTGGTTTATAAATTGTTTAGGTAATTTTAGTGCTAGAATTTTGGTTCTTCATATTTTTTGAATGGTGCATCTTACCTCCCTCCCACCAAAAATTTTCCCTCCTTTTTCACTCCACCTACTTTTGAGGTTTCTAACGCAATCCCTTCTATTGTGAACCCTACTTATGTGTCTTCTTCTAATGTCATGTCTAACCCTTATCTATTAGTATACCACCTACTTTGCATATTTACCTTTCTAGTAACATCTTTTTCATTTAATGCTACTCTTGATATGTATGATTACCATATTAACCCTTTTTGGTGTCATCCTTTTTCTTATTTTACTAGTGCAATATCTTCATGTTTTGTTACTAGTTCCATGCCTTCCATTGTCACGCCTTCCTCTTGTCCTTCTAGAGTTTCTTCCACTTACTACACTCCTAGTGCCATATCTTTAACTCACATTTATTATCCTCTTTTTACCTCTTTCAATTGTTTTCTCATGCATCCACGACCAATATTATTACTACCACCATTGATGCACTATTTCAAAATGTTGATAGAATATAGCAGTGTTGATTCAATGCTTAATGGACAAGATGAAAATAATCATGTTCTAGCATAATGTAGTCCTATAGTATTTGAGATAGTTAATTATCTATTCCCAATTAATTTTATGTCACCCAATTTTGAGATTTTTAATGAAAAGGGTGACTTATGTGCATATTTACAAAGTTTCCAAGTTACATGTCTAGATGATGTTCATAAGATAAATTGTTGACCAAGTTATTTACATGCATTTAAAAGGATAATTAAATAAAATAGTTATATTCTTTACCTTATAGGACAATTCATTTTTTTTGAGCTATCCAAATATTTTATTTATTACTTATATTAGACTATGGATTCAAAGAATATAGTTTATTATTGTTTGATATTTTACAATGATCTAATGAATACTAGTGATTATGAGACTATGTTATGGTCTTTATCTTCTACAATGAAACATCACCTTCCTAAAAATGGGTTACACAAATTTTTTTTTTCTCAAGGGTTGTTGCCAATACAAAATAATGGTTATTTGAACAATATTCCTCATTTATTGATTTATGTTCTCACGTGAAATTGTAGAATTAAAGCTAGTGGCTTACGATGAATTGAATATGATTATTCTCATGTTCCTTACATTCCCTCCTATCCTTTAAAGTTTCAATAGAAAGATAATTTTAAAGTATACTAATAAGAAATACAATAAGACTAATATAAAAAATGTAGCTAATGCTTCCAATGTTATTACTATTATGCCTTAATTCTTTAAAAAAGTACAAAATTGAGTGAGCAATTTATCTTAATAGTAATATGTTCACTCTTCATTCATCCAATGGTAGAGAGAGACCTAAGGGATACACTGAACATGCATTTTATAACTATCATAGAGTTCAATGAACATCATACTTGGACTTATAGTTGTATGCACCCTAAAATGGTCGCCTAGACTTTGGGCCCCATTTATTTGATTTATCAATCCTGAATCAGTTTTATCAATAATCAATATTTTTCAACATTATCAATTTCTTGATCAAGTCTTAATTTCAATCATATATTGGATTTTATCCTATGGGCTAATCATTTATCCTAAGTCTTTATTTGATCAAAAGGAATATTTCCTCCCCTTTTGATTAAATAAAAAGCCCCACCCTTTCCTCTTGTCCTAAGTTGCACAAATAAAGCACTATTCTTATTTTATAAAAAAAGAAAAAAAGCACCTTTTGTCTCATATGGACATAAATTCAACTCCTATTTTCCTATTGGAGGATACTTGTGCACATGGATTGCTCCTCTTTCAAGCTCCACCATTGATTGAGACTTTTGCCTCTTAATCTCCATGGTCCATTCCTTTGCATTTCTTATAAAAGGAGAGCTCTCTCCTTCATTTGCATATCCATCTCTTTCATGCTATTGTTATGCTGCAGGTTTTCTAGGTGCATTTGGAGCTTTTGGAGATCATTGCTACATCAAGCTTTTCTTGGATTTCCTCATAGCTTCATAGTTTAGACTTCATTTCTTGCATTATCATAGCATCCATAGCTTCATTTCATAGCTTAGTTCCTTTTATGCAATAGATAACTTCACATAGCTTAATTAGGAAGGTTGTAATCCTTTGTATTTTCTTTCAATAGCTTAATTTGTACTTTCATTTCCATAGAATAGTTTGCATTCTCATTTAGATTTGCATTGCATTGCATACTTTGATTCCATTTGGGGATATTGGCATGGTTGCCCTTGTCCTCATTCGAATCTCTCATTGTATGGTTGACTAGCAAGGTCACAAGCTCGATAGCTCTAGCTGAGAGCAAATTCATAATCTTGCAACTCCATGCATAGAGAGCTATGGATCGATTTGTGAGGGCTCATTCTTGAGTTTCCTTGCATGTAAGGATTCATAGAAGTGCACCACTTTAGTGTGTACAATAGTATCATAATATTATGGATAGATCTAATATTTAATTAAAAATAGTATGATACATGTAGAGATTGTTAATGATCGTGGGTCAACACTTATGTGGCTCCTCCTAAATAAATCTTATAAATTCATACAAATAAATTTCTATCACATAATCAATCTAAAAATGTGAAATTTCACTAGACCTACACATATAAAGAGTATTAAAACACATAGGCATATGGATAGAGATAGTATATATGGATGAGAATCATATTGTTCCTTATTCACACTCATGTAAGGATTATTTTGTGGGAATAGTTCATTTGGTCTAATTATTCTTCTCATGATACTCTAATGATTTTATTTCATGATACAATCAAATATACATAATAAGTATTACAATGCATATTATTAAATGCATGACTTGATATGTTGTTATCCATGTGGACTCATGGTTTTAAGGAAAATGGTTTTACCTTACCACTTGGTTGTATTTGTGTGAGCTTGATTATATAAAAACAAGCACATATTTAGTGGCTAAGGTTGGTAGTTAGAGCTTTTGGCTTGCATGTCATTATATCAAGCTTTTTTTGAGGACTACATATGTGAAGGATGGCATGGGATGTGTGGCTACATGCTTGGACAAATGAAAGATTCATTGGAGGATCTTGATGTTTTAGGAGTATTCATGGAGACTATTTAAGTGTATTGTATTGTTTCATTGCTAAATAATACATTGTGTGTGGATGCTTTTCGAGGTGGGATTATTCTAGGATATATCTTGTGTTATCTTGTGGTATGGATTTGATCTTTTTCATAAAATTATTATGTAAATTTACATTCACATTTTTCTCTCATGAGGTTAAGAAGGAAATGATTTGATCAACCTATAAGATTTTTCTAACAAGTATCATTAACGACATGGTTGTGATTGTGAGGATTCAATGATCTCTAATTTTCATAATCATTATTTGATAATATCTGATGCAAACTTAAAGGCATGAGAATGCAATAGATATTTTAGATATCCAAGGTGTGAGACACATTTTTAGATTTTTATTTTGTAAATAATTTGGGGTTTTGCGGTTATTTTTATAAATTTGGGGTTTGCATTTGAGTTTGGAAAAGGGGATTTATTGGGTGTTCACCATGATATTTTTGGGGAGAAGTTCCATAAATGTCCCCATGAGACGAGAAAAACCTCACCATTGAATCCAAGAGTCCAAAAAGATAAATATTGACATAAATTTTGGCTTCTTTTGACCATTCAAAATCTGCAAATTATTTTTCCCCTATCTATATTGTATAAAAAATATTTTTATAAAATTAGACATAAAAACTAAAAAAAGAAAGTTTAAGGGGTTCACAGACACCAAGAATGCACTTGCATAAGTGGTGATAGTGCTAGAGTACAAGTTGTGTGGTTGTTAGTTATTTCCAAGTACTACTAGAATTGATTAATCATAGCCCTTATGGATTGGCCTTTGACCACATGGTGGATCCTTTAGCTAGCCTCCTACATAGGCATAGAGTTGCCACTATTGATATCATACTAACATAAACCATATGTTAGGTTGTACAATCACATTCCTTATCCCCCTCATGGCCTAAATGGATATATTTTCTTTAGGGGGCATAACTTTCACCCATAGTGTTATATTTTCAATTTTAATAGTCATCAAAATCTCTCTTTGAGTACCATGAAATGGTATATTCTAGTGGCTATATTTTATTTTTTTATTAGTATTTGATGCCATAAAGATAAGTATTGATATAAAACACTATTTTGGTCTTAAATTTCACATACAAGATAAAATTTTCTATTCCAAATAGCCAATGGAGAGAGTTTGTATCATGCTACACAATTGTGCTGATATTTTCACTTGGATGAGTAGAGAGAGTTTCTCACTTGTTTGATCATTTGTAGGTGTCTAAGATCTAGGGTGTAATTTTGTGAGCATTCAAACAAGTCAAGAGGCAAAAATTTGAGAGAGAACATTTTTTTATGATATCTAGACGATGGTACACCAAATTACTAATATAGTGTTTCTTGATATAAGTTTAGAGGTGTTTTCAAAGTTTGGAGTTTGATGATGATAGGTACACATGTTTTCTTCTAGTTTAAGGACATGGATTAATGCATGTGGATACTTGGATTCATATAGTGAGAGTCGATTAAAGTTATAGTGATGGTGTATTATGGTTTCATGGGCATGAAGGTACATTTGTGCATTGGCACAACATGATCAAGTATGTGGTCAATTAGTGTTGGTGTGATTCAACTTTAATAGGTTATTCTCATCTCTCTCTTTTTTTTGGTTTTTTTATCATGGTACTTGATTGTGTATTTTTTCAAATCAGATTTATAGGTGATTTGGTGTTTGAGTATTGAGATCTGTATGTTATCTTCTTGGTTATCTCAATTGTGCAAGAACTAGTGTAATTATGAGCTTGCATTTTTCATTTATTTTGGATCTTTAAGTTATGTAGTTATCTAAGCTAGCCACCCATTTTATTTTAGTGGGATGAATTGTATGTGGATTATTTATATCCACAAGTATTTTTTTATGTTTAAATGCAAATTCAATTAGTTGACCTTGCCTGTGGTCAATTATACATTGGTATGTATGAATTGTGATAAGAAGATAGAATATGAGAGTTCCTATATATTTAGTTATTTGGAGTTGTGATATGTTGGCTTATCAATATGTCATAGATAACTTGGTTACACAATTCAGTGGAAATTTTTTACAGTGGTTTTTGGTGGTGGTTGTATCATTTTGGCTTGGAGACCTTGGTTCTACTTCACTAGAAATGCTAGGATTTTAGTTACATGTATATGAATCTTGAGTGATCTTCATTTAGGATTTATTAACATGATGCCTAGAGAGATTTGTATCATGATTTAGAGGGATCCTTAACAATTATGTGAATTCATCATTTGGTGATGGATGGTTTTCTATGGTGGTTTTTGGTATCATGGAAGAGAAATTTGATCATACTTATACATTGATAATTCTTTAACACTTTTAGTTTCATTGATAAGAGATTGTTATCTCTATTTGATCAGAGATGTTGACATCTTCATTATCCATAGAAGACTCTTTAATATTTGGTTAAGATGCCAAGTTTATGATATGCCAGCTTTGATAGATAATCATTATTTGATAGTAAGATTTTTAATTATGTCTTAGTTTACTATCGATATATGGGGATTTGACATGATACAAGTGCTAAGGATAAAATATGTTCATTCAAACATATGATCTTATTTTGAGGATATTTTATATCATGATATCATGATGTGTTCCTAATTATTAAGATCAAATAATTGCCATTAATCTTGATAGTTCTCTTGGTATTGATTACATTGGCCATGTGCTCGGGAGCTTCATGAGTGTGGTGTTGTATTTAGAGCTTAGCATGGACTAATTAGTTGCAAGTGCTCATGGATACTTGGAGATTGGGTGAGGTTGAATTTCTCTTGGGATTAGAGACTTTTGATGGGATAGTTATTCTTTAGTGTTTTTAATAGGAAGTCTGAGAAGTAGTCACTTAGATATATACGTGATTTCATGATGCACCTGATGAGCCCCATTCCTGTCTTTTTATTAGAAACCTCTATGTTGTCCTAGAATTTGTTTTACCTTTTCAAGTTCATAAAAAAAAATTTAATACATGTTTTAAGTCATGCTACTGAGTTATCCTGCTATATCTTGTGTTATTTTTTATAAAAACCATGAACATTGAATGAATGGAGTATAAGTATATTTTCATGGATAAATTATGGTTAGTGTTGTATTTTAAATATTGATGAATGTGTTAGGATCTATTTGTGCTAACCTTGTTGATGCAACTTTTTGAAAAATTCAAGAACAACAATAGAGGAAGAGGTCAATGTTGTTATGAGTGTCAGTCCAATTGTTACATCTACAAAAGATTTCTTCAATCAATTAGAAGGGCATTTATCTCCCTAATTACTTACCATGTCTAATAGAAGAGTAAATATAGGGAAAGTGTGATGTGAAGTAATGATTGGAACAAAGTCTTGTTTTATTTTGCTTCTTTGTTCCTAATTTCATGTTTGTAATAAAAGCCCTCTTCCTAGATGTAAGTAATTGAGAGGCTAAGGTAGTTAGTTGGTTATAGTGTTTATTTTCTATAAATTCTCCCAACTTTCCTTAAAATCGAGTTGGTTGAGATAGATCTATACTTTACACATTGTTGTTAAAGCATTTTCTGAATAGAGATCAAATTATGTTATTTTGTGTCATTAGAATGGATGGATAATGTGATCTTGGATATTTAATATCTGAGGTTATAGTTAGTAGATAAAAATACTCATCCAAGGGGGGCGACTTGGTGACGCTTCTACTCATTTACTTTATATAGATTATTCATAGATGTTTGTACTCTATTTTTGATACTATAGTAGTTCATTGTCCCTACAGTTGTAAGAATACAATTTTGTGATTGTTCCTACATCCAAGGAAGAACAAATAATTATTTTAATTAGTTGAGAAGTTACCATTTTAGAATAATTTTGAGTTGGATTTCATCTATAGTAGATCACGGTTAAGTTATTTACTATGTTTCTTTCATGATATCAAATTTCGTATTTTACTTGTTTGTAGTTAATAGTATGGCTCTGGAAAGCTCTTAGTGCACATATTGTGTTGATCTACTTCAAGTTAAACATCCCTATATTAACAAGTAAATGAGTTTGAATGGTGGAATTTGATAGTTACCCAACAAAGACAACAGGTCTCTGAGTTGAGGTGTTATGCCTAGTGTAGAGTCAAAAATTGCATACCCCCATTTGTAATTTAGGCCACACTTTTGTAACTACTTTAGTGTCCATTCCCCTAGCATTTTTGTAGGTCCATTTGAGCCCTTGCATCATTCTTTTCCCTCTTATGATTCTCAGAGTCCTTGTCAAAAGCTATCTTACAAAGCCACCTTTGCATTATTTGATATGTTTCCTTTTACACCTATCTATTCTCCTCTTCTTGGTCATCAACCTCTCTTGCCAAATATGTTCTAGTCACCATCCTTGTCTCACCCACTTATTCCAATTCAGACATATACTTCCTAGCCCAAGTCTTTCAAGGCTCTGATACCAATCTGATAGGGAGGATCCCCAACCAAAGTCAACTAGACTCTTTCTTAGGTCACTTTTCTAGACCTACTAAGGGTTTATTTCACAACCCTAACCTAGGGGTAAACACTTAGTTTTTCTTCCCCTAAATCCAAGGGCATCTCTACCAAAGGTGGATCAACACTTCTCTAAACCTATTGAGGTAGATTCCACAAAACATCATTAAATATCACCAATCACTTTGCAGGATTGGGCTCACTCAAATTTCATCATATTAACTCCACTCTTGAAGTTATTGGCTCAGATTTTATCCATTTCTTCGTTGAGTTCAAAAATTCATAGGAGAAAGGCTAGACATCCCTTATAGCCCTAATCAATCTCCTAAACCCAAATAACTTCCAAACTTCCCAAAGAAGCCCCCAAATTGGTCAATTTTCTAGGTACACTTTTTAGAAATCTAAAATATTTCTAGGGTTAGGATTCCCAAAATATCCGTACAATACCTCAAAACAGACTATGACAATGTCCTTAAAAATAGGGCTAATAGGGCTAATTGTCCCAAAATCAATGAAAAGTTGATGAGATGAATTCATAGACTATCACCACTAGTTATAGAGTCTTTACAAATCCAAAAAACCACTCTCCACTCATTAATTCTCTCTATTCAATCCAACCCCGCATCCAAACACTAAATAAGGAAACTCCATCTTTAGGGTCTAGGAAAAAAGGAAATAACTATAAAAGGATTATAACTTCCATCCTCCAAGGGCCATAAGGATCCAATGGAGGAAGCTCACTGTAGAGTCATATTTAGAACCGGACCCTTACACTGGCAAAGAACAATCCAGGAGGGTTGGATTTTATTTAAGCACACAAAACTATGAAAATGCACACAAGAAGTATATATATATAAAGGAAACAATAAAAAGAGACTAAACTATACCAAGAACCGATTGGTTCAATCTATGCTTAACTTCCAACAAGAAAAACTCAGAGATTATGAACAGGAACAACAAACTAGCATTCAATCCTCCTTGAGAATTATGTCAAAAATTGTCCAACCTACGTACAATGATTAAAAAACCATTAAATAGGTCCTTTTGGCTCAAACCAACCAACTAAGCTGACCCATAACTTCCATTAGGGAAAATGACAACTTTTGTCCAAATGTTGTCAAGCAACTTTTGAAAAGTTGCAAAAGTTGCTTTTACAACTTTTACATTTTTGTCATTTGCAAAACAATAACCCAATGAATGGGTTCCATGAGGTCTCAAACCACTTCCTTGACCTAAATACACATCAAGTTCATATTTTCTAACAATTTTAGATTCATTGGACTCGCTAGGCCCCATTTGGCCAACTTGGCAATTCTTGACCAACTAGTGACACCCTAGTGCCAAACCAAACTAGTCTATCCTAACACACCTATTGGACCCTCTTGGATTCCTTATTTATCCATGACTTGGATAGAGTCATTAAAAGCCAAAATTTGAGTAGGATTAAATCTAAACCCTAGGTATTCTTGTACCATGCTCCCTTGGAACAAAGAAATCAAGGTACATCTGGAGACGACAAGGAAAGATCTATTCCCAACTTCTTGAAGTCAACTTCTGAAACCCAGGTGGCTTCTACTTCAGGTAGGTGTTTCCATTTGATCATGTGTTCCATATATTGGCCATGTCTAGTCTTCTTCTTAACTCTGGAATCCAATATCCTCTCTTCTTGGGGTTTACTCTTGAATGGTAAGGTTTCATCACCAATAATTGTATCCTCAATAGTAGAAGTGTTCTCAATGTCCTCAGGCATTCGATCTTTGTATTTGATGAGGTCTTTCACATTGAACACAGGTGATAGTGCCAAGTTTGTGGGTAGTTCAACTTTGTAAGCATTTGCTCCATATTTTGTTAGGATCTTACAAGGTCCTATCCTTCTCATATGCAATTTCTAGGTACACATTTCTTCAATATAGCTTTATTCAAATACACCATCACTAAGTCTCCTACCTCAAACTATAATTCCTTCTTCCTTTCATCCACTTTGGCCTTCAACCTCTGAGTGGCTTTAGTGAGTGTCTTCTTAACTTGATCATGCACCTCCTTCATGGATTGGGTAAAACCTTCTGCATGTCCACTTCTACCCTCCATGCTTCCTAATTATCTGAGTTCATACAAACCCCTGAGATGAACACCATAGACCATTGCAAAAGGAAATTTACAAGTTGTTCTATTTACACTGTCATTGTAGGAAAACTTTGTCTATGACAACACTTGATCCCACACCTATCCATATTCCTTTGTCAAGATCCTTAAGAGGTTACCTATGATCCTATTAATGACCTTTGTTCAGCCATCAGTCTGTGGGTGGTAGGCTAAACCAAATGACAAATTATTTCCAAGCCTTTTCCAAAATGTCTTCCAAAAATGTCCCATGAACTTGATATCTCTGTTTGAGAATATGCTAAGGGGTAATCCATGGATTCTAACAATCTCCCTAAAAAAAATTGAGCAATTTAACTAGCATCATGTGTAGTTTTAAATGGAATAAAATGGCTCATCTTATTGAACCGATCAACAACTACAAAGATGCTATCAAATCTACAATTTGTCCTTGGTAAGACAACTATAAAATCCATGCTTATACATTCCCATGGCCTATTGGGAATGAGTAAAGGCTGATACAGACCATCATTGGTAGCATTACCTTTAGCTTTTTGACACATAATGCACTTTTCTACATACTTTTTGACATCTTTATACATCCTAGGCCAGTAGTAGAATCTCTGAACCAATTCAAGGGTCTTGTTGAGACCAAAATTTCCATTGAGACTCCCATTATGATTTTCTTGTATAATATTTTCTATCATGGATCCCTTGGGAACACACAACTATCCCCCTCTGAACAATAACCCATTCTGCAATGTATAGTCTAAAAACTGACTATGGAAGTGATTCTTAAACTCTATACATACCTTGTAGGCTTATGAGAAGTCCTCATCTTCTTGATAAAGATCTTTGAAACTCTCCACTCCTATACTTTGCAACTGTAGTTATTGGACAATTAGAAGTCTCTAGCTCAAAGAATCAACAACCTTGTTCAAGTGACCATTTTTATGATTGATATTGAAGGTATATGCTTGCAAAAATTCCATCCATTTTAGATGCCTATTGTTGAGCTTTTCCTGAGAGTTGATAAAACTCAAAGCTCGATTATCAGTATATACTACAAATTCCTTGGGTAGGAGATAATGTCTCCACTTTCTAAGGGCTTGTACTAAATCATAGAGCTCTAGGTCATATGAGGAATACCTCTTCTTGGCCTTATTTATCTTTTCACTATAGAAAGCTACTGGTCTACCCTCTTGGTTCAAAAAAGATCCCACTGTTATGTTACTTGCATTACACTCTAGGATGAACAGTCTATCAAAACTTGGTAGTAAAAGGATAGGTTGGGAGGATACCTTTTGTTTCAACATTTCAAATCCCTTATTGGCTTCCTCAGTCCACCTAAATTTATTTTTCAACCCACCCTTAATAGTATCTAAGACTGGAGCACAGATTGCACTAAATCCCCTAATGAACTTTCTATAAAATTGGGAAAGCCCATGAAAACTTCTTACCTCAGTACTAGATGTAGGAGTATGCCAGTTGAGGATAGCCTCCATATTTCTAGAATCCATATTTAATGTTTCCTATGAGACCAAAAATCCAAGGTATATCAATTCTTGCTTCAAGAATTCACACTTCTCCAAATTGATGGCTAATTGCTCCTCATGTAATCTTCTCAACACAATCTCTGGGTGTTCTAGGTGTCCTTCTTTTGCCTTGCTGAAGATAAGTATGTTATCAAGGTAGACTACCACAAATCTCCCAATGTAGTCCTTAAGCACTTCATTCATCAATCTCATGAATGTGCTAGGGGCATTTGTAAGCCCAAATGGCATGACAAGCCATTCATACAAACCTTTTTTGGTCTTGAAGGTTGTCTTCCATTCATCCCCCTCCTTAATCTAGATTTTATGGTACCCACTCTTGAGATCTAACTTTGTAAAGTACTGAGCTCCTCCAAGGAACTCCATTAGGTCCTCTATTCTGGGAATTGGGAACCTATATCTTATTGTGATTCATTTGATTTCCCTTGAATCGATGTGCAACCTCCACTTACCTCCTTTCTTGGATGCCAACACCATTGGGCTTATACTTCTTATCACCAATCCTTGATCAAGTAGTTCTTGCACTTTTCTAGCTACTTGTTTTTTCAGGAGTTAGTTTGTATGCAGCCTTGTTTATGATGCCCTGGGTATGAAATCTATTTGATGGCTCATTATTATTTGAGGAGGAAGGACTGCGGGTGATCCATCACTAACAATATCTTTGAACTTATCCAAAAAAAATTGTATCTCCTTAGGTAAAGGTATTGATTTCTTTGTCTTCTCTTCTTTAGGTTTTATCATAACAACAAAGTTCTCTTCACCCTCTCTTTTAAGATCTTGTAGAAATTCTTTTCCCCCAACTACCAACACATTAGGACTATTATTCACTCCTTCCTCCACTAATAACTGGATTTTGTATGTCACTTCATCCTTATGAAATGAATAGGATTTCCTCTCACCATACCAAAAGAATGTGTCTACCTCAAATTAAAAAAGATATTACTATTGTGTTTAATTTATTACCACTAATCCTAAATCTAGGACAATACTTAAGAAATATTTACAACACACTACACTAAGACCCAAATATAGGTCGTACTTAAAATGTTTACAATGCATGTTACATTTACTAAAACTGTCAGAACACCACAACCAAGTGATGAACTACAACTAATTGAGAACTTGATTGATGAAGAACAAGTGATTAGAGATCACCGAGCACTGAATTGTTATGTAAGATAATTGAATCAGTCTTTATGTTGTCATTGATGTCAACTAGTTTGACAGTACTTATCATGGTAGTTGCAAATATCTACACATCTATAAAAGAGGAGAGAAAAGATAAAGAACCAAGATATCTACATTGAGGAAGATGGATATGACAGATGAGGATAAGGAATACTCTTGGTAACTTATTGATGAGTCTATGACTTCATATTGTTGACTTGATTATGTTGCATTAATCTATTATGAAGATAGAAGAAAAATGTTACAAAGTAGTGTGGTCGGTTAATGAAGCATTCCAGTATACACCGAGCTAGTGTAGTGTATATCGAGTGACAGTATCAACCGAGCTTGTGTTCACCAACGCATTTCTTTTTTAACCGAGTATGGACAAAAGAACTAAATGATTAGTTTAGCCGACAGAAATTGATGAGTTGTAAAGTGTATGATTACGAGGTGGAAAGATAAAAAAAATTTGTAAGATCTATGACTAACAAAATTCAAGGAAGATCTAAAGGATGGAAACAAAACATTTTATTGACACATCAGCCGAGGAAGGTTTAAGCGGCAAAATCAACGAAGGAGATTAAGCGGCAAAATCTGATGGATGAAAAGAAAATAGTTTACTTGTCTATTTAAGAGACTAGGGTTTCAAAGTGAAATGGATTCTGGAAGAAGGAGATTGTAGAGATATCACGTGAACAAGCTTCATACATGTCTGATCATACTGGTTGAAGAAGAACCGAACTGCAGAACAGTACCAAGCGTTAGAAAGCTTTACCGAGGGAAAGTAAGTTATTGAATGTTGATGAACTGAATAGAAATATTGATCAGAGGATTGTATGGACTTAAAATAGATCTAAATGTCTACAAATAAAGTTGCATTGTAATTGTTACTCAAAAATACAACATACAATACAATAAGCATAAGTAGGAAAAGGTTGCATTTGTTTGTCTAATTAACACTACCTTGCAGGTTTTGTTAGTTTACATGTCCTCATTGCATTCATTCTAGATATCATTATTGTACTCTAAGTATTGATTATAATTCCAAAAAAAATTCATAAATAATCATTACATTGTGCTTTCAAACTGAATGTGATATACAAATGTCCTTTCTTGTTCCATGTTTCATCAATAAATAGAGTACATTGCAGAATTGAAAGAAAGACTGAAGTATGGAATAGGGGTCCCATGCATTGCCTTTTGTATTGGTTTGTGTCAGTTGGTTGTCTGCTAGGTCTCTGCATTTAGGTCTTCATGAGTCTGAGTCTCCATCTACATCTAGGTCTTTAGGGTTTCATATCTGTATGAGAAAGAAAAATATGGTTAGATCCTGTTGGATCTAAGAAATACATGAGAAATGAATAACATACTGTAGCAATCAATTTTTCAATACTACATATCAATTTGGAAAATTAAATGAAATAAGGAAATGTACACTGACACTCACTACAAGGTAGTGTTAAAGGGACTTGTTTCTGACATGAAACCTTTTACTACTAATGATTATTGTGGTGTATGTTGTCCTTTTTATTAACCAGGTGTCTAAATTAAAGGGACTTAGTATGTTTCAAACTGAGAAACCTTTTTCAGATAATGTATTTCATAATGATGTCATTTTAGAGCTTAATAGATTATCTTGCAGATAACAGCTGACTGGTTTTCATATTCAGTCATTGTCAAAGATGTAGATCAAGCTGGTTTTCCATGATAAGAGTGCTACAGGAAGTGCCAAAGATTTCCAACTTTCCAGTTCAAGATACAAATGGTGCTGCATAAATACTGGTATAAATATGTCCTTACTGTTCCAAGGTACATTTTCAAATCATAAACATATTTGTTGCTGAATACAAAAGAGTGCTTCAAGATTAAGCCATAAAATCATAAAATGTCTACAGTTTGTTTTTATTGAGTGTCACGAACCCATGTTCAAACCTCATTAGTTAACATTTTGATGTTTTTGAATGTCACGAGCCCGTGCTCGAACTTCATTAATAGTAAACAAACATTTTCATCTTGTTGTACTTATCATATTAAGTGCAGCTTTAGCATCAATGGGAATTGTATACAGTGGACAAAGCTATAGGATGCAAGTTGAACAAGCTGTGGAAAATTTGTTAAATCAAGCTCTAGTAGCTATCTATTTTATGCAGAGTGATTTTTTAAAAGCTAATTAGAAAAGAGCAATTATATGATATTTCCAAATTCTCAGTGAAAATTTAGGTTCCATTTTTATGTTGTCGCAGTCATATGCTGAAAAAGAGACCAAATTTAACACTACTGTGCACAGTGAATTCAGATGTCCACACAAGGCTAGAATATGTGAACTTAACATACAAAGAGCTTCATGTTATATAAACCGAGTTCATTCGCATTCAATGAAATCGAGCTTTCAAAGAAAAAGTGTAAAAGTCACTTTCAAATAAGACCCACAAGCTACATACTGGTCTTCTGGTTATCAAAAGGTATGAAGGATTATTTTTATTTGGTAAATTGAAGTACCCAGTAAATTAGTAACAGTCACGGCTTTATGTGCCAAATGAAGATAATCTACAGTGGGTGCAGTAACTGTTACTAATTTACAATTGTGAGGCTCACGGTTCTATGTGAATCAAAGTATGGAAACTGCAACTATGGCACATGATGAATATGATTGTTAATATCAGTAATAGTCAAAGCTGTGAATGTTAAGAAAATAACAGTGGGTGCTGTGAGTGATAGTATAGAGCTCGCGATGTGTGCATCAAATGAAAAATTCCAGTCACCCAATACCAACAACAGCCGCTAACAAGGTGAGCTTCAAGTTCAAACAGTGGAGCAAGAAATAAAGAAACACCAGTCCTATGACTATTAGCATCCAATAGTCAAGCCGTGATTGCAATAAATAAAGTTTGAGTTCACAAGTTGAACTCATCAAATGAAGGTGACCTACAGTTAGAACCCGTAACTGTTGCTAGTTTTACAAAATGAAGCTCACGATTTTACAATAGTCACAAGTGGTTGTACATGGTAGAGATGATTCATAGTTGCAAATAAAAAGTATTTTGAACAGTTTCGGGTTCATTAGATTCGAACCCATATATGGTTTGCAAAAAAATAAACCAACAGTCAAGCCCAGGTGTGAAATATGTGGAGCTTATGAAAATAAAATACAGATCAATAGTATGAACAACAAATCAAAGCCATGAAGCCACAGATAAGTCACAGTCCGAAAAAATACTAGTGCAAACAAATAAAATCTCTCAGGAAGGCATGTCAAAGTTTTACAAAATGAAGCAAGATACATATCAAGTCACGACTGTGACTTATTTGTGGCTTCATAGTTAAACAACAGTCGTCTATTGAAAACAACAACAGAGATGTATATATAACAAAAAAAGAGGTTGTAACTTATGTTGTGTTAAATTTATAACTTCATGATATTTATGCCATAAAATGAGCTTCGTATGATAAACATAGAGTTCTTAAGTAAACTTATAGTTTGTTGAACTTGAGTTAGCAATTCAATGTCGAGTTCCATGTTTGAGATACAATCAGTGAAGAAGTAGCAGTGATCTTTAGTATAGCAAGGCTCGAGTTCAACAATGGAGTCCTTTCACAGTCAAACAAAGTTCCTTCAAGTAGTTTTTGAAGGCTTATGCATGTTAGGGTTTCATTTCCCTTAAGCTTCTTTGTGAAGAATGAAGAAAACACAAGTGCCGAGATCAAAATGTGAATAACTGTTTGGAGTCCGCCAAGCAATTCAATACCTTCAATGCATGTCAATTTTTTTGCAGAGCCTCGAAAACTGCTCATAGTGCCACCTTGTCGTATCTCCTTGATTTTTGCATCGCATTGCAAGTGGATGAGAAGTCATGTCGACTTTCCCACATTGCATATAGTTTACACTTAGAGTCCTTTATCTAAGTTAGGAGATGAGGGTAGGTTAGTTAATATTAGATTTTTATTTAATATTAATTTCTTTTCTTAATTTTGGCAATTTTCTTTGTAAAAGGATTTAATTCCTTATATTAAGCCAAAATTTAGGGAGGGGGCATTTAGAGGAAGTTTGTAAAAGGCTTAGTTAGTGGCACATTTTTTGGCACTTTTTTTGGCTAAAAGTTTGGGATTTTGGAAGGACTTAGGTTTTCGGATTTGAGGCATAGAGTGGATATAAAATTGATTTTGAGGATCAATTACGGGTTGCAGATTTTGGAGAGAGGGCATATAGTGAACATATCATTCCTAAGTGCTTTGAAGGCCATTTTTGTAATCATTTTGTCATATTTTTGAAGGAATGAACCAGATATTTTGACTCATATTTGTGAATTTGTTTTGATATTGGATCATCTTTTCATCTTTTCTAACAAGTGTCAAATCATTTATTATCTAAAGGAAGTGAGTAGATTCCTATTCCTTCTCAAGATAATCAATTGCTCCAAGGCCTTGTATGAGAAATGTATGTTTGTTAATTATCCAAGTTGTTTGTGGTAAAACCCTGATAGCATGCATTTATTAACCTATATGTTGAGCAAAGATTCAAAGTGTTAAGATCTTCATTTGTGAGTTAGGATTGAAGTTTCATGTTTTTGTAAAGTCTGAAGTATTCATTGGTGTATCACCCTAATATTTTAGTTATAGTATTATTTTCCCTTTTCCTAGCAAATTGCAAATCAGGTTAAGTGATATTCCATATTTTATAGGAACCGGCCTAGAATCCGGAGATTCCTCTTCATTCATAGTCTACCCACAGCTAGGAGAGGTTTCCATTGTTAGGATAGAATTGTTGTTTTGCCTTAATGCCTGATTTAGGGTAACAATTCTAAGCATGAACAGTTTTTGGCATGCCCGGTGGGACAATGAACCGCTTCTCAGTTCTGAGCTGTTAGATTTATGAATTGTTTCAAATTTTAGTTGCAACTCTAAGAGTGGATTTTAATGAGCAGAACTCCAACAAGATCAAATAAGGAAGGTTTTGTGTATCAAGAGTTAAAACCAAGTAGAAGGGGAAGATCATCTAGAGGTGTAAGAACATCACATGATCCAAGAGGTACTTCTTTGAATTCAGATTTCTCATCATTTGATAATCCTATTTTCAAAAACCAAGTTGCAAATTCAAAAGAACTCGAGGTTATCATTGAGGAGCTCAATCTTCCTGAGGATCTAGATGTTCCTAATCATACCGGATCAGAATTTCCAAGTATTGAAAATTTATCTATACATAATTCTGTTCTCAGAGCATCTGTAAGTGGTACTGCAGTAACTCCCCAGAATCTAAAGACTTGTCAAAGGAAGGTAGTTCAGCCTACTCAAACTTTTGTTACACCAGCTATTCAGCAGCAAGCTCCTCCACATCAAGCAATGGCTAGGAATTTTCCATTTGTTACATTCAATCAAGGCAGTCCTTTGAGGATTGCAAATCATAATAATGTCCCATTAGCTGTTCTTAAAGCCTTGCCATCATTTACCGGAGAAGGACCAGTAACAGCCATTGAACACATCATAGATGTTGCAACTCTTTGCAATGTTCATCATGTTTCAGAAGAAGACGTGGCTTTGAAGCTGTTGGCTACTTCACTCAAGGGTAAAGCCCTTGATTGGTTCAAAACCCTTCCGGTAGATTCTATTTCTACTTGGGATGCCCTAGGTGAAAGGTTGTCTAATTTTTTTGAGGACAAATATGATAACTTGTCTCTTGTGGAACAATTAACTACAATCAAGAGAGTCCCACAAGAGGAGATGAGTGATTTTAATCTTCATTTTCAGAAGACTTGGAATTGGATCCCTGTATTGGTAAGACCTTCAGCTAAATACGTATTTTTATATTATTTGAAGAGTCTAAATAGTGATATCTCTGTAATGATTCAATCTATGGGAGGTAATACTTTACCTCAAGCTTTTGATACTACTATTAGGGAAGAGAATAGTCTTATCCAGGCAGGAAAGATAGCTCCTAGGCCTCCTATGCCTTTCTTTCCTAATATACAATCTAATATGCCATTGGTAGTTCCACCATTATTTGATGTCCCATCTTATAAACCTTTAGAAATAGCTCCTACCGCTCCTCTGAATGAATTACAGACTATTAAGGACAGTTAGCAAAAAATTGAAAATCTGCTGCAATCTTTTGGTAATGATTTAGTGGCCCTTAAGAGGAATCAAGCTCAGGCAAACCCTGCTATTCAAAATCAGTTTGCTGGTTCTTCTACACAATATCCTAGCCAACCTAATTTTCAGGCTAATAGGCAGCAATTTCAAGGAAATACTAATGCAAACAGGCAGAATTGGAATATGAGACCAAATAGACAGTATAATCCAGCACCTCTTAATATTGTTAGGGATATTGTGCCTACTCA
Source organism: Chamaecyparis obtusa (assembly GCA_027943335.1). NCBI lineage: Eukaryota > Viridiplantae > Streptophyta > Pinopsida > Cupressales > Cupressaceae > Chamaecyparis > Chamaecyparis obtusa. The sequence continues at coordinate 1,883,495 of BSBK01001958.1, forward strand.
AAATAACATTGCTACTGACTGGTGTTTTCCATGCAATGAGCCACATGATCAGTCTACATGTTCTAATGGAATTCTTAACCAAGCTCTCATGGTACAAAATTCAATGAATTCATAGCAGAATGTGTCTGTTGAAGAGGTCCAAAATCAATCAGACCAAAGTGCTACAGATACTGGATTCTTAAACTAGCAAGAGGAAGAATTTTGTGGACTTAATGAAGATTCATCAATTGCAGCAAATACAAGAGCAAAAAAGAGAGCCCTTGAGGTTGATCAATCTGCTAGGAATGTTACTTCTCCACCAGTTTCTATTTTAAAGAATCTGTCAGCTTCCACTAATAAAGATCAAACTCAAAGGAATGTTGATCAGAGTTCTCCTAGATCAGCACATAAGGTACAATTTACTGTTCCATTCAATATTGTTGATACAATGAAAAAGACAAATGTTACTTTGTTTGCATGGGAAACCTTGTCTATTCCAGGACAGATTGAAATTTTAAAAGAAGAATTGTCCAAACTGGCAATTAACTCACTGCAAACAGTACAGCAGTCACCAAGTGTGGTCCTTTCCTTGTTCTAACAATGTGGCTGAATATGAGAGTTTGATCCAGGGATTAGAGTGGACAAGATTGAGAGGTATTAAGTGTCTGAGAGCATTTGGTGATAGTGAGCTTATTGTTAATCAGGTGAGAGGCATCAATACTATTAAAAATGATTTGCTTAAGATGTATAAATCTAGAGTTTATGATATTCTAGATGAATTTGATGCTTTCAACCTGATTTCAATTCCTAGAAGGGAAAATATACATGCTGATAGGTTGGCTAGTATTGGTGCTCATATTGCAATAACAAAAAATAAAGGACTGATTTCAGATCAGTCACATATTAAGATAATTATTAGGCCATCCATTCTGAATAATGACACTTACTGGCAAGTTTTCAATACTGATGAACATATCCTAAGTTTTTTGACAGAAACAGATGGTTTTTCAACTTCAAGAGATAACAAAAACATTCAACAGATGGAAGACCAGATTATTCAATTGAAAACTAATAAGCTACCAAAGGGTTTAGTCAACTTGGAATCAACTTTTAATTCTGATGATCAGTTTAGGAAGGGTAAAACCAGCTTGCTGATTAAAGAAGATCATTATGAAGAAGTGGAAATTTTCAGAGATAAGCGGTTGAAGGTTGGTAAAATAAATTCTCCTGAAGAAAAAGAATTGTTTATTGATCTTTTTAGAGAGTATAATGATGTTTTTGCATGGGATTACTTTGATCTAAAGGGTTTTGATACTATAGAATTGGAGCCTAATGCTAGGCCAATTAGACAAAAGCAAAGACCTATAAACCCCAAATTAGAGCCATTAATGTTAAAAGAGCTAAGAAAACTCCTAGATGGTGGTATTATATTTCCTATTAAGCACACATCTTGGGTTTCTAACTTAGTTCCAGTAAGGAAGAAGAACAGAGAGATAAGACTTTGTGTAGACTTTAGAGACCTTAATAGGGCATCTCTGAAAGATAGACACCCTCTTCCTTCCATGGAACAGATTTTACAATATGCTTCAGGTTCTGAGAGATTCTCACTCTTAGATGGATATTCTGGTTATAACCAGATTTTAGTCAAAGAATCTGATCAGTTTAAAATAGCTTTTACAACTAAATGGGGTACAATGGCTTACAAAAGAATGTCATTTGGGTTATCGAATGCTAGAGCTACTTTTCAGAAAGCAATGGACATGGCTTTCAAGAATTTAATGTATAAATTTGTTCTAGTATACCTAGATGATGTGACAATTTACAGCAAGATTGCAAATCAGCACATTGATCATTTGAGACAGATATTACAAAAATGTAGAGAATTCAGAATTTCTTTAAATCCTAAGAAATTCGTGTTTGCAGTTCATGAGGGAAAACTCTTAGGATATCAGGTGTCTAAGGAGGGAACCACAGTAGATCCTGAAAGAATTGATGCAATTCTTGAGCTTTCATTGCCTAAACACAAGAAAGGATTGCAAAGTTTTATTGGGAGAATTAATTTTGTAAGGAGGTTTATCCTTGATATTGCAAACCTACTAAAACCATTGACCACAATGCTTAAAAAAGATATTCCTTTCAGCTGGACTGATGAAGGAAAAAAGAATTTTGAATTGATAAAATAGGCTTTGTCTTCAGCCCCTACTCTTGTTAATCTTGATTTTACTAAATATTTTATTTTATATGCCTATGGTGGTTCTGATACTATTTTAGCTATGTTGGTTCAAAAGAATGATAAAAAATAAGAGCAGCCAGTTGCTTTTTTTAGCAAAGGTATGGATGACTATGAGAAAAGATACACTTTTATTGAAAAACATGTACTAGTTGTTATTAAAGCTTTGAAGAAGTTTAAGCATTTAATTTCTAGAAATAAGGTGCACTTAATGGTTGCTCATCCTAGTATCAAAGAGTTTTTGTTGAACAAGGATGTTAATGAAAAAAGGGCTAGTTGGATAACAAGGGTTATGGAGTATGATGTACAGATTCACGTAACTAAATTGATTAGAGGCAAGGGCCTTTATGCTCAAATGGCAGAAAAGGAAGAACAGATTGAAGCTTCTAAAGAATCTAAAATTTTTCAAGGTGATATGGTATTATTCAATGATCCTATGACTTGGTTGTCTGATATGACCAAATTCTTGCAAACTGGACAATGCCCAAATAATCTTGATAAGGAAAAAAGGAGGTACTACAGGTTACAATCTATTCCCTATGTTCTTATTGATGGTGTTCTATATAGAAAAGACTATTCTGGAATGTTTCTTAAATGTATTGATTCACTAGATCAAGGCAGAATTTTATCTGAGTTTCATGATGGATCTTGTGGAGGGCATTTCAGTCCTAAAACTATAGCCTAGAAAATACTAAGGGCAGGCTATTATTGGCTTGATTTATTTAAGGATGCTCATGTTTGGGCCATAAAATATCATAAATGTGCACTTTTTGCAGGTAAACAAAGGCTGGCAGCACTTCTATTAAAACCAATTGTGGTTGATCAACCATTTGCTAAGTGGGGTATGGACTTTATTGGTCCAATCAACCTTAATTCTAGTGCAGGTCATAAATGGATTTTAACTACTACTGATTACTTTAAAAGATGGACTGAAGTTGTTGCACTAAAGGAGGCTTCTGGACCTGTTGTGTTAAATTTTTATGAAGATATTACAACCAGGTTTGGAGTTCCTCAATCAATTATTTCTGATAATGCTATGGCTTTCATTGGTTTAGCTATTACAGAATGGGCTGTGAAGAATGAGATTTATTTAAACACTTCTTCTAACTATTATCTGCAGGGTAATGGTCTTGCAGAATCTACAAACAAAAATCTAATTAGAATTATCAAAAAAACTCTGTAGGAAAATAAGAGAGATTGGCATTCTAAATTAAAGGCAGCCTTATGGTTGGATAGGATTACACCTAAACAAGTAATTGGGAATTCCCCTTATGTCTTGGTTTATGGTAAAGAGGCCAGATTGCTAGTTTCCACTGAATTTCCAACCTTGTAGCTGGCTGAGCAAATGTTATTATTTGGAGAAGAGGATCCTCTTAAACTGAGGTATGCTGATTTGTTACAGCTTGAAGAGGAAAGGAGAAAAGCATTGGACACAATGGAACTTAAGCAAGCACAAACTAAAAGATCTTTTGACAGGAAAGCTAAGTTCAGAGAATTTAAGGAGATTTAGTACTCAAGTGGGATGTGCTAAAGAGCAAGTCAGGGCAGCATGATAAGTTTGATAATTTTTGGTCAGGCCCTTTTGTTATAACAGCTTGTAAGGACAACAATGCTTTTCAGTTGTCCACAACTGAAGGGGAAGAATTGCAAATTCCATTTAATGGAATACACCTCAAGCTTTGCTTTGAGGGTTAGGTTTGTTTCAGTTTTTTTTTCATTTCAATAAGTGTTGTCCAAGCACTAGGTCATTAGGTTGCATTGAGTCTAGTTTAGATGAATTTTCATTTTAATAAAGGTTACATTCATGGTTTAGTTTTCCTAAATTTTGTTGCCCTATGATAAACCTACAGGTCATGTCTAGCAGGCAGACATCCAGCAAAAGTCACCACAATTGTTACTCAAAAATCCAGCATACAATACAATAAGCATAAGTAGGAAAAGGTTGCATTTTTTTGTCTAATTAACACTACCTTGTAGGTTTTGTTATTTTACATGTCCTCATCGCATTCATTCTAGATGTCATTATTGTACTCTAAGTATTGATTATAATTCCAAAAAAAAATTCCAAAAAATTCATAAATAATCATTACATTGTGCTTTCAAACTGAATGTGATATACAAATGTCCTTTCTTGTTCCATGTTTCATCAATAAATAGAGTACATTGCAGAATTGAAAGAAAGACTGAAGTATGGAATAGGGGTCCCATGCATTTCCTTTTGTATTGGTTTGTGTCAGCTGGTTGTCTACTAGGTCTCTGCATTTAGGTCTTCATGAGTCTGAGTCTCCATCTGCATCTAGGTCTTTAGGGTTTCATATCTGTATGAGAAAGAAAAATATGGTTAGATCCTGTTGGATCTAAGCAATACATGAGAAATGAATAACATATTGTAGCAATCAAGTTTTCAATACTACATATCAATCTGGAAAATTAAATGAAATAAGGAAATGTACACTGACACTCACTGCAAGGTAGTGTTAAAGGGACTTGTTTCTGACATGAAACCTTTTACTACTAATGATTATTGTGGTGTATGTTGTCCTTTTTATTAACCAGGTGTCTAAATTAAAGGGACTTAGTATGTTTCAAACTGAGAAACCTTTTTCAGATAATGTATTTCATAACGATGTCATTTTAGAGCTTAATAGATTATCTTGCAGATAACAGCTGACTGGTTTTCATATTCAGTCATTGTCAAAGATGTAGATCAAGTTGGTTTTCCATGATAAGAGTGTTACAGGAAGTGCCAATGATTGCCAACTTTCCAGTTCAAGATACAAATAGTGCTACATAAATACTAGTACAAATATGTCCTTACTGTTCCAAGGTACATTTTCAAATCATAAACATATTTGTTGCTGAATACAAAAGAGTGCTTCAAGATTAAGCCATAAAATCATAAAATGTCTACAGTTTGTTTTTATTGAGTGTCACGAACCCGTGTTCGAACCTCATTAGTTAACATTTTGATGTTTTTGAATGTCATGAGCCCATGCTCGAACTTCATTAACAGTAAACAAACATTTTCATCTTTTTGTACTTATCATATTAAGTGCAGATTCAGCAGCAATGAGAATTGTATACAATGGACAAAGCTATAGGATGCAAGCTGAACAAGCTGTGGAAAATCTGTTAAATCAAGTTCTAGTAGCTATATGTTTTATGCAGAGTAATTTTTTAAAAGCTAATCAAAAAAGAGCAGTTATCTGATCTTTCCAGATTCTCAGTCAAAATTCGGGTTCCATTTTATGTTGTCACAGTCATATGCTGAAAAAGAGACCAAATTTAACACTACTGTGCACAGTGAATTTAGATGTCCACACAAGGCTGGAATATGTGAACTTAACATACAAAGAGCTTCATGTTATATAAACTGAGTTCATTCTCATTCAATGAAATCGAGCTTTCAAAGAAAAAGTGTAAAAGTCACTTTCAAATAAGACCCACAAGCTACATACTGGTCTTCCGGTTATCAAAAGGTATGAAGGATTATTTTTCTTTGGTAAATTGAAGTACCCAGTATATTAGTAACAGTCATGGCTTTATGTGCCAAATGAAGATAATCTATAGTGGGTGTCGTAACTGTTACTAATTTACAATTGTGAGGCTCACGGTTCTATGTGAATCAAAGTATGGAAACTGCGACTATAGCACATGATGAATATGATTGTTAATATCAGTAACAGTCAAAGCTGTGAATTTTAAGAAAACAATAGTGGGTGTCGTGAGTGATAGTATAGAGCTCGCAGTGTGTGCATCAAATGAAAAATTCTAGTCACGCAATACCAACAGCGGCCGCTAACAAGGTGAGCTTCAAGTTCAAATAGTGGAGCAAGAAATAAATAAACACTAGTCGTATGATTGTTAGCATCCAATAGTCAAGCCGTGATTGCAATAAATAAAGTTTGAGTTCACAAGTTGAACTCATCAAATGAAGGTGACCTACAGTTAGAACCCGTAACTGTTGCTAGTTTTACAAAATGAAGCTCATAGTTTTACAACAGTCACAAGTGGTTGTACATGGTAGAGATGATTCACAGTTGCAAATAAAAATTATTTTGAACAGTTTCGGGTTCATTAGATTCGAACCCATATATGGTTTGCAAAAAAATAAACCAACAGTCAAGCCCAGGTGTGAAATATGTGGAGCCCATGAAAATAAAATACAGATCAATAGTATGAACAACGAATCAAAGCCATGAAGCCACGGATAAGTCACAGTCCGTAAAAATACAAGTGCAAACAAATAAAAGCTCTGAGGAAGGCATGTTGAAGTTTTACAAAATGAAGCAAGATACATATCAAGTCACGACTGTGACTTCTTCATGGCTTCATAGTTAAACAACAGCCATCTATTGAAAACAATAGCAAAGATGTATATATAACAAAAAAAGAGGTCATAACTTATGTTGTGTTAAAGTTATAACTTCATGATATTTATGTCAGAAAATGAGCTTCGTATGATAAACATAGAGTTCTTAAGTAAACTTACAGTTCGTTGAACTTGAGTTAGCAATTCAATGTCGAGTTCCCTGTTTAAGATACAGTCAGTGAAGAAGGAGTTGTGATCTTCAGTATAGCAAGGCTCGAGTTCAACAATGGAGTCCTTTCACAGTCAAACAAAGTTCCTTCAAGCAATTTTCGAAGGCTTCTGCATGTTAGGGTTTCATTTCCATTAAGCTTCTTTGTGAAGAATGAAGAAAACACAAGTGCCGAGATCAAAATGTGAATAACTATTTGGAGTCCGCCAAGCAATTCAATGCCTTCAATGCATGTCATTTTTTTGCAGAGCCTCGAAAATTGCTCATAGTACCACCTTGCATTCTTATCTCCTTGATTTTTGCATCGCATTGCAAGTGGATGAGAAGTCATGTCAACTTTCCCACATTGCATATAGTTTACACTTAGATTCCTTTATCTAAGTTAGGAGATGAGGGTAGGTTAGTTAATATTAGATTTTTATTTAATATTAATTTCTTTTCTTAATTTTGGCAATTTTCTTTGTAAAAGGATTTAATTCCTTATATTAAGCCAAAATTTAGGGAGGGGGCATTTAGAGGAAGTTTGTAAAAGGCTTAGTTAGTGGCACATTTTTTGGCTAAAAATTTAGGATTTTGGAAGGACTTAGGTTTTCGGATTTGAGGCATAGAGTGGATATAAAATTGATTTTTGAGGATCAATTAAGGGTTACAGATTTTGGAGAGAGGGCATATAGTGAACATATCATTCCTAAGTGCTTTGAAGGCCATTTTTGTAATCATTTTGTCAGATTTTTGAAGGAATGAACCAAATATTTTGACTCATATTTGTGAATTTGTTTCGATATTGGATCTTGTTTTCATCTTTTCTAACAAGTGTCAAATCATTTATTATCTAAAGGAAGTGAGTAGATTCCTATTCCTTCTCAAGATAATCAATTGCTCCAAGGCCTTGTATGAGAAATGTATGTTTGTTAATTATCCAAGTTGTTTGTGGTAAAACCCTGATAGCATGCATTTATTAACCTATATGTTGAACAAAGATTCAGAGTGTTAAGATCTTCATTTGTGAGTCAGGATTGAAGTTTCATGTTTTTGTAAATTCTGAAGTATTCATTGGTGTATCACCCTAATGTTTTAGTTATAGTATTATTTTCTCTTTTCCCAGCAAATTGCAGATCAAGTTAAGTGATATTCCATATTTTATAGGAACCGGCCTAGAATCCAGAGATTCCTCTTCATTCATAGTCTACCCACAGCTAGGAGAGGTTTCCATTGTTAGGATAGAATTGTTGTTTTGCCTTAATGCCTGATTTAGGGTAACAATTCTAAGCCTGAACAGTAATCATATCACCTGTTGTTACATTTTAACCATTGTAATCAGATAAAATCTATTAACCGAGTGGACTTGAAAGTCTTATTATGTCATTCATAGAATGTACATTGTTATCCTGTCAACCCCATAGTGAATTTTGGTTCGACGATAACTGTTAGTGTTAAATCCTCTAACAAGGTCACACCTTACAGTGTGTTGTGTAACCTTTAACAGGGTTGGCTCTTCACCGAGCTCACTTTAGAAGAGTGAAAAGTTTTTGGGTTACCGATCCTAGGTGGTTTTTTCCTTTATAGGGTTTCCATGTTAAATCTCTTGTGTTATGTGTTTATGTGGTGATTGTTTGGATATCATATTTTACATATTGCATATTTGATTTGGTCAGTAATCTCTATGAGCAATTAACTGGTAATCGGTAAAAGCACAAACAGATTAGTATTTTATGTTTACCGAGCTGTAGAATTAGCTAAATTTGTTTTGTGATATACATTTTGTATTTGGGACTGTGGATAACTGATTCACCCCCCTCTCAGTTATTCTAACACCAAGACCATGTCTTGATTACCAAAATATCTGAACAAACCGGTGGATGAAACTAGATAGAACATGTCCATAATATGATACCAAAACCATCTGATGAACAAAACCATTATCTAGATATTAGAAAAACCTAGAGGAACACTGAAAGCATACAAATCATTGGAAACCAATAGACAACTTCATACAACACTGCTAACTGAAAGCATACGAGTGTACCAAAACATGTATTTCATGAGTAGAACCAAGTACTATTTCCATGGAACACAAAAAATGTCCATACTGATCTTTTCCTATGAATGAATGAAACCTTTGATACTTTAACTAATATCCAATAGGTTCATAACCAAAATTTCCAACAACTAACCGATACCGCCAAGATGTCGGTATGAAGGTTTTGAAATTAATGACAACAATACCAATAACAACTCAATATGTATAACATGAGAGAGGAAGGGGTGTTGGAAATCACAAGAGTATAAGTGAAGAAAGTGGCATACCCAGACCCCCATATGGAAAAGGAGAGGTTGTGAGAAGCTAAGGATGACATTGAGAGGGAAATGATGGAGGAGTAAAGGGAAAAAAATGACACTTTTCTACATGCAAAGGTTGAGCAGAATCTTCTAAGACAAGTATTGCAGACAAAAGTGCCAATAAATATTAAAGACCTTCTAGAGACTATGCCATGACTGGGGGCGACTATTACAAGTGTCATAAATATACATATCTGTACAATGGCACTCCACATGGATATTCTAGCCAACTCTTTGGCAAACCCAATGTTACTAGCGGTGAACAGTGGAAGGCACCCCATGATAGTGGAAATGGGTATATTGGGAAAAATATTCACCAACACCATTTTGGATGGAGGATCATGGGTGAACTTACTATTAGAAGAAACGTGGAATAAATTGAGGAAGCTGACACTATGGCCATCAACATTCAATCTCATGGGGGATGACCAGTACATCATCAAGTTGATCAGAACCCTAATGGCACAAAAGGTAACTATTGATACACAACCCTCATTCTGGATTTTGTAGTAATTCCCCTAGAGAAGAAAGGATACAATGCGATCCTCGAGAGAGGGTGGCTCATCAATGCAAAAGTAAAGAACAAATGGAAGAGAAATACGCTATCCATGGAGAGTGGAGGGTGAAGATTTTTTATTTACCTAAAAACAAAAATGATGAGTGAGGAGTTGGCATCATCCTTGGGATTAGATTCAAAGGGAGAGCCTACTAGAATAGATGAAGGCAGACAGTGGATGGAATAGAACAATGAAGTCATACTACAATTGGAAGGTTTTTCAGAAGATGAGGTGGGATTTTTGAGCAATATCTTCCACTAGAAAATGGAGGATTATGAGATCTTCTATCAAGAATGTAATATGGTGTAGTTAGAAGAAGAGTCGAGGGATAAAGACATGTTTTTTCCTGAGTATGGAGAGTATATAGAAGGGGTGGAGTGATTTATTGAGACTCCTATGCATCAATTTGACAAGGACAAACCCATACAGTATGAGGACCCTAAACTTAAAGAGACAAACCTGGGTAATGAATTAAGTCCAAGGAATATACTAGTCAATGATGATTGGAATATAGTGTTGAAGGTTGGAACCTTCAAGATTTTTATGGAGTATAGGGATGTATTTTATTGGATGTATAAGGACTTAAATGGGTACCCCCAGAACTATGTGTTCATAAGATTCCACTTGTACTAGGAACCCAGCTAGTGTAGAAGAGGTCGTATTGTATGAACAAGAATTATGCAGTGCAAATGAATGATGAGATAGAATGATGTTGGAAGCAAGCATCATATTCTGGGTGTAGACAAGTGAGTGGGTATCACCTATTGTGATATCATTAAAAGGGAGGAAAATTAAATTCACATTTGTGTGGATTTTTAGTGTCTAAATGTGGTCACCATCAAAGGACCCATTCCCAATACCCTTCACAGATAGTATCCTTGAGAAGGTGGCAGGACATGAAATGTACTCCATGGATGAATTTTTGGGGTACAACCAAATCTCTATTGTGGAAGAGGACAAATTGAAAACCATATTTGTGGTTGAAGACAACATATATGCTTATAATTAAATATCGTTTGGGTTTTTAAAATCCCTCACCGCCTTCAAAAGGATAATCCTACATATCTTTGACAATATGTCCATAGGGAACTTAAAGGCATTTTTAGATGAATGGTCCATCTACAATGGAAAAGATACCCATTTTGTGGCCTTAAGGGAATGTATGGAATGGTGTCGAAAATCCCAACTAGCATTGAATCCAAAGAAATGTCAATTTATGGTGTCTCAAAGGAAACTGCTTAGCCATATTATGTGCAAGGTTTGATTGAAGACAGATCCAAACAATGTGAGAGTATTCATTGAGATGGAACCCCCGGTGGATGTATTATCTAGACCCTATATTTCCTACCCTCTTAACAAGTTCACACAGAAGGAAGATTCCTATGCATGGGATACGACACAAGGAGAGGCCTTTGAGGAACTCAATATGAGACTAGTGGCTACACCTACCATAGCACACCCAAATTGGGACAAATAATTCCACATACATGTGGACACATCCAATTATGCTATCGGTGCCACATTGGTACAGGTGGGAGAGCATGGGTTAGATCACCCCATCTATGTTGTGATTCAATTATTATCAAAATAAAAAAGAAACTATAGTACTATAAAGAGGAAATCCCTCGGGATGGTCTATGTTCTACAAAAGTTACAACACTATCTAATGGTAACTTTGTTCACATTCTATATGGACAACTAGGTGTTAATGTACCCGTTGAATAAACCCATCATTCAAGGGATGGTCAATAGGTGGCTACTCCTACTCCAATAATTTACCTTTACAATCATTATACAACCAGGGAGAAGCCATATAATTGTTGATAATCTATCACAGATCAAGTTTGCAAAGTTTCTAAAAGGAGTGGCAATGACTTTCCTGACACTCACAATTTCCATATAGTTGAACTATCATTATGTTACACCAACATCGGGGAGTATCTGTCAGCTTTTTTATTCTCAAGGGACATGCTGCCAAAAGAGAGAAGGAAGTTGGTCCTTAGAAGCCATCCATTTAAGTTTATTAACAGGTTTCTATATAAAATGGAACCTGATTAAGTTTTGAGGAGATGTGTAATGGAGGAGGAGATTATAAGGGTGTTGAGAGAGGCACGCAAAGGACCCATAAGATGCCACATGGGACCAAACATCAGAAATTGAAAGGTGTTTCTTGTAGGATTATGGTATCCCACACTCTACAATGATGCTCATGAATGGGTCGTAGGGTGCAAAACCTGTCAGGAGGAAAGAAAACCACTTAAGAGAGACTTTATGCCCCTAAATCCCTCGCATGCACAAGATTGCTTGAGCAGTGGGGATTGGAATTTATAAATCCATTGAAGAAAACTTGTGCATGGAGGTGTTTGTACATCATGGTGGTGAAATAGTATCTAAATAAGTGGGTTGAAGCACAAGCACTACTAGACAATTCACCCTTGAGAACGACAAGATTTATATATGAGAAAATTATCACTTGGTATGGAATTCCAATCCAACTGACCATAAATTGAGGAGGATATTTTGTGAACCATGTGGTTAAATCCTAACAACTAAGTTCAAAATATTTCACTCCTTGTTGATCCTTCACTACCTAAGAGTGAATGGGAAACCAGAGGCTATGAATAAGATATTAGTCTTGGTCATATACAAGTCATGTGTTGTTGAACAAGAGGGTTGGGAGGAAAGGTTTCTATTTGTATTATGGGTCTATCGAACCACATACAAGGTCATAATAGGCTAGACACCCTTCTAGTTGATGTATGACCAGGAGGCAATCATACCTGCTAAGTTCATGGTACCTGGTCTACATATAGCCATCGATAATTAGTTTGGCGATGTAGAAAGCCTATAAGAAAGGTTGTACACATTGGAAAATGTGAATGAGAAAAGGATAATGACCTAGAGGGCAATGAAGGTAGCCCAAAAAAGTAAAAAATGGTGACATGATAAATACATTCGTCATATGAAGTTCATCCCAGGTTAGGTGGTTTTAAAGTATAATGGTTGCAATGAAGTAAAGTCAGATAAGTTCAAAGTTAGTTGCCTCGGTCCTTATTAAATTCAAGAAGTTGGAGAAAATGGAGTGATAAAGTTGGTTATCCAGTCTAAGAACTGGTGAAGGGGTCTAAATTGAATCTATATCACGAAATGAGGCAATAGGATGACCTAGTTCAGGTGGGAAGGCCAAATCAAACTGGATGACTTTAGTAGGTAATAATTAAATTAATTTTCAAAAATAAAAATAAATAAATAATTAAAATTTAAAATTTAAAAAAATAGAGAACTCACCATAACATGGTCTTATAAAATACCATGCGATAGAATAGACACCATACTCGATTCAAAGGGGGAAGCAAAGACTGTATGGATACACCAGGAACATGAACACACAAGCATAGTCTATATAGAGAACCAATATGAAATAACATTTGACTATACAAAGTTGGTAAGTGGGAAGAGACAAGTGTTGTAAAGGCAAGGATTGAGAAGATGTACGAGGAAGGGTTGAGAGGTTGTACATGGCTTTTAGGAATAGGATGAGCGACCGTACAACATGATTTTGAGTAGAGGTTGAGAGGTAAACAAGTACCACATACAAAATGCACACAACTTGAGACCATATCATAAGAGAACAATGACTGTATGGTGCAGAGGGTTTGTATGACCTAGTAGAAATGCCTTCAACATTGTATTTATTGACTTTGCATAATGATAAGTAGGTCAATAGATCTTACCAAAAAAGTGGAAAAAGACTAACAAAAATGGTTGCAAGATTTATCGAGGAACCAATTATTATAACATGAGAATGTGTCACACTCATGAAACACACATGTTATGATGGAAAAAGGGAATATTGGTTGAACACTACCATCGAGTTTCATGCAATATGGATACAAGAAACACTGCAAAGGGAAGGAAAATACAGGCCAAGATTCAGGATCAGAAGGATGACCAGGAGAAGGTGACAGTCGACGCCATCACATTTGAGGACTTGAGTGGTACTAAATGTTTCACATGGTGGAAGGAGACAACAAACAATCACTTGATCAAAGAATCCCTTCGGCATGCAGGAGTTCACTCAGCCATTTATATGTCAATGTTCCACATTCAGGAGTTTGAGACACCTCTCAGAGCCATAATTTCTACATATGATGGATATGAATGGGAATCCATCTTTGAGAACTAGCATAACACAATCACAATTTCATTCTTATCTCATGCATTCACTTAGGTGTTTGGCATTCTAGGACAGGATTGAAAGATTGATAAATCGGCCATGAAGTTGACTTTCGAGCTAAAGCAAAACCTCCTATGTTTGGTGTACTAAGGCGATTTGACATCGACCTAATGGGAGAGTGTGGCACATGAAAGCAAGAGGTGAGACTTGAAGTAATCATTTATTATATCAAGGGAATAGCGATGTTTTCTATACGTCACGAAGAGATGGATGATAGGAGCTAGCCAAGCTTCAGATACCGTACTACAACTTCTCATTTTGATGAATGGATTACACAATGACATGGTGTATGATTGGGCATCCATGCTATTCAAGCAAATTCATGAGTTTTTGAAATTACAACACAAAACCTTCTACATGCCCTATCATGTTATTTGGATTTTATTGGATGTTGTGTGGATGTAGGTGCCTCCCAACTAGTATGCCCATTTGTAGCTACAGAGCCATGTGAACCCTTCCTGGCTGCCCATATTTTACTAGATTCACTTAAACACTTTTACACTCAGTAGTGATGTTCAACCCAAAAGGAAGCATTGGCACCAGGTAGTTGCATTAAAGAATAAGATAGGGACAGTTAAGGAGGGAGACACCAGCGGGGAGGATTTAGGGGATACCTCTTCGAGGGTTAGTGGAAGAAGTGATACTTTTTATATGGTGAGACAAAGGGGGATAGGGTTCGTACTAAGGGAGATGCATTGGATGGAGAGGAGGAAGCTGAGGGTATTATAGGAGTCACACCATAGGGTACTACACCTTCAGTTTGTGTTGTGCCATCAAGTTGTGTCACACCCTTGGGTGTAATTACACCAATAGGTACGTGAGTTGTCTTTTTTGTAGCCTTACTACAAGCTAGAATTCATTTAGCTCCACCTACTATTTCAAGTATGATTGTTGGAGCCATACTTGTGTCAAGGTTTGTGCAATTGTAGACACCACTTACCTTGAAACCTCCTATTGAAAATAGAGCAATTAAGCATGTGGAGCTAGTAGTTGAGGTCATGGAGCAGCCAAGAGAAACTCAAGATATTCCCAAAGATGTGGAAGTTGACTCTGTTAACAATTAATAGCTATGATTAGATAATTTTATATTAATATTCTATATTAATATATATATACTTGATAATATTACATATTTATGTATATCTAATATTATCAATATACTTATATATATATATATATATATATATATATATATATATATATATATATATATATATATATATATATATATATATATATATATATATATATATATATATATATATATATATATATATATATATATATATATATATATATATATATATATATATATATATATATATATATATATATATATAATAATATAACTAAGCCTTATATATATATCGATCTGCACTATTGATGTGATATGATATTATCATATCAATAATACATATTGTTAATATGTATTATTGATACGATAATACATACCAATTAATATCGACTGCTATACCAAGTACCGACTATGATATATATCGGATGCCATATTGACTGTTATGCATATCGGCCACCATACTGACTATTATATATATATATATATATATCGGATATCGTATGCAATATGTTATATGATTGTTAATTCATATAACATACTGCACGGTATACATATCTTACAATATGTATATCGTGCAGTATGTTACTCGTGGCTTATATAATACAAAAACATACGATACTGCACTTTACATATATCGTAGTTACAATATATGTAAAGTGCAGTCTTTAATATTCGATTATCGGTAAAGGTAATTTGTTATGAAAGGGCATCGGTATTGAAGGGACGTGACTCATTTATGAGTCACGTCTCCTTCTATGTGCAAAGACATATATATATTGATAAATATTTTTGTATTTGAGATGAATTATATACAGCAGGTCTGAATAAGGATTATCATATACAAAAATCAAGAAAAATAATAATATAAAACTAAAGTTTATTGTAATTTCACATGGTATCAGAGCTAAGGTTCTGAAATTTAAAGAAATTTAATAAACTTAAGATATTATAAAATGGCAAACATGATCAGATTTGAGGACAGACTTGCAGGGGCTGATAACTTCCAATCATGGAAGATAAGAATCATAATGCTGCTAAAAGAGAATAAAGTTGAAACTTTTATTAAACCAGACAAGGTTAAGCCAGAAGCGGAACCCGATCTATCAAATTGGAATGAAGGGAACGACAAAGCCATGAAGATAATTATCGATGGGGTCAGAGATCATATTGTACCAATCCTATCCAAATATGATAAAGCATATGAGATGTACAAGGCATTGGAGAAAACATATGAAATAAATAATGCTAGCAAGAAACTAGCTTTGAAAAGAGAAATGAACCAGATTAGTATGAATAAGAATGAGAAAATAAATGCATACTTTCTAAGGGTATCAGCATTAAGAGATCAACTTTCACTACTAGGCCATGAAATTGATGGAAAGGAACTAGCCTTAATTGCTCTAGATGGACTACCTGAATCTTGGGAAACCTTTGTTGCTGGTATAAGTGCTAGATCCAAGTTTCCAAAATTTGATCGATTAAGAACAGATTGTCTTCAAGAAGAATCAAGGTTAGATAAAAGAGGATTAAAGAAAAAGATCAATGATGAAGAAAATCATGCACTAAATGTAAATACTCACAAGAAGAAGAAATTCAAACATTTCAGAAAGAAGAAATTCAATACGGAGTATCCCAAAAGAGACCTATCTCATGTTAAATGCTTTAGGTGTGACAAACCCGGACATGTTGTAACAAATTGTCCTTACAAGAATCATCAAGCCTCTTTTACCAAATCCAAGAAGAAGCCCAATGAAGAAATCAAGAAGGAGCAATTTGTACTCTACTCTGCACTCTCAAATCAAGTTCCAAACAAGAACATTTGGGTTATTGATAGCGGTTCCTCACGTCACATTACAGGGTTCAAAGAACTACTAGAAACCATGTCAGAAGAATCGGATGAAGAGGTAACCATTGGAGATGACTCCTCTTATCCAGTAAGAGGCATTGGGACATGCACAATCAAACTAAAGACCGGTATCTCAATTCAACTCACAGGAGTCCTATTTGTCCCAGGAATCAAGAGAAACCTTTTATCCATATCGGCACTTGAAGATAATGGGTATAGAGTAACTTTCATGGATGGCAAAGTAAAAGCATGGCCTAAAGGTTTAACCTTCAAACAAGCTAATACCATAGGAAGAAGACAAGGGTGCTTATATGAATTAAATACTGATATAAATCAAGTCTTAGTAAATGACATTTCAAATTTAAATGAAGTATGGCATAGAAGATTAGGACATTTAAATTATAAAACTTTATCTTCTATGGAAAATTTGGTTAATGGATTACCAAAACTTAAACAATATCATTCTGGTGCATGTAAAGGGTGTGCACTAGGCAAAAAAAAAAAAAAACACAAAAGGAACATTTCAAATTAGTGTAAGCAGAACTAATGAGGTTTTAGAATTGATACATTCAGATTTATGTGGACCCATGTTTGTTTCTTCAATAGGAGGCTGCAAATACTATATAATCTTTGTTGATGACTTCTCACGAAAGACCTGGATTTACTTCCTTAAGTACAAAGAATCTGAGGGAGTACTAAGTAAGTTTAAAGACTTCAAATCTATTACTGAAAATCTATCTGGAAAGAAAATTAAAATTTTGAGAACAGACAATGGAAAAGAATACACATCTGAAATATTCAAACAATTTTGTAAAGAGGCTGGGATTAAGAGGGAGTACACCGTACCTTATAATCCACAACAAAATGGGGTAGCTAAAAGAAAGAATAGAACTATTATTGAGGCCACCAAAGCAATGCTTCTTGATCAAAACCTTGATACCTCTCTTTGGGCAGAAGCATCAAATACAGCCGTATACATACAAAATAGATGTCCACACTCACACATTGAAAATAAAACTCCTGAAGAAGCATTCACAGGGACAAAGCCTGATATAAGTAATCTTCGAATATTTGGATGTCCAGTCTACATTCATGTTCCTAAGGAAAAGAGAACAAAGTTAGAACCGTCTGGGAAGAAAGGTATCTTTGTAGGATATAGTGAAACCTCAAAAGCATATCGTATTTATATACCTGGGCAGAACCTTGTTGAATTAAGTAGAGATGTAATATTTGAGGAAGATACAGCTTGCTCTAAAAGTGTAAATTCACAAGAGCAAGAGACTTTTGTTCCATCAAAAGAAAACACTTCACAGGAAACTCAAAAGGAGGACTCTGAGGAAGAAGAAAATGATGAAAATCTATCCACACTAGAAAATCCTAAGAAGAGACCACTTTGGGCCACTAAACTCATAGAAGAAGGAAAGACTCTTGGTGCTCCTCCAGGAACAGTCAGAGAAAGAAAAAGGCCTTCCATATTATCCAGCTATGCAGCACTCATGAGTGAACTCTCTAACTTAGAACCTACAAATGTATCTGATGCAATTCAACAACAAGTATGGAAGGATGCAATGATAGAAGAATATCAATCTATCATAAAGAATGATGTGTGGGATATTGTACCAAGACCAAAATCAAAATCTGTGGTATCATCTAAATGGTTATTCAAAATCAAACATGCAGCTGATGGTAGCATTGAAAAGTACAAAGCAAGATTTGTAGCAAGAGGCTTCTCTCAAAAGGAAGGGATTGACTATGAAGAAACATTTGCTCCTGTTGCACGTTACACATCTATTAGAACAGTTCTAGCCATTGCAGCTGCCAAAGGTTGGAAAGTTCATCAAATGGATGTTAAAACAGCCTTCTTAAATGGAAGTATTGAAGAAGAGGTATACTTAGAACAACCTGAAGGATTTGAGATTCATGATCCTAAAACACATGTATGTAAGTTGAAGAAAGCATTATATGGACTTAAACAAGCCCCCAGAGCTTGGTATGCTAGAATAGACAGCTATCTAACAAAGTTAGGATTTTCCAAAAATGATGCTGATCCAAATCTATACTTCAAGGTAAACAAAGGTGATATGTTGATAATCATATTATATGTTGATGATTTACTGATTACAGGGGAAGACTATTTGATTCAACAATGTAAGAAAGACTTAGCCAAAGAATTTGATATGAAGGACTTAGGTCTTCTACACTACTTTCTTGGTCTAGAAGTTTGGCAGAAATCAAACTGTATTATTTTGAATCAAGGCAAATATACCCTTGATATCTTGAAGAGATTTGGCATGTTGAATTGTAGACCCATGTCTTCACCCATGGAAATAAATTTTCATAAACTAAAGGAAGCAACATCAGAATCTCCTTCTGCAGATATCTCTTTATACAGACAATTAATAGGATCTCTAATGTTCTTAGGGAATACCAGACCTGACATTTGTTTCTCAGTAAACACATTAAGTCAGTTCATGTGTGATCCCAAAGAAATTCACTTCACTGCTGCTACACATGTATTGAGATATCTCCAAGGTACATTAAACTATGGACTCAAGTATGATAGGACAGAATTAAACCTTCATGGGTTCACTGATTCAGATTGGGCTGGAAGTGTGATTGATCGTAAAAGTACCTCAGGATGTTGTTTTAGCTTGGGATCAGCTATGGTGTCTTGGATCAGTAGAAAACAATCTTCAGTAGCTCAAAGCTCTACAGCGGCAGAGTACATTGTAGCTTCAATGGCAGCTAAAGAAGCAGTATGGCTTAGGAAACTACTCAGTGGACTATTTGGTAAAACTCTACCACCAACTACTATCTTCTGTGACAATCAAAGCTGTATCAAGTTATCAGTAAATCCTGTATTTCATGATAGATCAAAGCACATTGAGATTCCTTATCACTATGTTCGTGATATGGCAGAAAGAAAGGTACTCCAGTTGGAATATGTTTGTACAAGAAATCAAACTGCTGATATTCTCACCAAAGCTCTTCCAAAGGTGAAAGTTGATCACTTTAGGAAAACTCTTGGTATGATGGTAATATGATTTTATATATAATATATAAATGTTATTTTATGGGCTCATCCATCCTGTGGACATTTCTAGAGGTGACGACTTCTTAGATAATGAACACTTGTATTTGATTACGAGATGACGATCTTGTAATGTGGTGTTGTTATGGTAAACAGATTATCTGTTAGTGCACATACCATAATGAGGTTATATAAAATATGATATAATGTTATATTTAATATATCCTTGTATCACTATTACTGTGATACAAAATAGGTATCAATTGTTGATTCCTCATATCGTTGTGATATGGAAATAGGTATCAGTTGTTGATTCCTCATATCGTTGTGATATGGAAATAGGTATCAGTTGTTGATTCCTCATATCGTTGTGATATGGAAATAGGTATCAGTTGTTGATTCCTCATATCTTTAGGATATGGAAACTAGGTGTCACAATGCATGGTGATTCCTCATATCTTTAGGATATGGAAACTAGGTGTCACAATGCATGGTGATTCCTCATATCTTTATGATATGGAAACTAGGTGTCACAATGAATGGTGATTCCTCATTTCAAATGAAAATATGATGCTAACATAAAGTGAAAATTATCTTATCTAGCTAAGAGGGAGTGTTAACAATGAATAGCTATGATTAGATAATTTTATATTAATATTCTATATTAATATATATATACTTGATAATATTACATATTTATGTATATCTAATATTATCAATATACTTATATATATATATATATATATATATATATATATATATATATATATATATATATATATATATATATATATATATATAATAATATAACTAAGCCTTATATATATATCGATCTGCACTATTGATGTGATATGATATTATCATATCAATAATACATATTGTTAATATGTATTATTGATACGATAATACATACCAATTAATATCGACTGCTATACCAAGTACCGACTATGATATATATCGGATGCCATATTGACTGTTATGCATATCGGCCACCATACCGACTGTTATATATATATATATATATCGGATATCGTATGCAATATGTTATATGATTGTTAATTCATATAACATACTGCACGGTATACATATCTTACAATATGTATATCGTGCAGTATGTTACCCGTGGCTTATATAATACAAAAACATACGATACTGCACTTTACATATATCGTAGTTACAATATATGTAAAGTGCAGTCTTTAATATTCAATTATCGGTAAAGGTAATTTGTTATGAAAGGGCATCGGTATTGAAGGGACGTGACTCATTTATGAGTCACGTCTCCTTCTATGTGCAAAGACATATATATATTGATAAATATTTTTGTATTTGAGATGAATTATATACAGCAGGTCTGAATAAGGATTATCATATACAAAAATCAAGAAAAATAATAATATAAAACTAAAGTTTATTGTAATTTCACAGACTCAAAGACTCGAAAAAATATTCTGGAGAAATTTTTGGAGATCCCGGACGCGACCATGGATGCTTGGATAAATTGTTATCATGTGACTCCCATAGCACCCATTAAATCTGCACTTCTTTCACTTCAGAAACAAGATTAGTTTCCACAACACGACATTGTTGATTTGGACAAAGGGAGTACCCACCTAAGGGAGTTGTATTTTTACCCTCCGCATGACATGGCTACACTAGGAGAATATTTTGAGGGTAGGTCTTATGCATATGTTTATCACATGTTGTCTAAGACTCGCACTGAGTTGGGTGCCCTCAAGTATCTTTTGGTAGATATGGAGGTAAGTGCATAGAGGATGGTGGTCTTTGTACAAGAACTAGCCCATGGGATGGAAGACCGGGCAATGGAAAGTCTGCTCTCATTCTCTACAGAGGGTTGTACTGAGGATTTTGTGTAATGTTTCGACTCCTAAGGATGGCCTTCTTTAGAGACACCTACCATGTTGGAGGAATGGAGGCTTTAGGAGCTATTAGGGGAGAGAAGGACCCACTCCTTGCTCAAGAGGGTTGAGCAAGCATTCTAGGATGGGTATTATGAGCTAAGGAGGGCCCAACATTTATCAGCAGGGGTTGAGGCCCAGCGAGTGGTAGCTAATACATCTCAGGAAGAGTTAGCCACTTGCCTCCAGATGGTAGAGTATGAGATAGTTGAGTATAAGGCTCAAGTGGCAGTATTAAAGGAGTAGTTGGACTGTGAGAAGGTTGACCAGGTAGCATTGGAGACTCACCTTATTGCACCACTGAAGGAGATAGATAAAAATTAAAATGAGTCTATGGAGGAATTTTTTATGGTGAAGACCACCTAAGGGATCTATAACAATTAACTGAGCAGGTCTAGCAATTGAGGGAGTGGTTGGTGGCATCGACACCACTTGCACCTTCCTCAATATTAGAGACACTCTTTAAGCCCCCAACTCCTTGATTTCTTTTGTGTATCATTTAATTCCCCATCTTTTTGTGTGTTGTCTAGAGACAACTTTATTTTTGGGGGGAGATGATGTTGTCGGGATAATTAGTAGTTGTTAGTTGTTAGCGAGGGGTCGGTGGTTGGTTGACAGTTGTAGACAATTGTTGTGGGGATGAGAGGATACCATATCTAGTAAAGAGGGGGAATCAACAAAAGAATAGAGGATAAGAAGACCCTCTCCACTATTGAAAACTCCCTTAATATCTGAGAAAGATAGATAGAAACCAAGCTGAGGGGTCTAGTCCATTAGGAAATTCAAAGAATTCTCAGTTCACTCTAGTAATATACAACTTGAACTCAATTTATGATTTGATATTGATAATGAACCAAAGCAAAAATTTCTAAGTGAAGATAAACCATTGGATAAATAACATGATACAATTGGATTAGAAAACCTTGCAGCAACAACAACAAAAAAGAAGGTAGCAGCAAATAGAGAAGGAAGAGGGGATCAAAAGAAGCAATAAAATTTGGTTAAAGTATGAATACTCACACTATCCTCATCCTCATGAGCCTTTATTGAATTGTAGGCATGAAAATTGATGGAAGAAAGAGAGAGGGAGTGGAAGAAACAAAAAGAGAAATTCCAAGAAGAGCTAAAAGCAAAGAATGAAGAAACTGAAAACTTGAAAGAAAGAATAGAAACTGTAAGTACCCTGGTACCATAACTCATAGAATTTAGATCACCTATGGTATATACATCAAAATTAAAATAATTGCATCGTTATTATAAGATATCTAGGGAACTCTCAAGACTTTCCTCATATATTATTACCCCTGAAGATTTTATGTTTGCTTATCAAACTGCTATTCCTTAACATTAAAAATCATTTTATTAATTTTATCTTCATAATTATGTTCTAACACTTGATTCACAATGGAATCCATTATTATTCATTGGGGATATCCATTTAAGAGCCTTCATGTCATATGTGCAAAATGAGAATAGCATGCGTGAAATACATAAAGAATATGAGCATATGAAATAGATTATTCCCCTATCCCTTTGGGATGAAATTGATAACCCTATCCAAAAAAATTATGAGTGGAATAAGTTGATTTACAATCCCGATCCATTGGCCAAAGTCATAACATTAAGAAAAGAGGTTTACAAAAAACTTGAAGAAATATGTACTCAAATCAAAGCATTTTTTGGGCACCTACCTCATTGGTATAATTAATTGCCATATAATTTAAAGAAGAATGAATCTCACTCCTTGCAAAACTACCATGTAACTCTCTACAAAGTGGAAACTTGTATATAGTTGGGCAGAAACAAGCAATAAAAGTGGATCCCATTAATTTTCCAACCACCATTTCTATGGTAGCATGTGTCACATCGGGAAGGAAACACTTTTTATGATGTTAATAGGGAGAAACCCTGATGGGAACAATTGATGAAAGATCAAGGGTTTTGATAGATTCAAGTTGAAAGGACTAAGGGGCAAACCATAATGGGCAACTTCAGGTTGCTAGCATGGAATGAGAACAAGAATCCTCTTGCTAGAGGACCATCAAGAGCTTGAGTTGGGGGGAGATGATGAGTCCAATTTATGTCTTTTTATTACAAACTTTTATGTTATCCTAGACTTTTTTTTACCTTTTCAAGTTCATAAACTATGTGGTTGATACTTGTTTCAAGTCATGTTGTTGAGCTATCTTGTTATATCTTGTGTTATTTTTGATTTAAAAAAAACATGAACATTGAAAGAATGCAATATAAGTATATTTTCATGGATAAATTATGGTTAGTGTTGTATTTTAAATATTGATGAATGTGTTAGGATTTGTGTGCTAACCTTGTTGATGCAACTATTTAAAAAAGTCCAAGGGAAGCTAATAAGGTGTAATGTTATTGCCAAGATATGGTAGTTATTTTGAAAAAGTCAAGAAAATAAATAGAGGAAGGAGTCAATAATGTTATGAGCAGAAGTCTAGCTATTGCATCCACAAGAGATTCCTTCAATCAGTTAGAAGGACATTTATCTCCCTAATTACTTACCATGTTTGATAGCAGAGTAAATATAGGGAAAATTATTAGGTGAAGTAATGATTGGAACTGAGTGTTTTTTGTTTTACTTCTTTGTTCCTAATTTCATGTTTGTAACAAAATCCTTCTTCCTAGACGTAAGAGATTGAGGAGATGAGGTAGTTAGTTGGTTATAGTGTTTATTTTTTATAAATTATCCCAAATTTCCTTAAAAGTGAGTTGGTCAAGATAGATTTTTACTTTGCACTTTGTTGTTAAATTTTTTTCTAAATAGAGATATAGTTATATTATTTTGTGTGATTCAAACAAATGGATAATGTGATCTTGGATTTCTGAGGTCATAGTTAGTAGATAAGAATAATCATCCATGGGGACCCACTTGGATTCTACTCATTTACTTTATGTAAATTATTCATAGATGGTTTTACTATATTTCTGGCAGTATCATATTTAACTATCCCTACGACTGCAGAAATACAATTTTGTGACAGTTCTTGCAACCAAGACAGAATAGAGTATTTATTTTAATTACTTGATAAATTATTATTTTACAATAAGTTTGAGTAGATTTCATCTATAGTAGATCATGATTAATTCATTTATTGTATTTCTTTCATGATATCTAGTTCAGTATTTTACCTTTTTGTAGTTAGAATAGTATGGCTCTAGAAAGATCTTACTGCACATATTGTGTTTTCCCATTTCAAGTTAAATGTCCCTAGCTTGATAAGTAAATGAGTTTTAATGGTGGAATTTGATAGTTGCCTAGAAAATACAACATTTCTTTGAGTTGAGGTGTTATGCCTAGCTATCTACTCATTGTTAGAAACCAATAGGACCCATGGAGGATTTTATTCTTGGAGAGATCATGATGACTTGGTAGAGGAACATTCACATTCCCTATCTTGTTCTCATCAGTAGATAATCATACGAGAGGTATTTTAGCTTCTTTTCTTAGATGCATTATGTTTTATGATTTGTCTTCTTATAGATAAGGATCTTCAAGTATGATAACTAGTTATGGAGGGTTCACTTAAGGGATGTTTTCCATATTTATCTCCTTGTGCGTATGAGTTAATTTATGATGCCATACATTGATGAGGAGCATCAAAAGATGTTATTGGACTTATTCTTGGTTTTGGGAATAGATTTGAGTATGATCTTCCTTTGGTTTGAGAGGCATACATCTTGGTTATGGTTAGATTTGGATAATCATTTTCTCATTTTGGTTTATCAAAGGAGATCATTCTTGTCATAGTTAGAGAGTTTATAGGTGTGTGTAGAAGGACATGCTACACGAATTAATTTGCAAGATCTCTTTTTGGCCTTGTTCTTCTTCGTCTTAGATGTTTAGTATTCGCATGACATTGAATTTTAGGTTTGTGTGGAGATGTGATGATCACTCGGTATATTTTTGGTCATGTGTTATGCATTGTTCTTTAGTGACAAAATGGAGGCATGTTGATCTCTTTGTTTTGTTGATACTGAAGAGCTTGGGAGGGCTACCAAAACTAGTGCTAAGAGATGTATTTTAGCAGATTTATTTATAATGTATTTTCATATATTTGTATGTGTTACTTGGTACTACATGGCATTGGTTCCACCTACTATGTGATGTTATTATTAATCTTATATGTGGATCGTATTTAACTTTGGCACTATTTTGTGCATCATTAGGAGATGCATTTAGCCAAATTAATAATCTATTTGGGTCCACTTGTAAAGTTTTATGTTTCATTGGGTTAGATTTTTTATGTGTGGGTTACAAATGGAAAAAGTATATAATATTGGAAAACTTAATACCAAAAAGTCAATGTGGACTCAATGGCTTTTTGAACACAGGATTTTGAGGCACGTCATTTTACCTTACGATTTTTGTATATTTGTGCATGAGCTTGATTCTATAAAATCAAGAACATGTTTAGTGGTTGACGTTGGTTGTTATAGTTTTTTTATTGGTCAAGTTAGTGTGTTGAGATTTTTCTAAGAAATGCATGTGAAGCATGACATGGAATGTGTAGATACATGCTTGGAAATATGAAATACATTAGAGGAGCTTGATATTTTAGAAGTACTCGTGGAGACTTTGCTTCCCTTTATGACCAATTATATATAAACTATAACACCATTGTACTTCCTATTATTGCAACATCACAAGATAAATAAGCATGCATAGTTGGATACAATAACTTTTTCATTTCAAATGAATGTACGCTCTAGCACCCAATATAATGAATCCTATTAAAATATATTGATATACAAAGATAGAGGAATAACCTATGAAATGTGATCAAGTAAAATTACGCTATGTTTGTTTATCTAACAACAAAGAAGAAAGCACATGACAATATGTAAAACTACACGAAAGAGATGAGATGCTATATTTCATGTGGGAAAACCTTATGAGAGATAATCCACCACTAAAAATTTATTTTCAATTATATTATTTAGAATAGAATGATTCAATCAATACATCAAACCTCGTGATAATCTCAATTTAAAGACTTACAACATACTCTTCTTCTTCGGTCATGTCTTAATCATGCCCAACACCTTGTTAAATAATCACAAGCCAACCTTGCCCCATTTGTACAAGAAGATAGATATAGACATCTTAATAACATACTAAACATTTGGATCTTCAACCAACCCTTGGAATAGCAAGGGTCACACAACAATAACTTAATTATACCATGATTTCAACATGTCACACATATCAATAGGCATGATGTCTACATATGAATAATCAATGTAGATAACTATATGTTGTTGCACATCAAGTATCAATAGTTGATTAGTGACTACTATTCGTATGTTAATGTCTTTTTTATAGACTATTATGAGCCTTAAGATTGCAATAATACATACAAACACTTGACCACAGTCTATATTATATCATGTGAACTCAAACTCTATCACAACACACCATCCATTTCTATAAAATCACCATATGTATACATATCTACATGTTATATCATACTATGTACAACTCATTGTATCATATTGTATTGTATTTTAGAATATCGTGTTATACATAACCATGCCTCTATATTGTATCATATGAACTCAAAATCTATCACAAGTGTACCTACATTTCTATAATTATTTATTTATTACTCAATTAAATATGTGGTTATGAAATATACTTAAAATATCTAATGGTTCTCCATGTTAGACCATAACATATGCAACTCATTTTATCATATTGTATTTTATATATGTTCAACAACCTATAAATAAAAAAATTCATTGGGGACTCTTTTAGGTGAATAGAAAACCCAAGTCCCAACACCATAAACCTTTCAACTCAAACTAAATTATAATAAAGGGTAAATATCATAATGGAGTGATCATAAAGGTGAGTTAAGTTTGTTATTACATATGGCTCCCAAATAATTAAAGATGTTCCACTAAAACATATGTGGAGGAAACTTTATGGCTAATATTAATACTTCTTTAATCTTGAGAGTAGCATATTGGAAACCCTTCTTATTCAAATGTGTGATCAAAGTGATAAGAAAGTCTAACACATTTCAAATATTTTTTTTAAATGAAGAAGGTTACAAGAACTTTTTCCCTTAGAAAATATTTATTTGAGGCTCCATTGCAATAATGGGATATCAATTTAATTGGAGAAATATGGTAATGGTTTTTAATAGATTCTCAATCAATGATTATTTTACCAAAAGAATTGAGTCCGCTACAAAAACATCTATAGCCAAAATTGTAATAGGTTTCTTGTTAACTAACACTATTACCAAAATTGAGGCTCCTTAAAGAATCATGATTGAACATGTTGTGTGCTTTGGAGCACAAAAATTTATTTAATTATGTATTAAGTATGAGATTGATATTAATTATTCATTTAGCCCTGAGGGATAATGCAGTTGAATTATGACATTGCGGCCTAGGTCCACAATGTCTCGATTATAACTCCCACTTTTATTCACCTGGTGTTGGTGGCGTGTATAAGTAGTCCTTGCCATCCTCAAAGGACTAGTCTTGCCCCAGTTTGATCATCATGCTAGATTACTACCTACAGGTACTAACTGTGATGAGTCATAGGGACACCTCGAAGTTGCCAAATAAATATTAATTATTCATCTTTAAGATAAAATTTGATGAAGATCATTAAGAGGGACCTTAAACATAAAAAAGAATGAGAGAAGGGATGAAATTTGAATATGAATTTGATTGAGGAATTCAATGTCTTGGATTGGTCTCTTGCAATATAAAAAATCATTATGGAAGGAAAACAATTTACTTGAAAAGTCTAGATGTTAAATTCTTGGAATTCCTTATTCGCAAAAAATAATTGAAGTACAAATTATCATTAAAAGTTTTGTTGGAAGCTCTTGTACATTACTCTAACCCTTGGTATTTATTTCTATAATTATGGTTTCTTGTAGGATTATAACATAGTGTTGGATATTGTTGTCCAACTTATGTCATATCATTTATTTATTTTTCTTTTCTTTTCTTTTCCCCTAGCTTTGTTTGATATTCTACAATCCTCAAGACAGTTTTACATTCCCGTTACATTAAAAGAAGTACATGTCCTTAAATAGAGCCATTGTTAAGCCCTAACTTAAAAAATATAAAATTTTGGTTGATATGTTTACTTTTCATCATTTGGTCCTAGGTCTATGGTGATTTTGCCTCTTTCCTCATACTACTAGTATTTTCTCACTAGCATCAAAGATCATTTCAATTTTTCCAAGAATGATTAAAGTGATCTCTATTGTTAATATATTGACCTCTATTTGAAGTTTCTATTATTGATGCTTTACTAGGTTTGAAGTTTGCAATAATGGTAGTCAGATTTAAAATGCATATCTTTCACCTTTTTATATGTAATTTTGATCTAATTGTTTGTTTATTTTTTATCAGTAATGAGCCACAGCTTAACTTATTTATTTAAATATTGGTGATGATAGATTATCAATTATATAATAGATTTGTATTCATAGAAAATTATCTTAACTATCATGTGTTCATATAATTATTTTGAATTTACAAACTATTCTACATTAAATATCTTAAGTTAAATTTCTACCATAACTTAACTCCTAATAACTTTATTTTTATATTTTCCAAACAAATAATCTAATCTAAATTAAAACCCCTATACTTTTGACCCATTTTGTTAAAAAAGGTGCTTCATATAATAAATTCTAGGCATAACCTACTTTAGATTTAAAAACAACTAAATTATTATAGTAAGTAGTATGTTAGCCCAATGGATTCCCAAAAAAAAAGTCTTCCTTTAGTCCTCTTATGATGGCTTTATCAATTGTGGTTGAGATTTCTCTTGTGACATTGAAAGTTGGTCGACTATTTTGACAAAAGTAAATAATGTCTTATACATCTCATTCATCACATGTATGGTGACGCACACCAGCAAACTTGCTATGATGTACAAACAACTACAAAAGACAAGAAATTCATATTAATACACTATTTATATTTAAGCAAACACTTAATGAAAAAACATATGATCGAACGTTATAATACTTTTGTGGAATACACTAAATATATGGCCATTTTTAATTCACAATTTGCGTCCACATCTTATGAATCACAATATTTGAAATCTAGCTGACCGATTCTAGCATGAAGAAATTCAAGAAGGCATAGCCTTGAGGCTATATGGTGGATATCATTTCAAAAAATTGACTCACAAGATTATTTGATGTGTGCACATATAATTAAATATTGGATGGGTGTATAAATTGGGTTATAATAAATGATTTATGTGTAAGTATGTTATGTCATATGGATGTGTATTATTTAATTTATAATTAATAATCTAATATTAAATGTATAAATATGTTATATCATGTGTTATTGTATATGTGTAACGGTGTTATATTATGTTATAGATTATTGTAAGTTAACATAAGATGATTATAATCTTATTAGAGAAAATTCTTGAATATAATTGTGTAGTCTTTTAACATTAATATTTAATATCGCATTCTATAGTCTATTATCAAAAGAGAAGAAACATTATTCATAGATTGCAACACTTCTTCGACATAAAGATCGAGAGGTAAAGGACAAGCAAAAAAAACAAGAGAGATAAAAATAAAAATAAAACACAACATAATTGAACTATAAAATAAGTCAAACAATAAAATATTATTTAATAATAGCAATTGAAGAACCTAAAACAAATTAACAATTGACAACAAGAATAGAAAGAAAGAAGTTAAAAATGAATTAAATGAAAGAACTCTATGACTAGCCTTTTTTTTACGCCAAAGGTATCCCTATGATCCAGCCTAGCGCCCAACCCTCCTTACCTTGGTCTTACTTACTACCAAGTTGGGGTCAAGAAGGGGCAAGCTAAGGTGAGACTAATCCTCTAGGGATGTGCCAAGCCGCCCACAAGCCAGGTGCATCGGGTGAATCCAAGCGTTGGATTAATACAATGTAAATTAACAAAATTTAATCAAATAATTAAAATAACAAAAAAATATTGACAATTCTCTTTCGGGTCGTAAGGGTGTTGTCATATGGTGAAAGGATGCAAATGATGATCATTTGATTGTCCTAGTTGTCGACTCTTCCTCTAATGACACTCTTCAAGTTGATGATGTCTCCCCCCTCAGTGATGTTCCTTTTGTTCTAACCTCCTTTGTCCTAGTGGATTTGTCTCCACCACTTGTTGTGCATTTAGCCCCCTCTAGTGGTGTTAATTCTTCTCGAATGCTATTGCTCCTAATATGTTCCAGCATGTGGCTACTAAGGTTCAAATTTGTCAACGCACTTGTTGATGATGTTGACTCTCTCTCTCTGAAGGTCCCACCATCTTGTGTTGGGGATCCTGCTAATAGTATCACTTAGATGGTCGTTCGTCAACGAAGGAAGAATCACTATACAATCTCTCACCCTTCTCCCAGCAATGTAGGTGAGTTGTGTCCCTATACTTGATGTTGGGTTACCACGTTGTGTTGCTAGTCTATTGTCAATGGTCTTCTCTTAACCTTGTTGCAATTATCTTTTGTTTTTATGCCTTCAGACTTTGGTTTTGTAAGGAACAACGCGTTTAATAATAAAAAACAAAAAGTTATTGACATGAAAAATCCTATTAGAATTAGAAGACAAAAATAAGAAAATGAGATAATATTATATAATAAAAAAATCATTGAAAAGATAAACTTGTTTGCTAGATAATATCAATATAAGATTATTGACATTAAATACTTGCTAATGAAATAATATTGTTATTATTAAAAATAATTAAAATAATATCATGAGATAAGACCTTAGTGAAATTGTAAGAGGATCTCACATGTATGTACATAAGCATGTAAGCGTGTTTACAATGAAGTGCCAATTAAAAATAATTTTAAAAAAATATTATCATATTATGATTAGAGAATATAGAAGCTCAACAAAAATTAGAAAATAATTTTATAAGAGGATCTTATATATATGTGAGATTGCAATCCTATAATCTAATTATGCAATCTATAATAGATTGCAGTATATAAGATTAATAATTTGTTATGTTATAGTATTAGATTAAAAAATAAATTGAAATATAATAATATTGTATTATAATATATGAGCTTGATAAAAAAAATTAGTGACTAATATTGCAAAAGGATACCACGTATATGAAGGTCAAGAATATATATTAGATAAGATAAGATAAGATAAGATACATTTATTAATGTCCAACGGAAGACCAACAAGGGTCTATGGGACAGGAATCATACAACCAAAATAGAAAGAAACCACCAAACCACCAAACAGTGGTCAGGGGAACATGCTAAAAGAATAAGGAACCAAACAAGAAGAAGCAGAGAACAAAGAACCACCAGGGCAATGACTAGGGGTCCTTCTCGAGCGGAAAGAAATCCAACACAGAAGGATAGTGACCCGGAAGAATATGGGTATGTACCCGTCGTCGTGATCTGTCGATGGTTTGTCGATGATGGGTAGAAGCGCTGCGAGGGATCTGGAGTGACCGATGGTGGAGGCACGAGAGTCGCTTCACACCCCGAGCCGAGGGCGAGGGCGAGAAGAAATCCGTAATGAGCTGCTCGGTGACCTACTTCTAGGGAAATAGAAGTTGCAAGGTATGGTCACAGAGCCGTACCATCTCCCGTAAATAGAGTGCCAAACATCTCCCGTATTAGATTAGATATAATAATCTAATAATACAATAAATTGCAATAGTTATAGTAAATTAATAAATTATTAAATGTAATACTGAATAATCAAATAAATTATAATATATATGAAATATGACAAAGACTTGAGAGTCAACAACAAATGGAAGAATAATAATAGGATAGCAAATAATATTAGATTATAGCATTATGTTGTATGAAGTCTAGGATATTCTTAGAAGGGGGAACCTTATCCCCTACTTGGAGGCTCTCAATGACTATGGCCTAATCTTATCAAGAGAATTTGTGACTTCATGTAAGAGTGGAATCGTCAATGTAAGAGACATTTCATTTAGAGACTCTTAAGGATACCCTACATTAACACTCTCAATGACTATGGCCTAATCTTATCAAGGGATTGTGTGACTTCGTATAAGACTGGAATCCTCCAAGTAAGAAGCATTTCATTTAGAGTCTCTAAGGACCTGATAATCATAATCATTGGGCTTGGAATGGAGGGTACAAAACCGCAAAAGATTATGAATAGCTATAATCACAAAGCAATTAACATAGGGGAGAGGACCTAGTAGTTGAGCACCCTAACTTCAAGCTTCTCAAAATCCTACGTGGAAATTTCAAATCACTCCTATTTTTTTGCAATAGCTTACTTGGTGAGTCTCTTGCTTTTAACTAAGGTTTCAGAGCCACATCATCAAATATGATGCCACTTCAGCATGCTTTTTGCCAAGGTGTCCAAAACAGCCCAAAAAAAAATGAGACCAATCATAGTGAATTAGGGACCCCAATACTTGTGCAATTGATGTGGCATTACACTATCGACTGTTTTTTAGAACAAATGGCACATTTCATTCAATTATGGGTAGTCGTCATTAGCAAAAACAACTTTAAAATCACAACTATTGATACAATGTTGTCAAAAATATTGGATATTAAATCAACAACTGTGAGTATTAAGTTAAGAACTGTGATCACAACCATTGGAACGTGTTCAAGTACTGGGTCCTCTCCCCTATTACTAAGCATGGGGAGGAGGTGTCCATATATCAAAATTGGTTCAAAAGAGATGACTTATCTAGATGTTGGAAGATAGTGTTTGAAATCCTCATGTAATGGATCACTCTTTTGTGGATATAATATACTATTTGATTATTTATTTCCCATGCATAAATATGAATTTCCTCTTCTAGACATATATCTCTTGAAATCTTGAAGAGAGAAAGATGTGTTCCCCCATCAAGGGTTAATTTACTACTTAACTATTGATACACTGTTGTCAAAAATATTGGATATTAAATCAACAATTGTGGGTATTAAGTTAAGAACTGTGATCACAACCATTGGAACGTGTTCAAGTAATGGGTCCTCTCCCCTATTACTAAGCATGGGGAGGAGGTGTCCATATATCAAAATTGGTTCAAAAGAGATGACTTATTTAGATGTTGGAAGATAGTGTTTGAAATCCTCATGTAATGGATCACTCTTTTGTGGATATAATATACTATTTGATTATTTATTTCCCATGCATAAATATGAATTTCCTCTTCTAGACATATATCTCTTGAAATCTTGAAGAGAAAGAAAGATGCGTTCCCCCATCAAGGGTTAATTTACTACTTATATAGATTTCAATAGGCTAGAGCGCTGGCCCCACCCCTTATTCCTAGAACAAACAACCCCTCCTTGATCCCTCTTCATGAGGCCAATTTGGGTCCTCAAAAGGTGATGTTAACCCATTTTGGTTGAAAAGAAATCCCCCACCCCTGTTGTGAAGATTATTGTGCCTCCTCCCAAAATTTTCCTATAAAAACTGCACGCACTCAGCTTAATTTGCTAAAACCCTGGACAATACCCAAAAAATTAGTGATTAATTCCTAGCCTCACTCCCTAGTTGAACCGCGAAATTATCAGTGCTCCCACTATAGACAGAAATAATTAACTCTAAAAAGTATCAAATTGGAACAGCGAAATCGGAGATGACATGCTTTTCATTTGAGAGGGTAATCGATAAGTCCCATTTGGGAGGGTAGTAGAAAATTTACTCTATTTATCTTTAAAATTTTGATGATAAAAGGTTCTCCCGGATTGACAGATAACTTCTTAAATGCACGTATTAAAAAAAAAAATTAATAGTGTATACAGTATATGAACGGAAGCAGAGTTGTCGTTAACATAATTTAGAAGAGATAATCATGGGGAACATTATTTGAAAGCCTTGGATTGTAGTTTCCATTGCATAAAATTTGTTCTAAGTATGACCTCATTGGTCATTATTTTTGAATATCCAGATAAATTAGAGATCGAAATGATATCAAACTATTTGAAGAATGCAACTAGAAACTATATTCACTGGTAATTTATACTAAAGGCATGTAGCCAAAAAGCAGTTTTATTAAGGGTAAGTAGCAAAAAAGTGTAGCGAGAAATAGTTGTATTCCACCATAACCCAGGCATAATAATCTTAAGAATGCCATCCACACTCATCCCCCATTGCATTGATCCTCACTTAACATCTTCCGCAATTTACCAACAGAAGGAAATATGAAACATGTA
Source organism: Chamaecyparis obtusa (assembly GCA_027943335.1). Taxonomy (NCBI): domain Eukaryota; kingdom Viridiplantae; phylum Streptophyta; class Pinopsida; order Cupressales; family Cupressaceae; genus Chamaecyparis; species Chamaecyparis obtusa. Next base: position 1,918,461 of record BSBK01001958.1, read on the forward strand.
GCTGCCCTACCATGTTATATGGCATAGTCTTGCCTATAAGAGATCAACAAGAAGTTACGTAAAATTCTTAAATCTCACGCTTCTGAAGGAAGCTCAGATGTATATCTGGCATACTGGAAGCCAGTGACGAGTATGCAAACAAACACCAAGTGATATTTGTAGGGGATGACAGAGATATAGGGAAACTAATAATAACTGTTCAATAGGCTCCAATACTGGACAGTGGTTACAACCGTTTCAAAAATATTGACAAGCATACAAACAAACAAAAAGGTTAGAAACCAAACCATTGCAGTATTGCATATAACTATTTGTTACATGGTGTTACTGTGAAGTTGGGAATACTATATGTGAATTAGCACAACAAAAGGGAAGAATACAAATGATTCGGTCACAAAAATTTAGTACTACTATCCAATTCATTGAACTTCAATTAATTATAGCATTTGAGTGAGGAAACAAACTTAGCTAACACAGAAAAGTATATGCAATTATGTAGAGATTCTACGAACTAAATCCACTAGTTCAGCCTCAGCTTGTGCTCTTGTATCAAGGCAATATGGTGACGTGGGTAACTCCTCATATCTTAAGTGGTAAACTGCACCATAGCAAAGGCTAAAATGAAATGGAAGAGCACTTCCTCGATAATTAACATAACAATTTAACTGAGCAAATAAAAAGTACATCCTGCACTCATATCAAGAAAGTGCTCTTGAGCAAAAGTAGCTAACATATTGAGAAATATAAAAGCAATTCTGTAGAGATTCTACAAATTAGGTTAGTCTAATTGTTCAGCCTCAAACTGTGGTATAGTGTCTAGTTTTTACGAGTGGCTAACAAAGATTTGGCCTTGGGTAAATCTCATATCAAGGCAATATGGTGAGGTGGGTAGCTCCTCATCTTAAGTGGTCTACTGCACTCTAGCAAAACTTAAAATGTAATGGACGAGCGCTTGCTGGATAATTAACATAGCAATTTACCTGAGCACATAAAAAGTACATACAGTAGAATACAATTTGTGCCACATACTTCATACTGACTATTAACTGTCAAATAGAATGCACTTGATTACAAGAAGATAAATAGGATGCAAATAGTGTTACAACAAACACCACAATCAGTTACAATGATGATAGCATCAACAATTTAAACCTTTGCAAAAACAATTAACAGCACCCATAATGAACGGTACGAAAATAACAACTAATAAACCCACTGACGTATTTCCATATTTTATCTCCATATTTAGAATTTTGTGATGTCTAGCATAACATTGTGCTTGTTCAAAAAGAGGAACATAATCTTTGTTTTGAGAATTGAATGTAAAAAGTCAACAAATATTCATACTTCTAGATAATCCCATAGTTTAACACTTGACGACCTTAGAATTCATAAGATAATCAATGCACTGCCAAGTAGGTTAATACCGTGCCTGGTAATCAAAACTTCTTGAACATATGGATTGTCCAAGATCAATATACAGTAACTGTACAAACCAAGTGACCTTATCAAAGCTTCCCAAAACACAGCCTGGATCAAAACCATCATGGAGGACTGCAAAAAATGCCAGTTTTTTATCAGTCGCTAAATGCTTAAAAGTCTCACAAAGCTAAAAGATAAAGCAAGCACAATATGTAATTTTACAGATTAAGAGTGCAGCAAGCAATGATGTAACAGGATCATTCTAATTTACAAAAAATCCCACCTGAGAGACTGAAATGGCATCTGTCTCCTTATCGGACTTCTGCCATTCTCTTTGGGACTTGATGCCCTACGTGGGCTCCTCATATCTGCAGCTCGAGGAGACCTAGACACACTGCGGGGGATAGGTGACTGTGTAAAAGATCTTTCATCTGAATAGTCTTCTTGAGCTCTGCGAACTCTGCATAATCAATAGCTGCACTTCAGAATAACCATACAAAATTTATGATGTACAATCTCAAGCAACAGTTTAACCTTGACCTACAACAAGGAACAGAATATGTGGCTTTACTTTAATAATCAATATTCTCACACCATAGTAAAGCTTTCTCGGCTAACAGAACCATGGACAAGTACTGACTTATACAATTTAACGTGCACGAAAATATTAACTAGTCAGTGGAACTTGAACAAAGTCAGCCAGCGTCTGCAAGCTCTCTAATTTGTTTGTTCTGGCACTTGGCTAACCATTATAGATTTGTGTGCCAACAGGGATCTATTTAGTGTAGATGTTTATATATTGGAACTCTATAGGATCTAACCTGCAAAACTTGGGCAGACATAATCCTAGATTGCAGGGAAACAAAGGAGGGGCAGAACTGGGCATTAGAAAGTAAACATGTTAAGACTTTGATATTTTGTAACTTTAAAGTTGAAAATAAGAAGTCGATTTTGCCCTTTAAAAGGGTAAAGAAAAAAAACTGCAGACATATTTCCTATATAATCTCCATTTGAAATTCAAGATTTTAAACTGATTTAATGACAACAATACAAGATTATTATCCCTTAAACTTAACATTAGAAAAACAAAACAGGATAACAAATAATTTATTTATTCTTAAGAAACCTGGTAGCCTTTTGTTGTATCATTTTGAAACTTATGCAACAGTTCTCAACAAGTAAAAATGCTTGATATTTTCTTATTTATTCTAATCATTTTTTTTGTGACTAGACTAGAGAACAGGCAGTTCATTCTAATTATTGTTTTGCCTTTGTTTTCAATTATAATTTTATGAAATAGATTGGTTATCAGTAGGAGCGATTCAGAAGTGTCAGGAAAATGAAGAGTCTCAAATGTAGAAATTGGAAACGCCTCTAATTCTGCTGCAACAACCTAGCATACAATGAAGAGCACGGGCATGAAGAATATTTATACGTGATGACTTTACAACTAAAATAGAAGTCTCTTTCATTTGGGAGAGTAATGACTACAACAGAAGACTGACCTCAACAAACAAAGAAATTATAGAAGTCAACACGCAAACTTTGGGAGCCATCTCACAATTCAAAAGATTACAGTTGAAGATCATTACTAATGATAACTTCTCGAATAACTTTTGCCTGCCATCTTATAGAATCTCACGACTCTGGACTTTCAAAATTTGATAAGCAGGGAAGCTCATTTCTTTCTGGTGGTCTGCATGAACAAGTACAATTGCTTTCTCTCTTAGGATGTCTCACAGGTCTGGATTTTCAATAAGCAAGATGTCTCTTTTCTCTTTGGTAATCTGCATGAACAAGAACAACACGTGTTACTCAAAAAGAATTGGCTTGAATTTGATGAACAGATTGTCTGAAACGCTGGATTGCTTGGATGATCACATCTGGATCCACATTGTTTTGTAAAAGGGTTATAAAGGGGTAATAAATATGAAACAATTATAGGATCGACAATGAAAGCAAGAAGATCACTTCCAAGCATCAATTCTTCCTGCCTTTATGTCAGGTAAAGCCTTACAAAGTAGTTGAATGAATGCAACAGAAAACCTGGGACACGAAATGACACTAACACGGGGAAATCTGTTTTCTTGACATGAAAAATATAGTCAATGCAAGACAGGAACGAATTGCAAGAGAAAAACGGCCGAATCTCACAAACGATAAATATTTAGGGCAACTTCCAAATTAAGCTAACCTTATTTAGACCAACTTCACTTGCAAATGTTGGTAGCAAAACTAAACCATAGATTGGAAAAATAGCAAGGAGCTTCAGCATATGATTATGATTTCCCTTAAGCAAGAGATCTTCCCAGAATGACAATAATGGTCAAGAACTCTCAGACCTAGAGTTGAACTGTTTACATAGATGCATGTCATTTGCATAAAACTTGTGGGGACGCATTAACTATCCATTGACTCAAGGTTTAGTATAATCAAAAGAAAACATTCATTTAGAGTATATCGAATCTTATACTAAAAACAGCTTTCTATGATAAGACAGTTATATTACACCCCCCTTCCCCCACATAAAAACAAATTAATCAGGTGTCTCCAACAAAGTCGGGTAATTATTTAGTCAAGCTTCACATTGGTTGTTAATTTCCAGCTTAGGTGGAGAGGGCTACAGAAATCAAAACGGCTTATGCATAGTTATCTCAGATAAATTTCCTACATATCATATTCAATAACTACTAATATGTTGATCATTTATCCAACCAGCAAGTATTTCTTGTAATTAACAAGAATTAACATTCATGGCACGGTATAAGAGAAGCAAGTTTCTTTAAGCAAATCAGACTGCATTTCATGGTATCCAGGATTCCAGAGTGCACATTATCTAAAGAAAATACCAGCCAGGTGAACATGCACTGCAATATATAAAAACATTAAATAAAATTTATATATTTAAAATGTAGAATAAAAAATTGAGCAAATGAAAACACCCATCATTGATTATATCTATAGTTGTCCTTCATAATAACTCCTATATTTTATAATTACAAACTAATATTTTATTTCTGGTAACATTTATTAAGAAAAGTAATTATCTTTAGAAGTCAAACTGGAGCAGCTGCATTATCTCATGGAGGTATGTTACCAGTTCAATGCCTAAAATTATTTATGCTCAAGCCCAGTAACACAAACTGTGATTTTATAAATTACATTCCAAACATTAAAGCCATAAATAAGTACAATCAATCAACAGAGTAGAGATAAAATAGTGTAGATCTACAATTTTTTCCAGGAAAAAAGGAAAAAGGCAACAACTAACTTCTGCTAAAATAAAAAGTACGATGGAATATTTAAAAAATTTAATTGACAACCTAAAGACATAATATGGTATTCCATTTATTTAAAAGGGTGAGGGTCTGATGATCTAGAATTACATATGAATAATTCAGTTGAAAAGATAGAATAATGCAATCATAGTACCAAACAAATGGTATTTCTCTGTGTTACCGGATTCGCGCATCGACGCCCTACCTTCAGATGCGGATGTGTCTGGGCACAGATTCGGAAATGGGATGCATACAGGAAGCACATCCACCCCCTGTGACAGGGGATGGATGTGCTTCCTGTGCGCATAGGCACATCCTGGATGCCAGTGCCCAGTTTTAAATGAAAAAACTTCAAAAAAGTGAAATTAACTTAAGACGTGCATTTTAAAAGAGATTTTTATTATTATTTTTTCCACAAAACCCTAAAACGGCAAAATTTATGATGCCATTCATTGTTAGAAGTAACTTAAAACATATCATTTTGTTTGCTATTCTGCTCTCTTCGCATGTGGTCTCCATTTTGACATTTTGAAAGGCAGGTGATTATTTTCGAAGGGGATCATTCGTGGGGTGCCAGAATTTTACCCTATTCTTGAGTCTTTTATTGAATTTTTTTTAGATTTTGATGATTTTTTTCAAGTTTGGGATGGAAATTTTTCAAGTTTTTTCCAAAATTCTTTTTTAAGAAATAATGAAACAACTTTAGCTCTCTATTCTAATATTTTTGTATCTTTATTTTGCACTTGTATGCTTGTATTTCTTAGTTTTTTTCTAATTTAAATTTATTTAATTTCTTATAATAGCAAGAAATCAGATTGTAAGAATGGGCGGTACTGAAAGTTCAGTGGGTGGGAAGGAACTAATAAATTCAAAATTGATATAGGATCTGCTTTATGGAGACATACCACAAGAATTTCATAAGTTCCAGGAGATGGGGCATATATTTGGAAGTGTAATTATTGTAATACTAAACCAAAAAATAGCTCATATTCTCAAGTGAAACTTCACTTTATGGCATATATTTGGAGGTGTAATTATTGTAATACTAAACCAAAAATTAGCTCATATTCCCAAGTGAAACTTCACTTTATGGCATATATTTGGAGGTGTAATTATTGTAATACTAAACCAAAAATTAGCTCATATTCTCAAGTGAAACTTCACTTTATGGGCCCTGCTGGTAAAGGGATGGTTATGTGTCCAGGCCCAAATAAGAAGGTTGTCTCCCGCACAAATAGCAAGATTTGTAAAAGAACAAGAAGAGACTGATAAATTGGTTCTAAGATCAAAACAAAGTGCTTATAATGGTGGAGCCAAAAAGGAAAAAAAAATGAATTTACCCACTGATTCAGTTGCAGTCTCCAAACATCCACTCTTGCCTATAGCAGAAGATGAAGATTAGGTACAAATTACCACCCACCAAAAAAGTCCATTGGACAAGGCATTTAAAATGGAGGCAAGAGACATTGTTGAACTTTAAATTGCACGTCGTCTTTATACCAATGGTCTTCCTTTCAACTTGGTGAGATCACCATATTGGCAAGAAGTGGTGTCAGCAATCAATAGTGCACCCGCTGGTTTCACAAGTCCTAGGTTTGAAAAGGTGTGTCCCACCTAGTTTCAAAGAGAGAGGAATGCTATAGAGACCTCCCTTCAACCAATTAGAGATTCTTGGATTGATTCAAGTGTTTCTATTATTTTCGATGGATGGAAAGATACCAAAAACCGTCCATTGATTAATGTTATTGCAATGCCCTCCAACGGGCAATGTTTTTTAGGGCAATTGATTGCGAAGGGAAAGTGAAAGAAGCACACTTTATTTCTAAAATTCTCATTGCGTCCATAGAGATGCTGGGTAGTGAGAATGTGATCCAAGTAATCACGGACAATGCAAAAAATTGTAGGGGTGTTGGTGCTTTGATTGAGGCATGATATGAGCACATTTTTTGGACACCATGCACTATACACTCCTTCAACTTGGTGATGCAACAAATTGGCACTCAAATAAAATGGGTGAAACAAATATACGAAGAGAGCGAGGAGATCTAGATGTTTGTGACAAACCACCAAATGTCACAATCTATATTCAGATGTTTCTCGAGATTGTAGTTGTTGAAGGTAAATACTAAATTTTAATTTATTTATTTAATTTTATTTATGTCATGTTCATTTATCAATTTTGTTAAGGTTTTTAGGATCATTGCAAATGTAATAGCACTGCACGATTATATGTGTTTTCCAAATGCATCGATCTCTTTGTATTTATACATGACAAGGACAAGAAGAGACATGTCCCTTCATGGGACATGTCTATTCATTAATTTATTTTATCAATTAAACTATTTAGTTATTATGAGAATAATTATAATCTAACTTTATATATATATATATATATATATATATATATATATATATATCAATGTATATAGTAATATCAATTATTATATATATTGATATATGTGTATATATATAATAAATCATTTCTCATAATAATCATATAGTCAGTATTATTTATTTGACCGATGCTACAAACATCAACACTCCCTCTTAGCTACGGAGGATAAATCAATCCAATGTCAACACTTAAGACACTTGACAACATCAATTATATGTCATCACTTAAGCAATAAAGGCATCATCCTCATGATGTAATCAACAGAAACATAGTCTCAATGTGTGGATTGCCTCCATCGGCGATTCTATCCACAAGTCCTCAGGTGGATTACCTCCATCGGCGATTCTATCCACAAGTCCTTAGGTGGATTGCCTCCATCGACGATTCTATCCATTTGATATCTTGAGTATTGGCCTATCAAAATGTCAACACATGACATTCACCTAAGTACTCAAGAGTTCATAAAGATATCATCTCATGATATCGAGAACATTGGCCTGCAGAATATCAACTCTCAAGATATTCACCAAGTGCTTAGAGTAATGGCCTACCAACATCAATTCTCATGATGTCCACCAAGTACTCAAGTGTTCATAAAGATATCATCTCATGATATCGAGAGCATTGGCCTGCATAATATCAAGTCTCATGATATTCACCAAGCGCTCAGAGTAATGGCCTGCAGAATATCAAGTCTAATGATATCCACCAAGTACACAACAAATGTTCATAGGTAATGTGCATTTACCATAAGAACATTCACATCATCTATTATGATCAATTTCAGCCATCACAAGATGTCTATCACAATAGAAGATGCCATCTATTATGATCTGTTTCATCTATCACAATAAAAGATGCCATCTATTATGATTTGTTACAGCCATCACAAGATGTCTATCACAATAGAAGATCAAGTTATTTTAAGATTGTCACCTTCCAATAACTTTTGCAAATACAAGTGATAATCATTTGGATGTTGTCACTTCCTCATGATTTACACAAGGGGCAAGCCCATTAAAAACATTCACGATTCATTAGTATAATAATCAATTATATCAATTTTACCTCAGAAGTATTTCACCTTCAATAGTGAACTCTCTCTCAATCAATATGATCAAGATTGTCACAAGTTGACTAAACCATCTGCTCCCTTTGAAGCTCAAGTTTATCAACTCCGTTCCCTTTGCATCTAGTCTCAATCATCAATTCGTTTGCAAGCATCAAGTTCTTTCTCCCATGAATGCAATTATCTTGTGCTTTTGTCCTAAAGGTATGTCAAACAGAGATTACAAATAGCTCACTAAACTATCTCGACTGGAAATACCAATGATAGAAGCATACAAGATTTTACTAACCAATAGTATAGCATGAACTACAAACTCAAAAATTATGTGCATTAATAAAACATGAAATACTTATCTTTTATAAATTTCAAGTATTTCATTCTGTAAGGTGACCCCATATAGAAAATATCATGCAAATTCACAAAATGATGTCGTCGTTCTTCAACATTACCATAATTCTTCACATGACTTGTCTTGAATATCCAAAGGTTCTATACATTATGACAACCTTCAATATGATCAGATCTCTCTTCAAGGGGTTAGGCTTTTAAAGAAGGAACCTCGCTCTTCTACAGATTTTGCATAGACTCGTACACAGTCACTCATAACTTTTGAACCTGGCAATTTCTCTCCAATCGCTCCGATGAGATTCTTGTAAATTTGTTTATCACCAACATATCCAAAATTCAGCAACATCCAACGGTGCATTTGTGAGATATGGTCCTCGTACTGAGACTGTATTTTTTGAGACAGTCACACATTCACTATCAACAAACTACTCTCTTACATTTGTAACTTGGCTCTAATACCATGTTAAGGTTTTTAGGATCATTGCAAATGTAATAGCACTGCCTTATTGTATGTGTTTTCCAAATGCATCGATCTCTTTGTATTTATACATGACAAGGACAACAAGATACATGTCCCTTCATGGGACATGTCTACTCATTAATTTATTTTATCAATTTAACTATTTAGTTATTATGAGAATAATTATAATCTAACTTATATATATATATATATATATATATATATATATATATATATATATATATAGTAATATCAATTATTATGTATATTGATATATATGTATATATATAATAAATCATTTCTCATAATAATCATATAGTCAGTATTATTTATCTGACCGGTGCTACAAACATCAACAAATTTGTATATAAATTTGCTTAATATTTATAATTTTTAATGTGTTATTTACATATTGATATTGTTATTAACTTACTTAGGTTGCTAAGACCCGATTTGCATCACATACTATTGTTATGAGACAACTTTTGAAGGTACGAGAGGCATTGTGTTAAATGGTTATTTGAAACCAATGGGGTGTATGGAAGGCTTCACATTTAGAGAGGGCCCAAAGAGTCAAGTCATTGGTCTTGGATGACAAATTGGTGGGCTCGTGTGGAATATGTATTGGAATTAACCGAGCCTATCATGATTATGCTCCGATTTGCTGATGCAAATGCACCTTGTTTGGGGGATGTCTATGATGGCATGGACACAATGACGGAGATAGTAAAACTGACAAAACAAAAACTTGAGAATGACCCCATAGAATGTGAAACCTTATGCAATAAGGTGGAATCAATCATTCATCATCGTTGGGAAAAGATGACCACCCCATTGCACTTCCTTGGATATGCCCTGTCTCCGAGGTACTATAGCAAGAAAGTACTTTCTATGCCAAGGAGATTAGCACCATATAGAGATGAAGTTGCTAATGGGTACAAGTGGGCATTTACTAGACTCTTCCAAGATGAAGTGGAGAACAAAATTGGGCAAGAATTTGGCATGTTTGCTTCAAGAAGTCATACTCCAACAGTTATAACTCGCCAATACCCCATAGAAGCTATCACATGGTGGTACATCCATGGTCAAAATTTTGGGTACCTCCAACCTCTTGCAATCAAGATCCTATCACAAGTAAGTTTTTTTGTCTTGTATTCTACAATTTAGCACTTAACATTCTTTAATTTACTTTGCATTTTTATTTTTAACTTTGTGAAAACTATCCAGGTAGCAAGTTCTTCCGCTAAACGGAATCGGAGTACAGACTCCTTTATCCACTCAGTGAAGCGTAACCAGTTGGGTTCAAAAAAAAAGTTGAAGACTTGGTTTATATTCATTCCAACTTGTATCTTTTGTCATGTAAGGAGGAACACTACAAGGATGGGGTAGTGAAGTTTTGGGATGTAGCCCCTGAATGTGCCAACTTGGATGCAACCGTTGAGATTTTGACTAGACTCACTACAGCTTATGATGATGATGATTACATCCCTACACATGGTGCATCTTGTGCAAGTGGAACCGCTTTGGGTTCAAATGATCCTGAACTTGCAGCAGCTGAAGATGAAAATCCAATAGATGATTATTTTTTTGACAATCCTTTTGATTAAGGATAATAGATTTCCACAATTCATGATCTTATATTTATGCTTCTGGATAACATTGCAAATATTTCTTAAGCTCTCGCATCCATCATCAGGATGAGAGAGCTTAAGAATACCAAATCCTTATTAAGCTCTTAAGCTCTCTCATCCTGATGATGGATCATTGAGTATGATCTGATATGTTGATGATAAAAACACATACACAATCTTATCCAAAAGCATAAATATAAAATCATTTTGATGATTGATTAATCATGAACTACATTTTGTAATTGTAATGATTTTTTTATTTTCATTGGAATCGTGAATACAGACAGATATGATATGGCTTATTTGAATATTTGAGAACTATCAATTGGCATTTAAGATTTATCTTTGGTATTGATCAATGATGAAGTATCATAATATCAAATGATTTAATTTTGTATATTTCATTAATTTTTTTGTATATATATTAAATTTATAATATATATTTTTTAAATATATATATACACACACATACCCAAAAGTATCCAAAAAACAATTTCACATATCCACATACCGGGTATATATATACATATATATATATATATATATATAGTACCCCCACCAAAGCTGTGGGAAAACTGTTGCACCCAAACTAGTAAATTAGATAATTTTTGGCAACTATGACATCTTATGTAGTTACATAAAGATCTTCAAATGAGAAATAGTCCTAAGTTACTAGTTCAAATCCGGATCCAAATGCGGGTAGGAGAACATATATATATAGATAGATAGATAGATAGATAGATAGATAGATAGATAATTTTTGGCAACTATGACATCTCATGTAGTTACATAAAGATCGTCAAATGAGAAATAGTCCTAAGTTACTGGTTCAAATCCGGATCCGAATGCGGGTATGAGAACATATATATATATATATATATAGTACCCCCACAAAAGCTTTATATATATATATATAGTACCCCCACCAAAGCTTTATATATATATACAGTTTTCCCACCAAAGCTTTATATATATATATATATATATACAGTTTTCCCACCAAAGCTTTATATATATATATATATATATATACAGTTTTCCCACAGCTTTGGTGGGGGTATATATATATATATATAATTAACTTTTATACATGTTTTATTTATTAAATTAATTAATATTAAAAATAAAATAAATATATCATATAAAAAAACCTGATAATTTAGATTATCAAAAACTAATAAATAGTCTGGCACCCACCATGAAAAGAAAGTTGAAATAGATAAAATAACAGGATACAGACCCAATGAGCTGTTAAAATGGTTGTAAAACCATGGAAGAGTACTGGCAATCAAATAGGAAAAGCACAAGGTATGTGTCAAATAAAAACAGCACCCTCTTCCACTTCTATCAACTTCCTCCTCACCGCATGTAAAGACAAAAACCCCACCCCAGGCCGCGATGCAAACAGTTTGGTCATATTAGCTCTTCAAAATGCATCTGTTAAGGTTGAGCAGCTGCAGCTGCACATGTTAAATTTATCAATGCCAACTGTTTGGAAGATTTTTTTAAGAGATTTAACCTTTTTCATTTTTTGGCATTTTCTAAAAACCTATGTGATTCAGCTGAGAGCCATGACATCCTTTGAACACTGTGGATACATCAACTTAAAGAAGTTCTGAAGAAACAAATCTTAAAATGGAGCCATGAGTTCAAAAACCTCATATGTTCCAAGAGGACATGTTCCCCCAAAAAAAACTTGTGTTCCCTGTAGGGGGACATTTCCGAGACTTGGTGATTTGAGGAAAACGTCCCCCCATAGAACCACCACCCCTGCCACTTCCGCCGGGATACTCCAATGTCACTATATGGCACACATGCCATTCCATACTAAATTTAACCTTTAACTTCCGAAAATAGTTTAACTTTCATTTGGAACTTGCCGACATGTTATATTCAAGATTTTCCCTTGAATATTTTAATTCAGCACAATATGTATATCAGCGGCACCCCCTCCACCACTGCTCCCCCGCCATCCCCTGCTGTCCCCAAATTTAGGCCCTTGGTCCCCCCATCTCCAAAACCCATCCCCGCGTCCCCCCGTCAGGTAACTCTGTGGAACAATCATATTACTTTTGTTTTCTTCTTTCAAAAATGCATCTGACAAAAAGAGAAGCTGCAATCAAATATCTGCCAATGTTATTTACCAAAGTCTGAAGAAAATCCACCAACCATATAAGATTTTGTAGTTGCAATCATGCCTAAGCTATGTCTATTTTCAACACTTGGAGTTTTAATACCAATAATGGACATGATACCATGATTTCTTGAGCGAAGATCAAAATTTAAATGACCTATAACAGAAAACTAAAAAATGATAGATTTAAGATTGGATTACAAGACAGAAAAACAGCTTAATGAAGAAAGAAAATATTGCTGACATTTTGTTAGCTGATCAAATAAACATGCCCTGACAAATAACACTGACAAATGCTCGCACCTTGAGCCATTTCTGGGTGGAGACAGCGAGCGTGTGTAGGCTGTCCAGCAACAAGAAAACATTAGGATTTCAATTCTCAAGACATAATTGTGCTTCAGTAAAAAAAATGACTCTGGGATGCCAGTAAACTTGCCTTCTCTCGAAGGAAAATCTTATTTATATAAGATGTGCTAACTGCTAAGTAATAAACTACATGTATCTAACAAAGGACCTGGCTTTTGGGTAACAAGCCTAAAAACTCAAATTTCACTTCAACAATAATAGAAACATGCTTACAGCGTCGACGACGCCTTGGAGATAACGGGGGTGAGCGCCTTCGAAAGCCACCTTCGCCATATCTGCTGGTTCTACTATAAACAAATAAGAAGCCAGCAAAAAGGGTTGGAATTTGTATAATGAACCAAATAAAACCACAAACCCTGAATTACTCTTGAGCAAAAGAACATTCTACAATAAATTATTACGCAATTCGTGCATTTGCTCTCATCTCCTGTGGATTTTTCCTGTTCTCTTCAGCAAAGACAATGGTAATTTCTCGTCCACCAATTATTTGGTGGTTCATATGGTACTTAGCCTCCGCAGCATCATCTGGATTCCTGTATTTTACAAAGCCAAAACCCCGTGGCTCACTGCAAAGTACAACAGAAAGTTACAATATTCAGTCAGACAGTTTTCAAGTTCAAGTTATTGAGCTAAACTTTCAAAACAATCAGAACCATCAACCAGTACCCTTACCTCCAACCTAAACTGATTTATGCATTAGTAAGATCAATCCTACGTCATTCACGGGTACAGCTTTCTAGTTGTGTAGGAGATTAGATTGCATTCCTTCAGCTTGTAATTTCCAGATGAGGAATTTTCAGATTGGATAATTGTTTAATACAGCTATTTCTTTTGCTTTGATTGAGAATAACAACTCTGAGAACTAATGTGCAATAATAGCAGTCAGTCAGCTACTAGAACCTTTTATGATTCTACTCATCATTGCATTGCTTTGTAAATATAGTAAAAAGGTATCTTAACGAGCGAAGATCATTATCATTAGCAATATGATAATACACACCCCAAAAAAAATTAATATCAACGGTCATAAAGAGTAGTCAATTATTTATTTGGTCAAATTAACAAGCAAATAAGAAGTAGACCATATCTCAAATACATTGCATTCCTGATAAATCAATATATTATTTTATTTATGCATTCAAATAAGGAAACCATTGCAAATGGATCCCAATCTAATAGCAAGGCTTCTGTTAACTATCATTTAAAGTAGTCACCAGTAATACAATTTTAACAAAACATAAAACCAAACTTAGACACCAAAATTATCCAAAAGGTCAACTAAAAATTTGCTGAAAACAAATGATAAAGATGGGCGTACCCTGTGTAATAATTTCTCGGAAGATAAACATCTTTCACTGGTCCAAACCTTTCAAATGGTATTCGAAGATCCTCGGGCCTGCAAAATACAAAATAAATGTGATTGTTAAAATTATAATATTTATAACAATATTATGACTTTTACAATATTGAAATCAAACAGCAAAAAAAACCCTTTAGATTGTACAATCTCCAAACAGGCTCCCTTCCTAGATTATCAATTACTTTAAAATAATCAATTTCAAGCAGCAGTCACCATTATTAACAACAAAACTTGCCTTAGAATATTCACATTAAGGAATACTGAATATCCCAGGTCCCAACCATTTCAAAATAAGTAAACCACAATGTTTGCACTGTCGTGACAAAAAAAACATAGCTTTACAATAAGTCACCACATTCATTTTCAATCTGACCATATATAATTCTGAAAGAAGAGAAGATTTTAGCTTTTGATAACAATCATTTTACAAGGCATATTGTTCTAAAGTTCCATCCTAACTTACCAGGCCTTGCAGACCTAGTTATACATACCCTAATTGTGAGGATACAATAAGCTAAGTTGCTGGTTCGGGTTCGGGTTCACATACAGGTTTGAGGAACCGGTTTGCTGGTACGGCACAATTGTGAAATAGTGTTTGGGTTCGTTAGCAATGTAACACGAGGACACGTCCCCCCTAAACCCCCACAAAACTGGGCCTGGGACATCCCCGGGACAGAGACTTGGCATTCCCAAGTCCCCCCACCACCGCCTTCCCGCCACCATCTTCCTGCTTGGATGCAGGGACCGAGGATGTCTGCACATCCCCCGTTGCTGGACGGCGTCAACATGAAAAAGATTTAAAGAAGTTAGAAAATTTTAATTTTTTGAAGTGTTAATTTTTATATTAGGGTTCTATTCGAACCTTAAAAAGAGGTGGGTCCCATTTTGGCCACTCCAAGCCTACATAAGCCCCTCCAAACTTCATTTTTTCCTCACAATTGGATATCAACTTGTTTGCAACAACTAATGGAGAAAAGTGAAAAAGAGTGCAAAGAGTAATTGGAGGAGTGCAAGAAGTGATTGCAAGTGAAAGAGGAGCAAGAAGAAGAAGAGGAGGAAGATTCTACACCTTTGTTGAAGAAATTCATCAAGCATAAGGTAGAGTTTTTAGAAATTTTTTGTTTTATTTTCTGTTTTTTATTTCTTAAAGTAAATTTCAAGCTCTTTTAAAATGTAGAATGTTGTTTTGAGTTTCTAAATTCATGTTGAAAGTGTTTTCAATTTTGTTGTTTCTTGTGTTTTCATTTTTGTTGTTTTTTGTTGTTTCTTGTTGTTTCTAAATTAGGGCCTAGGCTAAAACTAATTTCTTAATAATTTATTTTTAATTTTTTTAATTATTAATTAGGCTGAAAGTTTATCATTTTGTGAAATGCGGTGTCAAAATGAGCTCTCATAGTCATGATATCAGTGGAGATGAAATGGAAATTCAGTCTGAGGGTGCAGGTCTATCAGATTATGAACCTGAGCATGAAGTTGAGCATGAGGAAAGTTTTATCGCTAGTGGATAGATTGTCCTTCTCAGCTTTTGACACAGTTTGCTAGGGGTCCTTATGATTCCAAGTCTCCTCTCAAACTATTTGAAACAAGAGTAACAGCCCCAACGCCAACAAGTGGTGGCACAAGAAAATGGCACCACAATCTTTGTGGTGCAAGGTGGTCTCGGAGCATTGCTAAAGTTAATGCACACATGCTCTTTTGGACAAGACATGGTGTGAGTGCATGTAAAATTTTTATGGATGCTAAAAATGTCACGTACAGAATTGAGATAAACAAGCTTTGGGGTGTTCCTGAGGATAGAGTAATTGCAGTGCCTACTACTTTGTCTACTAAGCAACACATTTAAGCAATTCAGCAATTATAGCAGCAGCCACATACTTCTACTCGTGTCATGCATCAAAGAGCAGGAACAATCTCAGGGTTAGCCTCAAGACTTTCATCCACTCAAAGTTCAGCAGGGGAGGACAGCAAGGGGAAACGCAAGGCAAGAAGTTCAAGTAACCCCATAGCTGATTTGCTCAATGTGCATTTGAAGGTCAGATAGAGGAATCCATTGGCAGGTTCATCTTTGCCAATGGCATACCATTGCATGTAGCTCAGTCTCCTTATTATAAGGAGATGATGTCTATGGTGATGAGGGGGGAACACAATTTGTGCCACCAAGTGAGCACAAATTGAGTACCACGATATTGGATAACTAGTATACCAAGATCAATATTTTCGAGCAAATCAAGGCACGTTGGAGTCTAGATGCAGCATAGTTATGGATGGGTGGATGGGTATTAGCCATCGTCCACTCATCAACCTCATGGTTACACGCGCAGAGAGCCCTTACTTTCTAAGGGCAGTTGATTGTTCAAGGCATCACAAAGATGTTGATTTTCAGTTTCACGTTCTTAGGGAGGCTACTGAGGAGGTTAAGCCACAAAATGTGGTATGAATAGTGACAGATGCAGCACATGTATGCAAAGCTGCAGGGAAGCTTATTGAGGCAATCTGCAGACATATTTGGCAGACTCCATGTTGTGTGCATGCCATTAATGATGCACTGAAGGATATGGCGAAGATTGATTGGATTAGAGTGATCAACGATGTGAGAGATGTACAGGTGTATATTTGTAAGTTGTAACCACCACACTTCGCATGCACTCTTCAAGAGCTTCGTGGAGTTCTTGAAACCAGTTAAGACTAGATATGCATCCTATTTCATTCTTTTGGACAGAACGCTTGAGTTGCAAGAGCCACTGCAACTCATAGTTATGACACAAGAATGGAATCAATGGGATGGGGCGAGGTCAAAGCGGGGGAGGAAGGTGAAGGAGATAGTGAAGAGTGATGCATTTTGGAGTAATGCAAAATATATAGTTTCTATCATCACTCCAATTTTCCAAGTCATCAAATATGAGGATGAGGATGCACCTAACCTTGAAGAGGTGTATGACTGCATTGATTCTATGCTTGGCGAGATGTGGGCAATTATGCAAGAGAACCCCACATGGTTTGCTTACGCACTAAATCCTAAGTGGTACATGGCTAGGCCCGATAGAGTTACACCACTTTAGAATGATGAAGTGAAGGCAAGGTTCTTCAGGTGCCTTGGTAAGATGTATGATAGTGAAACAACAAGCCAGATTCGCACTAAGTTGACAAAATTTTCGCTCTTACAGCTTATTCAAATGCGGCAAAGATGGATATCAGAACTATGGCACATGAGCATCCTATTTTGTAGTAGAAATGTCATGGATTACAGAGGTCAAAGATTACTACACTAGCATTTGTCTAATATCTCAGGTTTCTAGTTCTTCAGTTGCAAATAGGAACTGGCCTACTTATAGCTTCATCCACTCTATTAAGAGGAATAGACTTTCCTCTAAGAGAGCAGAGAAGCTAGTGGCTATACAAAATGCCTTGCCTATCATGGATCACAAGACACGCGTGTACAAAGAGAGCCCAGCAGCACAATGGGATGTAGAGTCAAATGAGCCATCACAAAATGACGAGGATGAGATTGCAACAACTACAAATGTAAAGCTGGTTGGTGTTCCTTTGAAAGATCTTGACTGTGAGCAATCCAGTAGTTCCAAGGATGAGGAGTTTGCCTTGGAGGATGATTAGAGGCCTCCCTTCACTACATTTTGACATGATTTTGTACTTGTTTTGATATCATGCTACTCATTGTAATCATCTTTATGATATTTTTGAAATAATATAAATCAAAATCTTCTATTTTTAAAGTTTAGATTTTTAATAGTAATTGGTAATTCAATATTCAATGTTCAACGTTCAAGTAAATTGTATTATGCATTGGGGATGTTGCGATTCTGCTATGTTCAAATATTTGGTATTATAATTTATTAGTTCCTATACTATTATACATCATTTCATAACTAGCATTTCAAGTACTATATGTATAGTATATTACAGCATTCCCCCGCTCCGCCCCCCATCACCGTTGTCCCCAAATTGAAGCCCTTTTTTCCCCGTCCCGACATCCACAAGTGTCCATGTTACATTGTTTGGTAGTACGAAAACATGTTAATATACATATATAAAATGTTATTATATTCAAATCATATATTTTATTTTATTATAACATATTAATTATATTTAATTATAAGTTATAACTATTATATTCTATCATTATTATAATTATAATCATAATACAATAATTATTTTATTATATAATAATTATTGTTTTACTACAATATAGTTATATATCAATTATAATTTCATTAATTTTTTATTATAATATAATCTGATATATATAATATAATTATAATAATACAAAAAAAAAAATTATATTATAGTATAGCCATAGTTCAAAAACTCTTTTAGACTCACGTGTCCAATGGCAAGCCAAGTCGACTCGCCATGGAGTTGTGAGCCGAGTCCAAGAGAAAGACTCGCCAATGACTTGCAAGTTCTTACAATGACTCACGCGAGTTTTTGAGCAAGACTTAAGCTCAAAAAAAAAATTCTCCTTCCATTAGAAATGAAGAAAATCATGAAAAACATGGGGAAATGCTAGCAAAAAAATTTCTTTTTCTCTTTTTGACTGATTTCCTTGCATTTTTATCTTGTTTTTGAATACTATTGTTATCAAATGATTCATTATCAATTTTTTGTTGTTTTTCCATAAAACCCTATTGATATTATTTTTTTTCATATTGTAACAGCTATGGGAAAAAAGAGAGATGAGGCATGGAAGTATGCAATAAGGGGAGATAAAAAGGGAGACGTGACTTGCACAGAATGTAGCAAATTAATGACAGGTGGAGTGAACAGATTAAAATACCACCTTGCTACAATACCCAGACAAGGTGTGGATGGCTGCCCCAATACAACTCCAGAGATTATTAGACACATAAGGGCCTTTCTGGCTGAGTATGACTTGAATAAAGAAGAAAGGGAAAAAACAAAACAAGCCATGATTGCAATGAATCTAAATGCATCCAGTTCAACTCCCTTGGTCGCTGGATGGGCATCTTATCCGATGGATGGACAGATGGAAGAAATAGAACTCTCCTCAACTTCTTGGTGGCTTCTAATGGTGCAAAGGTATTCCTCAAGTCTATAGAAGCCTCAAATGAAATAAAAACTATTGAGACTTAGTGCAATTTGTTAGATGGGGTGATCCAAGAAGTTGGAGTTGAGAATGTTGTCCAAATCATCACAAATAACACAACTGCATATGTATCTGCAGGTAGAATGCTTATGGAGAGTCATCCCACAATTACATGGAGTCCATGTGTTGCACACTAATTGGACTTGTTGTCAGAGGACATTGGAAAGATTAGATGGGTGAAAAGGGTGGTTGAAGATGCTAAAAGTATCACCAAATTCATCTACAACCATACTTGGGTCCTCGCTTTGACGAGAAAACACACAAATGGCAAGGACCTTGTGCGACTGGGAGTGACACGATTTGCTAGCCATTTCCTCACATTGCAAAGCATTCTTAGTGGCATTCCTCATCTTAAGCAAATGTTTGTGTCCGATGCTTGGCTCCAGCCTGCATATGCCAAAAAACCTGAGGCAGAGAAGATAGAAAATATTGTAAGCAAAGAGGAGTCAATTGTGATTTTTTGGCACAATGACCCATTGATATGTCAAGAACCTTTTGTAAGGGTTCTTCGTATGGTAGATGTAGAGGGAATGCCAATGGGTTTCATTTATGAGGCCATGGATAGGGCCAAAGAGGCCATTCCACATTACTATGGTTAAAATTCAAAAAAATATGAAGTCCTTTGGATGCATCATTGATCGTAGGTGGACACACCAACCAACACATGTCTTGGCATACTACTTGAACCCGATATTCTACTTCTCTGATTCATTTAATGCTGATGAGGAGGTCATGGCAAGTGTTATTACATGCATTGATAAGATGGCTCCTAATAGTGACTTGAGAGACAAGGTTCTCAATGAGTTGGAGGTGAGATTTGACATTTGTTATATCTTGATTCTTATTTATAATTCATGAATTTGGAAACGTTCATTGTTGAGTTTGAGTCTTTGAAAAGTCACAATTCTTATTTATGAATTTGGAAATGTTCATTCTTCAAGATATACAAGGGTGCACAAGGGAGACTCTTCTCTTCACAACAAGCAATTGACAGGAGAGAAAAACAACCAAGTAAAACATTTTGTTCAATACTAGAAGAAAAAACTAGAAACTTGATAATGATTGTTAATTTATTACAAACTTACATTTTTTACTCAATTCTAATATAATATATTTCTAAATGTTTTTTTGTAGATTTATGGTGGGACAATTATGGTGTTGGCACGCCTAATCTTCATTTAACACAAAGAAAAGAAATAGGTTAAGCTAGAAGAAACTCAATGATCTTGTCTTCGTTCGGTATAACCTTCACCTTCACACTAGAAAGGTGGAGGGTGTTTCACATGAGTTCATTGACTTGGATGAAATAGATCCATAGGGTGATTGGACCGTCAATGAACAAGATAATGGTTGATGATATCCTCCTTATTGAATAAGATATTGCAGATTTAGAGAGAGGTGTAGCAGCAGAAGCAACTGCAATGGCTGATTCTAGTGACATGAGGATGACGAAGACAAGGACTTTGATGTTGAAGAAGAAGAATCAACTCCTCCTTTAGATACCTCAATGCCTACTAGTTCAAGGCATCAAAAATTGAATTGTATTAGGAGAGGAAAGAGGAGGACGTAGTCTTTAGTTGCTGTTTTTTTACATTTGGACATGATTATATCTAATTTTCTAAACATTTATAAACTTATGTTGTTGTTATACATTTTAAAGTTTGCAACTATGATGATATTTCATATATTGAGTGTTTGGGATTCATATGACATGTGTAATGTATCAATTATGGCTCTTATGTTCTTTAAATGCATTAATTTCTATTTGTTTTTATGTAGAACTACGGTTTTTTTCCTTATGTCGAGTCCTTTCACGAGTCTTTCACGAGTCTGAGTCTGAATCCAATTTTTTTGTTTGTTGAGTCTGTGGTGAGTCCAAGTCTTTAAACTATGACTATGCCTATATTATAAATTTAAAAAACCAAAATAAACAAAATAACATAGTATCATGTAAACAACAAAAACACTATAAACTTGTAACCATATGTCTACACTAAATCCCCCAATAAATTTGAAATTAAATTATATAATTAAATGTATTATTTATTAAAATTAAATAATATAATAATTAGTTTAAAATTAATATATATATTTAACACTAACAAAAATTAATAAAAAATAAAACAATTACAAATATTGACGTAGACATAATATTTTATGGCGAATACATCAATAAGTTAATAACAAACAAGGGACTGTATGTCATAGACATAATTTATTTTATGGCTACATTATTTCTCAAAATTTGTTTGCCCTCTACTAACAACCACTAACCGTACCAAAGTCATATCCAAACCTAGTCCGAGCCAAACCCGAATTTGAGCCTAAAACTTGCAGACCCAGTAACATAGAAAATAAGCAAAATTGGTTCCAACAATGAATTGCAGATAGAACACTTCAATGGCAATTAATCTCTATTACGCCCACAAAATCAAAAACTCTTTTATGCCCACTTGTACATAATTCCCACCAATGGAAAAAAAAGAAAAAGGATAATCATTGTTTGCCATGTTTGGGTCAAATTTTTGTAGAATATATGATTTCTATATAATCCTTGCCTCTAGCGCTTTCTAATGTCTACCACTTTCTCTACATGATTGTCCTTTCTATGTCAACTTAAGTTCAATATATGGGTTTGCTCCAAAATGTTTAGATTTAAGTATGGGTGGTTGATTTTCCATCAAGTCATCTATAATCTGCTTAGCAATGTTCTTGGCCACAGTTATTTATAGCATTTAGTTTTCTACTATGGTTGATTGCGGAGAGTACTCATCCAAATGAAACCACTTAATCCATGTTGTTTGTTGTCCTATAGCCAAGTTTCTCAAGTAACCCTCAATCCACTTGTTTACAATTTCAATTTGCCCATCTATTTGTGGGTGATAACTGATGCTAGAGGTCAATTTTGTCACTATCAAACGAAATAACTCTTGTCAGAACAAACTAAGGAACTTGTTGTCACTACCACTTACAATTGTCTTAGGGAACCCACAAAGTCTGAAAATCTCTTTAAAAAACAGATTTGGCACTCTTGGTGCTTTAAAATCTAATAATTTCGCATAAAAATGTGCATTTTTTTGTAAGTTTGTCCACCACTACATATAAACAATCCTTACCTTGACCCCTTGGCAATCCATTGATGAGGTTCATAGATATGCTCTCCCATTTTTTATTTGGGATGGGTAAAGGCTGCAATAGCCCTACAGGTAACACAAGCTCCTCCTTGATCTATTGACATTCTTTGCAATCTCTTACATGTTGCATTACATCCCTTTTTAATCCCTTCGAAGAAAAGTGTTCTCACTTGTTTGTATTTTTTTGTAGAAACCTAGATGTCCTACATGTGAGGTATTATGGCAAGCCTTTAAAATCCTTTTCTTTGTTTTAGAATAGGTTGTAAGATACACTACTTTGTATAGAATCAGCTCATCAACCATTTTGAATTTGTCATCTTGCACCTTGACTTCCACAATATGAGAGATAGAATGTAAATAAGGTTTTCTAGACAAGGAATCAACCACCACATTATTATTCCCCTTAACATATTCAAAATCAAAGTCATAGGCCTTACTTTTACTAACCAACTTTTGTTTCTGGTCATTCAAATCCCTTTGATTAAGGAGGCATTTGCACTAGTCATTCAAATCTCAGATGTTTTTGGGCCGGTCACACTAGATGAAGTCATTGTAATACCTGACTGTAACCCGAGGACTTTGGACCCCGAGGAGTTATGAAAATATGGGGAGCTATGCACAAGGAAGGCAGCTCAGGAGAAGCTGAGGAAAGAGTGCAAGAGCAAGCAGATTCTTGAGGATGTAAGAGACATCTTGCAACAGGTTGTACTTGAGGTCCAGATAAATGAAGAGACACCTATAATGGACCAGCTTGCCACTCTTGTACAAGAAATAAATGCCATGGACTTGATGCAGAAAAGAGACTTGAGGAAAGGGCAGAGTCTAAGATACAGGACAAATTGGCAGAAAAGATCAGCCAGGAAGTGGCAATAAACAAGGTAAAGCTTTCTGAGGTAATCACCGATGTTCAATCTAAGTATATGCCAATTGTTAGAATAACTGAGAGGGGGGGTGAATCAATTAGATCAGTTATCCTACAGTCCCAAACAATCAAATGTACCTTACAAAACAATTTCAACAAATTATGCAACTCAGTAACATAAAATGTCAATCTGTCTATCCACTTTACCGATTACAAGTAATTATCCAAACTGTGATTACCAACTAAATCAACTATGAAGTATGTAAAGCATGATAGCAAAACAATCATAACAAATAAAACGTAACACAATGATTTAACGTGGAAACCCTACTAAGGGAGAAACCACCTGGGACCGCTAACCCAAAATAATTCACTCTTCTGAAGTGAGCTCGGTAAAGAGCCAACCCTGTTAAAGGTTACAATGCACCCTGTTAGGTGTGACCTGGTTAGAGGATTTATCACTAACAGTTAACTTTTGACCAACAAGATAACAATTAACATTCATGGATTGTCATATAGTAATACAATAAGACTGTTCAATCCACTCGATTAAGAGATTTTTTGAATCAATGGTTAAACTGATACAGTACTGATATGATTCAAATACAACTCAATTGCAAATATTCAGATCTATGCTATGCTCATAAAATCCTCTAATCATTAATCAATTCACTTCCTCAATATTTCTCAACTTACTTTCACTCCGTAAATAATTCTCTGACGCTCGGTAGCTCGATTCTTTCAATAACCAGTTTGATCAGGTATGCATGAATACAATCTTCATGTGAAATCTCTGCAATCTCCTTTTGTCCAGCATGTTTCAATAATGAAACTCATCTCTTCTATCAACAAGTAAACCCTTTTCATATCAACCATTAGATTTTACCTCTTAATCTCCTTCGTCCATTTTGCCCCTTAAACCTTCCTCAACAGATGTGTCATTAACACGTTTCAATCTCATCCTTTAGATCATCTTTGAATTTTGTCAGTCATGGATCTCATAACTAACTTTATCCTTAACCTCAAAATCATAACAATTTCCAGCTCATCAAATTCAATCGGTTGTTCTTAGCATTTAATGTTTTCATCCATACTCAGTTAATATAGAAATGCGTCGGTGATAATTAGCTCGGTTATATTGTTACTCGGTATACACTACACTAGCTCAGTGTATACAGAAATCTTCAATTACCGACCACATTGCCTTGTTCAATTTCAAATCTCTTCTTCATAATAGATTAATGTAACATGCTCAAGTCAACAATATAAAGCCATAGACTCATCAATAAGTTACCCAATGTTTACCTTATCCTTATCTGTCATATCCATCTTTTCCTTATGTAGATATCTCAGTTCTTCATCTTTTCTTCCTTCAACAGATGTTCAGATGTTTGTAACTAACATGATAAGTACTGTCAAAACTACTTGACATCAATGACAACATATTGGCTGATTTAATCATCTTACATATCACTTCAGTAGCTCGGTGATCTCTAATCACTGTTTCTTCAGTTCATCCAAATATTCAATCAGTTGTAATTGAGAGGAATGGTATTGCAGCTACTACATATAGTCGGAGTGAGACAATTCTAAGAGGATACAAAGTTTACATTATTGGGGAAAAATGATTAGCAATTGCATTCATTGTTAGGCAAAACTATGATATAGTCTGAAATATGCTTAAGGAGTGTTGCTATCTGAGTGTTTTAATTGCATCTTTAGACTGCAAAAGATTTTTTCGGAGTGTTCTTGGAGGATTTCTTCTGAATATCTTTTATATCAAAGGATGTTATATATATATATATATATATATATATATATATATATTTTTGGTGACAAAAGTATTGTATGTATTGAGAAAGGTTTTATTGTATCTTGTTTTAAGTTTGTACACAATTTGGAGTTCGTGTGTCAAAAGAACTAAGAGTCGGTGCTCTCTATGAGTTGGTGCTCACTTTTGTATTTTGGGTTAGTGCCCATTGGGTTGATGCCCATTCTTATTAATGAAAACTTGGTATGTCGTGGCTTTGCTTTTCCACGAGAAATCTTGTATTGGTGTCTTGATGTTATCTATTTTTTATTTTTAATGTGCTCTCTTGCATTCAAAAGTTTTTAATTTGAAATACTTATTCAACGCCCCTCTCAATATTTCTAGTGTGCTCTTCAGATATCTTCATTGTCCCTTTGTTGGATAATCCATGTAATACTAATTTTTTCCTATTGTGTTGGAAAGAGATTTCCATTTTTTGATGGCTGGTCTCATATTTGTCAATTGCATATAGCTATCGATACCCCAAGACTACCTCCACGTCCATATCAATCACATATAAGTCATCGTGCAATTTATTATCTCCCATTGTCAATTGCATTTGAGGTACCGTCCAGGTGCAAGAGAGAATAGTTCCATTGTCTACCTTCACATCAAACCTTTGCATTGGAGCCCAATCACCTTACTACTTCCTCACTGATATTGTTATAAGTGGCTCCACTATCAATAAAGATGATCACCTATGTCCTTTCAAGACCCCTTTAACGTGGAATGCACTATAGTGTGGTTCTCACGTTAGGGTTACAAGAGTGCCTCCTGCGGCTTTCCAACATTTTCCGCCTCATTTTCAAAACTAGCGCCATCACTTTCAGCATCTTCATCAGAGATAACTTCACCATAATGTACTTGCCCTTTTCCTAAGCAACGATGTCCTGGTTGCCATATTTCCTTGCATGTAAAACATAACTTCTCTCCCCAAATCATTCCTACTTACATCCATTTGCTTTGTCTTTGTTGTAGGCATCCTTGGAGGTATTGAGCTTCTTTGAAAAGGATTTTTGGTCTGTATAGGGTGGAGTTGTCCCTTGCAACTGTGTCTTCCAAGTTGAGAGCTAATGACATGACTTCTTGGAAGGTTGTAGGGTTTAGAGCTTTTAGTAACCCTTTAAGTGGCTCAGCTAAACCTTCAACAAAGAACACTGTCAACCTTCTATCAGACACATCAGGAACCATTACAACGAGTTTTTCAAACTCGTCTACATAGTCTTCTTGCCTCAATTGAGATAGATTCCTAAAATGTATTTAAGTCAGTTCTATCAAATCTCTCAATCAATCTTTGATTGAATTCCTCTATGGTCGAAACTGAGTGATTTCCATGAGTTGCTACCCATGGTACCACTACTCATGAGCTACTCACTCCAAATGCAAGGTTGCAAACTTGATGGCCTCCTCTTCAATCATTGGGTTCAATGAATAGTAAGTGTCCAATTTTTGTAACCATGATTTGGTTGTGGTACTATCAAAGTTGTGCATTGTAATTTTTCCCACACAGTGCTGAATATCCTTCCTCTGCTTCCCTTTCCTCCTATGCCCCCATTTTGCTTTTAGACCACAATAATTGGTAAAGGTCATATCATTCTAAATTACTTCACTTGCGGCATGGTATTCGGCATGAGGACAATCCATTTCATTGATCCGACTTGATTGGTCCTTGCTAGCTTCTTTTGTTGTCAACAACTTAGCCCTATATGTCTCAGTTGAGGCTTTATCTTCCTTGGAATCATTGTTTTCACCATTATTGACAGTCCTCCCTTCACTAGCAGCACTTCCTTCGCTTATCTATTTCAGACTTATCACTACCATGATTCTAATGGACTCCCTTCAACAATTATGCCACTTCCTTCAATGTCTCAGACATGTTGAGATGCAGCTCTTCAGATCTCTAGAAGAATGCCTTAGCAGCATCCTCATCTCCATCTCCCATACTGCTGTCTTTCTTATTTTCACACTGCAGACACATCTGAGATCTTTCACTCATCAATTGACGCCCACGGGCTGGCAGACTTGAAGGTTCTGATACCACTGAAATGTCCTTGACCAATTTTAAGATAGGATTTGTTTTCAAACTAAATTAATTACACAATCAGATTTTAACAACTTCTCAGAACCTAATACTAAACTCACAGCAATGCAAATATGAAAGATACTCAGAATACCAAACCCCAGATCGCACAAAATATAGCTTCAGTAAATTTTCCAAAATGCATTGTTTCTTCTCAATTCACCGGTACATTTAACAGTTAGGACAAGATGTAAATGAACCTTCTCTCATAGATATTTGTCTTTAAGGCAATTAGAGATAAATAAAAACATTGACATACTAGTTGATAGTGAGCTCACGTGCACAAAATTGATGGAATCACTGGTCTCTCGATTGTCTGATTAAGGCTTTCACTTTAATGGTTCCCCCAGTTGTGATGACTGCACTCTACTCTAATCTCAGGTTATGGACTTGCCCGTCAATGACAAATCAAGTCTGTTGTGCACTTCTCTATCACTTAAATCCTTGTCACCCTTTGTCTATATTTCAGTCAAACTTCCTCTAAGTTGAATTGTAATTATGTAAGTACTTACAGAATACTCTTTGTATATAAATTGTACTGTTGGAAATGTTATTTTTTGGGGAAAAATAAGGTATATCCCAAAAGGGGACATTACAATTTATAAGAGGTTAAAGATTTGGCTTGGATATTATAATAGCATACTATTAAACTTGATTTAATTAGTAAATATCAATTTATCAAACTCAAATGTCATTGCTAAACGCATTTCAGGCACTCCTACCTTCCAGCTCAGGTGAACAAATAAAGGTAACCACCACTTACCACACACCATTTATTCATTCCTTCATTGCTTACAGATTACGTACAACATCTATTCTACTGTTTGTTCTAATAATTACACTATAGTAGATTTTGAGTAACAACAATTACACAAGTGGCCTGCACACAGAGTGGTCAAAAATGGTAAATTGAGGATATCAAAGATGCACTCTGCTTCCCTTCCTAATACACAGTCAGCAGATCCATAGAAATGGTGGACAAGCAGAGCCTTCCACCGAGGACCTACCAGAAGCACATTGATTTCATGCTCTTCCAAAAGAACCAGCCCAATAAAGAGCAAAAGGCAAAAAATAAAAATAAAAAATTTCACAAATATCAACTTGAGACACCCAAGTAAAGACCTGCAACCGACCAGAACTGCAACCAACCAGGCCAAATCTTGGTCTATTTGACAGTGACTTCAATTGCCTTGAAAGGGATCCAGACCAGGACCAGACTGGGTTTAAGGACAGACCACAACCGGAAACAGAACCAGAGGATTTCCGGGATGAACCGGTAACAGACATTAAGGAGGGCACCAGGTATGAGCTTAGTTATCCGGAAACTCCATTATAGGAATGGGGACCATGCCCTCATCGTCATCCTTGTACAAACAATTTCTGGCAACTACATTTATATAATATGGTCATTTCTTTATTTCATTTACTCATGTATCCTAATTGAATTGGTGCCTCCATCCCTGTACCAGCACCCATACCCCTACATCTTCTGGTAACAATCGATATAAAAGATGCTAAATTTCCCTTGACATATCAATGGGTCATTGTGCCCAGAAACCACAATTGACACGTCAAGTAGGGTGGAAGGAGTATTCAGAAATATACTTTACGATCAGGCTTGAAATCCTACAGAATTTGCTATAAACTTTATGACTGAAATATACTCTACTTGTACCAGCAATGACTGGATATCCTACGAAGTTTATGTAAATCCATTATTTGGGGAAAAGACAACCTGAACCTAACCACATTTTCTAGAAAAAAAAATTGTCAACTTTGCTGCAAAAACAGCAATAAATAGCAGTGCCATAATAAAACTTGGTTCTATAATTCTATTGCCTGTCCTTTCATTAGCAAAAACAAGTCAAAACACAGGGATTATGACAGGGCTGTAACAACAAAAAAAGTATAAATACATCCCTTCAGTTAAAGGGTCAACACAATGATCTGCCGAGCTGGACATGACCTAGTAGTGAGAGAGCAATTTCCATGGTTGTGGCCTGATTCAATCCACACTGGAGACGATTATGTGGGCCAAATGCGGATTAGAAATGGATGCACCATGCAAATATTAGCAGAGAATAAGCCACCCCAACATGTCTTAAATGTATTGTAAGCTTTTTAGCTCATTCCATTTTGTTTTGGGGCAAGTGTTACAATTTACATATAAACACATGAAAAAAAACTATAATTTATTAGTCAGATGTTAAGACAAATACTTGTACCCAAGCTTACTCATTTTCGTAGATTTTCAAATTTTGATCAAAACATTTATTATTATTGAAAAATGGAAGACGGGAAACTTAAAAGATGAAACACACAAAAATGGACATTGAAAAAGGGTAAAATATATATGTGACCAATGGTGCGACTATATTATAGTATAATGTCATCACAAGGAATGTGAGTACACTGTACCCCCATATGCCCACCCATGATAAGGAATATTGTAGTAACTGTAATATGATGCAAACTTGAAATAATTTTTTCCCTCCAACCATTTGATCAAAACCCTAGAAAGAACTCAATGCTACAAAAGGGAAATACAATGCTTCAATTAAGCCACAAGGATTTAAAACCACAAGTATGGGTGTCAAAATAAACGATAAGGTATGGTGTCAAAATAAACGATAAGGTATATAGACCAGAGAAGCAAGAATTGCATTGCAATAAAATAATTAGGCAGGAAGCCTAAACACGATGTATGGAAAAACATAGCACAAGACCGTATTCGGCAGAAACCCTAAATTCATTACGGCCAAGCCAACTCAACTCCCAGAATCGTAGGGAAATAAATTCCACATTGCAGATAAGAAATGTAAATCTATGTCACAACCAAAAGGAGTGGGTGAAGCCTAGAAACATAGTAAAAAATTCATCATACCAAAACCAAAAGCTCTTCCACATATACATAATTTAATCTAACATTTGAGAAAAGACAGATTCTCGCAACAATAAAACATTGCCTTCTAAAAATATTCCGCAATGAAAAACTACAAAAGTGAAAATTGCACAAATACAAAAACATTAAGCAAAAACGGTAAAACCCAATTCACTTGACTGTCAAAAGGGTTTCTCGATAGGAATTCCACATCGAACACCACAAATGTTCAACAAAACAAAGTTAAGCAGAGAGACTCAAAAACAGGGGAAAATAACATTGCAGGAATCCATTATTTTGCAGAAACCTAAATACGTCAATCCAGGTTTAGAAACTAAACTCCGATACATGTAAAACATAGGTTTAAAAAGAAAACATAAAAGGAAAAAAACCATATTCCAGACCAGATATATTAACTTGAACTGCAAAAGAAAACACTCAAAAAAAATCAAGGTCGGATATAATCAATTAGCGGAAACCCTAGTTTCATCAAACCCTTTAAAAAAGAAATTCCTGCAAATGTAAGACATGGGTTTTAAGCAAAAAAAAAACCAGCAATGCAGAACCACAATGCCAAATTAATAGAAAAATTTGAAGACAAAGTATTGAAAAAAACAAGCATACAGAAAACGCTGCCAGAAAATTACAAGGCCCGAAAGCCTTATTTACCGTAAACCCTAATTTTATCAAACCCTTTTCAAGAGTTTAACTTTTACAAACTCCACACATGGCTGATGAAGTAAAAGTTCCGCATTACAGACTACAAATATAAATTTGGATTACCAATTAAACAAATAAATAAAAATCTTAAGCAACCACAAAACCCCTCTCTAGCAGACACAATTATTTCACCAAACCCCTCCTTCAAAATACAAATTCTGACAAATATAACCTCAATACGTCATAAAAAAACCAAAACACATAAACTAAACATCAGGTAAAGAATCCATGGGCGAAAAAAATATGCAGACCTTGCATCGAGAGAAATATTCCGAACAAGAAGCCCAGTAGGTGCCACGGATCTCCTGTCTCTGAATCCTCTGAAGCGCTCCCTTTCTCTGTAGTCATCGAATCGCGGCTTTCGGCGAGGAGGGCTTCTGCTGCGGCTTCTTCTGGGGCTGTAGCTTCTGCTGCGGCTCATGCTGCGGCTTCGGTTTCTCCCCATTGATTGTTTTTAGACTTGCTTTATTCCAGAGGATTGAAGCAGTTCAAACGGCTGTGTATGTTTTATATGGCAAAGTTTGAATGGATTGCAGATCATCCAAACGTGTGATTAACAAGGATTAATCAACCTAAACTAGAATGGAAGAACCTCTTATTCAAACCCGTCAGTGTGTTTTGTTATGTCCAAAATTCCTGACCGCGTCGACTGAAGTCATGTACGGCTTGCAATTTTATATATCTTTTGTTT
This sequence comes from Chamaecyparis obtusa, assembly GCA_027943335.1. Lineage (NCBI taxonomy): Eukaryota > Viridiplantae > Streptophyta > Pinopsida > Cupressales > Cupressaceae > Chamaecyparis > Chamaecyparis obtusa. Next base: position 1,950,224 of record BSBK01001958.1, read on the forward strand.
CTTGGGGCGGAAGGCGAGAGGCGCCTAAATTATACTTAAAATTTTATAAAGATTCTATGCAAAATTATCAAATTTTTTTGGTATGATTGGTCTAATATATATTTTTATTTAAATAGATTTTTTTTATCGGTGTGAGTTATGTAACATAAGTCATTTAACTAAAATGTGAATCGTTCATATTGATAAATAATTAATAAAAATTGAATAAAAGTTATTGGAGAAGAATTTGCTAAAATTTAGTTATTAGTCTTAATCAAGATATTAAAGATAGATCAACAAAAATCTAGTTTAGGGGATGCCCCACAACACGAGATGTTGTGATCCATGTTGATAAGGAGGTTTGATCTTCGATTCTCTGCAGGTTTGGTACCTGTGTGCACAGCTCAATGGTTGTCGTTGTTGTTTATGGTAGTGACTGCTAGTTCATTTGACCGAGAGTCTTTGGACCATGCGTTAGTGTTGTTGGACGATTCCTATCGACCGGTACCTGTGTGGAGATTGTGTGCGGCGACGGGAGACATAAGGTTGGCAGCAGGGGAGATATAAGGAAGGTTTATATACCACGGGAGACATAAGGGTAGGGTGGTATTGGTTGTCGATGCCAAGTTAGGGAGATATAAGGTGATTGGAGGGAATTTGTGTTGGATGGAGTGATAGGGTGTGTGCATAATCGGGAGACATAAGGTGGCGTGTCAACTGGGAGGTATAAGGTTAGGTGTTGACATCTACGCGTGTTCAACAAGATGGGAGCTATAAGGCGAGTCATTGGCATGTGCTTGAAGCTACTACACGAAACATATCTAGCAAGGTGTGCATGCCTAACAAGTGCTAATAAATGTAATTACCACGGGGATGGGATCCCCCAAATGTGATCACACTAGTTCAAAGCTCCAGTCAAAAGTGATTATTGATCCAAAAAAAAATCTTCTTTTAAATCAACCTCTTTTTAGTTCACCCCTAGTTTGCAATCTTTTTATTTCGCCTTTAGTTGTTCTCTCATCCTAATGATGGATCACAATGTGATCTGACATGTTCATGCAAAAAAGAAAACACAATCAACTCCAGAAACAATAGCTTATTATAGTTTAAAATGATTATTAAATCATGATTTACGAAGAATCTTCAAATATTTATAAAACCCACAATCATTAATGTCTATGAGAATTAAAACTTTGATTAGTTGAGGAGGACCTTGTGATCTAACATAAATGTTTCTTGACATATTAGCAATAAGAATAGTGTTTTTAATGCTAGTAACAATATCAAGATTGTAATATATTGGCTTTTCTTTAGTTGTATTGTCTTCTACATGTACACCATTCTTGTCTATTTGTGTCAACCACTCAATTGGACTTATATCAAAATTATAAAGGGATTCCCCTCAATTAAAGAGTTTGTAAAACTTTTTCTTGGAAATTTTCAAAGTGATGATAATTGTTATCACCCTTTGACTGTACCTCACAAGTTTGAAAACATGTCTCAACTACAACAATGGGCTTGCTCTTGGTTGTGGGGTTGTGTGTGTGTTGGTGAAGGGTGCTCCCCTTAACACCACAAACACATAACAGAAATAGAGAAACAACAACAATATGCAAGAACAGAAAATTGGCTTCTTATTATCTCCACAAATGTGGAATTACAAACCTTTAAAATTACAATATGCAAAGCCACATGGGCATTCCCTTACAATATTCTGTAGGACAAAGCCTCGAACTATTACCCAGATCTACTACCCAGAACTATTCTGAATTGCCTAAGACAATAATACAGCCTTCCTTATATAGGCAATTTTCCACCGCTTGGGAAGGTTCCAGAATTTTAGCCAATAAGGCCAACCAAACTTAGAATTATTTTATTTTACATTTTATTACATCATAGTCAGCTCAAGATAACCTTTGAAACCCGAACAGAAATTTTGAAGAAAATTATTTTCTGCCATTTCAGGTGGCCCAACTTCCAAAGACCATAAGTCATCACCAGTTGACCCAATCGGCTATTATAACCCCATTTTGGAAACGCCACGAAGCGCTCTACAAGCTTGACCCGCACAAGCACTCGTCACCCAAATTTTTGACCTCATCTGGGGCCTCTAAAGCCTTCAAAACTGAGTTCAAAGTTTCTGTACCTTGCTGCCAATACCAAAAATCTTCAATATCTTCCAATATACACTTGATCTGGCAATGAAACTTTACTGGCAGACTTATATGACCAAAATGAACCTCCAAGAAAGAAATCAGATCATTCTGAGCACATACGAAAATTACCAAAAATAGTAACTTTCCATAAATAGCAGCTCTGCACAAAATAGCCCTTATTGAATATAAAAATAGAAATATTTTTTTGGGTGATGCAAGATTGCTCTTACACCCAGGATGCTCCTGCATCATGTGTACATATATGTCTATACATGCATATATTCATATGCAAATATATATATGTACATGTATACATGTGTACCTACATGCATACATATATATACATATGTGTGTCTGTATATATACATGCATACATAAGTAGAACACACACCTATGTGTGAGTGTGTTTATATATACACACACATGCATAGATATATACACCCACACATATATATGCATATGTGTGTGTGCATCTACATGTACATATACATATGTATGAACACATGCACATACACTCACATGTGCACACGCTCATCCGCACACATACACACACACACACATCTTTCAACACCATCAGGAGATCTTAGCAAATGAATCATGCTCACCTATAATTATACAGGCCTTTCAGGGTTTCTTATATCATCTTCACATGTCCAAACACTTTAAATCATGCACTTATGTGCATGTGTGTGTGTGTGTGTACATCTACATTTGTACACACGCATACACGCACATGTCTTTCAACGCCATTAAGAGATCTTAGGAAATGAATCATGCTCATCGATAATTATACAAGCCTTTGATGTTTTCCTATATCATCTTCACATGTTCACATACTTTAAATCATGCACTTTACATCATCAATCATATTCTTTGGTAACACAAATCTTGTATTAGAGGGCCCCATAGGTACTAAGAGTTGTTTTAGAATCATCTTCTATTGAATTTTAATCATCTTGATACAATTAATGTCATCTTAGATCATACGAGAAGGTAGGCAAGACTTTTTCATTTGAGTAATGAAGTTTTGACACTTTACATACCAAGCAAGAAAAGTCCAACAAGCTTGTTAGGATGGCCAAGCACAAAATATTGAAAAGGGGCTTAGAGGGTAAACTTGGAGGGAAAGGTAGCCAAGGATGGCAGGTCTAACAAGGATGTTGGTCAAAAGCATGAAATTCCCATTGTCCACAATAACTTGTCTAGAAAGCTTCTAGATCTGACTGTGTGAGCAATTATTTTCATCAATGTTTCATCTCCACGATCCATTATTAGGATGAGTAAGCATGGAAAGAGAAATAGACTTAAAGGGGAAATTTTGAAACTCTAAAAAGGGGCTTAGATGGGAAAGTGGACTTTCAAGAAAGAGAAAGGCATGTAAGGGATTGTAGGTCCAATGGATGTCAATATGAGAAACTCCAAAACTTTGATATTTATAAAGTGAAGTTTTTTGGAGAAAAAGCATTGTAATTGAGGATTGGATGGGTGACCAAACTAAAATTCCTAAAACTTAGAGAAATAGTACTGAGAGGGGAAAAGTAGATTTTTGGAAAGGGCAACGTCATGGATGACAAGTCCAAATCATTAGATGTTGACCACAAAAGCACCCATTAACAAAATTTACTAAGATTTTTTTTAATGAAAACACTTTGAATGAACATCCTTAGATGATTACGTACAATAGGGACCCAACTAAATATTTCTCACATTGGTTGTCAATGGAGGACAGGGTCAAGATCACAACATGGAAGTCATAGAATTGTGATTTTTTTAGACAGATACCTATACGATGACAAGGAAGGGCCCCAATAATGTTTAAAATAAAAGCAACAACATGCAAAGAAAAAGAGAAATGTGTGACTTCGTAAACATACTAGATGAGGATTATTCTTTTATCCTAGATCATTCTATCATTCCTAACCATTCGTAGATTTTATAAGGCTCAAATAAATGTTTCATGGATGTGTTAGCACTTGTTGTGGGTGTTATTTTAGATATGACTATTATTTATTGGTAACTATTGAGTATGTTGTTACCTTTGGATTGATAGTTTGCTTTGAGATATTAGCTAAGGCAAGACTTATACTTATTTGCGACAAATATTGTCTCTTTGGTTGGCTTCTTATCTTCGTGCACTGGCATGATGGTGGGTGAAAGAATTCATGTTTGGGATGATGGTCACCTCGATTCTTGTTATATGTATATTGATGTAGCACTTTGATTCCTTGATGATATATATGGATATAGGGATATTTTCCTTGTTCATGTTTGAGGTTACTTGTTAATCCTTCTGCAATATATACACCAAGTGGGAGAATGTTAGGACTAGGTATTATATCATCTTGCATAGTTTTTATAATGTTTAATTTTTTATTATTATGTTGTGCATCTAGGGATACATGCATTACATATGGTTAACATTGTAGGAACATTTTACATGTTGTATATAACATTGGTAAATATTTAGTGTGGGGATTCACATGGATAAAGTATTTAAACTAATATGGGGTTTTATATATATAGTAAACTGAAAAGATAGTACCCAATATTAAATGTGGGGTTAATTATTTTTCAATCTCATGGTATTAGTTACATGCTTTTATATAAAACCACTAGCTGGTTTTGTGCGAGCTTGATTCTATTAAAGAAAGCATGTGGGTAGTTGTTTAATGTTGGCTAGATTTTCATATTGGCTAAGGAGTTTAGAGAATCTCTTGTTATCATTTGTGAGGGTTCAAAGCATGGCATAGGATGTGAGATTACATGCTTGTTCACATCCGGAATGCTTGTAGAGAGCTTGTGTTCTAGAAGCATTTATAGAGGACTTTGAAGACGTATTTTAATAATTTCATTATTGAATAATACATGAGTGATGTATGTTTTTGGAGACTATATTTTCCCTCTTGAGAATTTTGTAAAGGTATATATTGTATCATCTTTGATCGTATATTATTTATTCTTTTGCACATGTATTCTAAATGCATGTCTATGTAGATTTCTCTACTTGGTTTATGTGAATATTTTTCATGTGTGGCTAGAAATTTAATAACAAAAGTCATTCAATGTTAGTATAATTCACTTAGCAACTAATGAAATACTTCAAATTTTAAGGCCTATCAACTTCATACTTAACTTAGAAAGACAAAACCAATTCCATTTGACAATATATTTTTTGCTACATTCTCCATCTTACTGAACAGTCTCACAATAGGTAAAGATAATCATGCCATTGTCTCTCTTAGGGGTAATATATCTATGCTAAGGATTACCTATTCCCATCATGAAATGCATTTAGATTGTCAACCCAGGGACGTAGACTTGAGATGGGACAACACAGTTTGTGCACTAAGTTCCTTTAAGAGTCATAACACCTATGTTGCAGGAAGATAAAATGCATGAAAGGAATTTATGATATTGCTGCAGGAAGGTAAACACACTCAACTACTTAATGAAATTACTACAAAAAGCTTGTGAAATGAATCTAGTCTGTCTAACAACTCAAAATATTCACCATGTATATCTTTTGCAAGTGTTGCAGGAACATCCACAGTAATAATGTTGCAGGAGTAAAACAATAACTCTACTTGAAAGCAAGAAAAATGCAGGAAACAAATCTACTCTAACTTAATCTAATCCACCTCCCAAGTGGGCCCCCTTGGTTGGCTTCTACTAACTACCAACATAGAAAATAATCCAAAATCACTCTTCCATTAATTCTTCTTAACTGGTTACATAACAATTCATGAAGAACTGAAAAGAGCAACTTCTACTATATTGAGCACAACATTCTATATTTTCTCATTACCTAACTAAGTTGATCAAATCCCTTTATAAAGAGGACTGGCACTTATTGAAAACATAACATTAAAGTCTGATTCAACCTCGTCAAATAAGGAGACGGTAAAACAACCATGACATATTATAATTATTGAAGATAACAGAATAACAATTCTGAGGAAATATAGCAAGACTTATTTCATATATTCTTTGGAACAACAACTCCTTTATAGGTGCGACATATCTCTCAGAACCGTGTCGGATTCTTCCACCATGATTGGTCTTCTAACGCTACTTTCTTTAATGCGGTTGCACCACTCTTTGAATTGCTCCCTGTTTACCTAAAAGGTTAGTAACATTCGGTACACATATGCAAGTCAACATTTCAACCCCTACTCAAATGTTAGAACATAGCTTAAAATAACTATATGAAGTATTGCATTATATTTATAATAGTCAACAAAACATGTCATTCAAGCTACCCATAGGCTTTGTGGCTTTAGTTGTACTTAGCATAGGTTCACACAGGTATAAGTTATAAATGTTTTAGAAATGTCTATCAGAGCATAAAGAGTGTCAATCAAAGTATGAAGATCATAACAAAATTGAGACATTAATTTGTCTCATCATCTGCCCCTACTAACAGAATGCTTGTCCTCAGGCATTGTATTTCCTGGCTATGGTCTTGAAATCACCAACAGTCATCTTCCCCTTCTTTCCACTCCTAAAAGTGTAGTAAAATCCTCTTGTTCTTTCTAGGTAATCTCCTTGGTGCTCCTTAACCAACTGATCCAATCTAGTAGCATTGATGTCGTATAGGGGCTAGAGGAGTGTAGGTGGTTGGAAGGATAAAGATATCCATAATTCCCTTCTGACCTGTCATCCCAACTGCATATATTTAGTCACTCTATGCACAGCTGCTTCGAAGTTAATTGGGTTGTGTGGCTCTGCTTTCCTGAAAGCTTGTGGCAATCTATTCCACCGACTTCTTACCCCTGTAAGAGCTCTTTGGACTGTAAAACTAGGCAATGTCTGCTAGTCTCTATAGACCTTATCTCTCAATGCAAAGACTTTCTCCCTGATTTCAGGCTTCTATTTCCCATAGGTCAAATTGAGCCAATCCCTCAAAATGACATCAGGCTTATGTGACTCAACCCTTAATGGTAAGGGTTCAGATTTTTCTAGATCCCTATAATTATTCAACTTTTTGTCATAGTTCGCTTCATTATGCATTCATGACATCATAGCCCTTAAGTGAATATCCCCTATATGAGTAGAGGATCCCACTTTGTTTCATGTGGGATGATAAAGTTGTGCACATATAGGTCACATAATAAATTTTGTTGCCATGGGGGAAGAGTTTGATATATTCCATAAAAATTTTGCGTTGTCTTGAACTCACAATCAATATTCTCCATGGTCATCATAAGTTGAAACAAAAGAAATTGTTCTTTTAAACAAATAGCATATACCCTGGGTGGCGGTCTACAAGCTATGACCTGATCGGCTAGTTTTAGGGCCTTGTCCATTTGTTGTTTTTGTTTCTTTAGTTGCTCCCTAAGAGATTCAATTTCCTCATCCTTATCAAATATCTCTTTCTGCATTTGATCTCTTTCCTGTCTCCACCAAGTCTTTTGAAAAAAAAAAATGATTGTATAGGTTAAAGAGTACAGACAGAATTGTTTGTGAGGGAAATTCTTGCAACACAACTTTCTTTTTCTTTTCTTTGGCATCTTGTTGAAAATACTCAGTGAACCATGTGGATCGGTAGGGTATAATGGAGACACTGGAATATACAGGGTGTTGCGGAGGAGTATTTTGATCATTCATAGGAATGTTGTCTTGTACTACATCTGGGCTTGGCTCAGGCATTCCTTGATCATCATGTGGCATGCTACTATTAGGTGCTTGCACATTTTGAGATTCTTCCATATTTTGAGGTTCCGCCCGCAAAGGGGAGTCATCAGGAATATTTTCAACAAAGGGTTATGGATTAGGTTTTGGTACTGAAACATTGGATTTCCAAGGGAAGGTGAAGACACTTGTCCTCGCATGCGAGGGCTTCTATGCACACTTGCCTCTTCAACCACTGCAGTTTTAGTTTGGCGGGATCTTTTTGGCCTTTGTGCTCCAGGAACAGACGCTGCATGACTCAACATTTTTCTTTTATTTATTTGGATTGCAGGGTTTTGAATTTCACCTTCTAGGTTAGGGATTTCTTTTTAAACTTTTTGTTTGCCTTTCTTCGTGGAAGAAGTAGGTATATCACTCTCTAGAGTAGGATCAACAAACTTGTTTTCTGGGGACAATTTTGGTTCTTTTCCTTTTTTAGTTGTTTCTTCACTAGGCCCAGAAGACTCTACTTCATTCACTAGAGGTTGAGCAATAGGGTTAACTTGGGGCTACAAGGTTTTAAACTGAACAAATTCTGCCAAGGACATGGGAGAGACATCCCTAAGGGATTTTTCAATCAAAAACTTTATTAGGGCATGGTGGCTTATGGAATTTGCATTACCTTTTTGTGTTTCTTCGGCACTAATGCTTAAGATATTATAGAGAAAATTAGGAACATTGACTTGAACATTATGCCTTAAACAGCCAAGCAATTTGAAATGGTGGGCATGCAGGTTTGAGAATCTTCCTTCACAAGTTAAATACCTTATATTGTGGTTAGCCAATTTTGGAAATGCTGGTGGAAGAGACAACCTCTTGCATCCCTGCTTAGTGAATTCAAGAGGAGGATCACCCGGTTGGGAGAATTGAGCTCGAGATGACCTGGTGTCATGCTCGTTAGGATAGTGCTCTCCAACGACTGGTAATCCGATGACTTCTACAATTATTTCCTTAGTAGCAACAACTATTAAACCCCATACAGTTGCTTGTCCCTCTTCAAAAGTGCCCATAAATTCTATTGCAACCTCCTCATTGAATTTCGTCAACTGAAGGAAATACCCTAGCCAGCCGCTTGCATTAAATCTGTGAACTGCTTCAACATCCATCAGTAAAATACCATGGACGATTGGTTCATGTCTCTATAATTGTCCCCCCATCATAATAATAATGCCCAGTCTTCAATTTTGCTGCTCTCCAATTCATTGTTAATCTTTGGTCTTTTTACACTCTGCAAATACCTTCTTGAAATCCCAATTGTTGTTCTTGAGAATACCAATTTTCTCTTACATTACCTTCATTATGCTTGACATGAACAATAATAATGATATTGATTACAGAGGACATCAGAGTCTTAAGTGGGAGCTATCTCGTAATTTAATTATGGTCCTTTCAAGTCATGTCAAGCTTAGAAAAGTGCTCAAAAAATTAGAATTTGAAAGTATGACAAATGTGTTGGATTAAAAGAATTAATAGAATGCACCCTAAGTACAACATTGATGTGACGAGGATGTGACTAGGGTGACTTAGGAATAACACTTGGAAGTTATTACACTTCCCCTGCCCCCTACGAAATTTTGACAAGTGTCCTCACTTGATAAATTTGGCATGAGAATGGGAAACTGGCTTAACGCATATATCATACATGTAATGCAATACTATATATAATTATTCAAACCTTTGCTCTAAAAGTGAGAAAAGAGTTAAAAAGTTGTACGTGGCAATTTGTTACCATACACACTAATGCGAGCTAATGAGAGTGTCAAGTTCAGCGACCGCATGAAAGTGCTGACATGGTGTTTTATTGAAAGCATTAAAATAGAAATTGTGGGTGATGCAGAGTTTGAGTGGGTGGTAGACATAGAAATGAGATGAGTTGGTGATAAGAAGAGAGAAAAGTGAATGAAGAAGTATACTTCATATGAAATGAAGTTTTATTATGGGAGTTTTCGAAGTCATGTTATGGTGAGCCTACAAGAGGAAGGCTTTCACCTTTTGTTGTAGGAACTGTTACCTGAGGGGCTGTTAAACTTTGTGTGCTAAACTGCTTCAAGAATTCTTCCTTAGTTTGAGGCTTTTGATACAGGCGCAGGTGGTATCCATTGACAAGCAGCTTAAATTGGACTGGATCAAGTGTGGTCAGTTGGACTGCTCCATTATCAAAGACATATTGAATTTCATATGGTCCCAACCATCTGATTTGCAGCTTTCCTGGGATCTCCTTAAATTGAGAATCATACAATAGAGCCCAATCACCTACTTGAAAGTGCTTATTCTTGATATGTGAATCATGCCACCTCTTTCTTTGGTTTTGGATTAGCTCTGTCCTTTCCAATGCTGACTTTCATATTTCATCCAATGAGTTGAGGTGGAGAAGGAGCTCTCTTTGTGTTGTAGGAAGAGTGATGTTCAACTCCAGAGTTGTGCGCAATGTTTTGTGTTCAAATTCTATGGGCAACATTGTTACCTTTCCATACACTAATTCAAATGGCGTGAAGACTGTTGTGGTCTTCCATGTTGTACGATAAGCCCAGATTGCTTCAGTTAATTGACTACTCCAATCTCTAAGATGCAATTGCACTGTCTTTGTTAATATTATCTCTATCTCTCGTTTGGTGACCTCTACCTGTCCATTCACCTACGGATGGTATAGACTAGACTTTCAATGCCTTATGCCATACTCCTTCATGAGTTCAGTGATCAGATTTGATGTGAACTATGCTCCTTGGTATGTTGCAAGCTCTCTAGGGACTCCATACCGGCTAAAAATTTCCTCATACAAAATTTTGCTACTTTTTGATCCCTTGCATTCTGCATAGCTTTCAATTCCACCCATTTTTTCAGATAATCCTTGCAAACCAAGATGTAGGACTTTCCATTTGGTGGAGGATCAATTGGTCCTATGAAGTCCATACCCCATTTGTCAAAGGTGTTATTACTACTTGTGGATTAAGTGGAATCTCATTTGATCTTGTTGGGCATCCCATCCTTTGGCATTTGTCACATTTTGTTGTATAACTAGTTGCATCCTTATGTAATGTTGGCCAATAATATCCTGTTGTTAATATTTTTAGGGTTGTTCTCTTTGCTGCAAAGTGACCTCCACATGGCTCGTCATGACAAACATGGAGTATGTCATATATTTCATCTTCTCTCACACATCTCCTCATGATCTGATTTGGACCAGTGTAAAATAGATTGTTATCTATCCATCAAAATTGAAAGCTTTTCTTTGCAAGCTTTTTCCTGTCCTTCTGAGAAAATGTGGGGGCATCTTATTTTCTATAAGATAATTGGCTATGTCTGCATACCATGGGTTTTTGATTGCTATGTGGAACAAGTGTTCATTTGGAAATGTATCTTCAACCTGAGTGGTGTCTTCATCAACATTTTGTAGTCTAGATAAGTAATCAGCAACTACATTTTCCTTCCTAGGCTTATCAACAATTATTATATCAAATTTCTAATTTCTAAAATAGTAAAAGCCATCTTTCTAGTCTGCCTGTTATAGCAGGTTTGTTCATCAGATATTTTATTGCTGAGTGATCATGTGAACAAAAATGGGATAGCTTGTGACATAGTGTCATAATTTGTTCAATGCATAAACTACAGCTAGGAGTTCCTTTTCAGTAACTATGTAGTTTAATTCAAGGCCATGGAGGCTTTCACTGATATAGTAAATTGCATTCTCAAGGTTGGTAGGCTTTTGTCCTAGCACAACACCTATATGGCATAATTTGATGCATCTGTATGGATATGAAATGGGATAGACCAATCTGGTCCTTTGAGGACTAGTGCAGTGGTTAGAAGTTTCTTTAGCTACAGGAAGGACTCATCACATGCTTGTGTCCATATAAATTCAACTTCTTTTGTCAGCAGTGTGTACAGAGGACTAGCAATTTGACTATAATTTTGAATAAAGCATCTATAGTATCCAGCATGTCCTAAGAAAGATCTTACATCTTTTTGTTTAGTAGGGGTAGGTAATGTGAGTATTACCTCAACTTTAGTTGGGTCCACTTGAATTCCTGCTACTGAAATAAAATGCCCAAGTACCATTCCTTCCTGCATCATCATAAAGAATTTCTCACTATTAAGGGATAGATGATGTTCCTTACATCGGATTAGTAACTTTTCAAGATTCTTCAAAGCCTCTTCAAATGTCACTCCAAATGTTGTAAATTCATCCATATATATCTCCATACAATCATGTGATATGTCAGCAAAAATACCAATTACAACCCTCTGGAATGTTGTTGGTGCATTACACAACCCAAAAGGTAGGACTGAATATGCATATGTCCCCCATGGACATGTGAATTTAGTCTTCTCCTAGTCTTCTGGAGCAATAGTTATATGGTTGTATCCACTATATCCATCAAGAAAGGAAAAATACTTCTTGCCGGCTAAAGTATCAAGTACTTGGTCAATGAATGGTAATGGGAAGTGATCTTTCTTTGTTGCTTTGTTTAACTCCCTGTAATCCACACAGATTCTCCATTTACCCCCCTTCTTGGGTACTATAACCAAAAGTGATACCCATTTATTATCAGATATAGGATATATAAAGTCAGAATCTAATAACTTTTGTAAATCAGTTTTGACTATCTCCCTTAATGCTGGATTAATCCTCCTTTGAGGTTGATGGAGTGGTACACTTCCTTCATTTATATAAATCTCGTGAGTACATTGTGTAGGGCTTAATCCCTTCATGTCCCCATAGTCCCATGCAAAGGCTTTCTCATGTGTTTGCAACAGTTTGGTTAGTTGCTCCATCTGTTGTGAAGGCATCTTATTATTCACATGGAGATTATGACCCTTAGAAAGCTCAACAGTAGTTGTAAGGTCAAGCATGGACACTTTAGTGATAGGACTTGTGTTTACTTCACTAGGTAGCAACTGATGAATAATATTGGGTTCTGATGGTAATAGACAGTTCTCAAAATTATCTTCATATATAGTTAACTCTAACATAGAACTTTCAAATATATCTTTGATTACAACACAATCAATATTAAGAATTCTTTGAATGACTTCATCTTCCTCTTGTAGCTTTAGAAAAGATTGCCTATGTAACATGTCATGAGTTGAACCACAGAATTTAGTTCTTCTCCATCTCCTAAATCTGGTCATATAAGTGTACTTAAATTTGGTTGCGATTGAGTTGGAGGATACAATGCTAGTTTCTTAGTGGCTTGCCCATCTGATATTGTCATGTTCCCTGATCTAAAACTTATGTTTGCATCAGTTGTTGCCAACCATGGACGTCCTAGGATAACAGGGTAACCAACAAGATTGACCTTTGGTGATATAATCATGAAATCAGCAGGGTACTCCCAAGAATCTAAGGCAACTATTATGTCTTCTATCATTCCACCAGGGGTGACAGTAGAACTATCTACTAATTGCAATATTGTTGGAGTAGCTCTCAACCCTTCAATGCTCAATTTATTCATAGTATCCTTAGTCATTACATTAATGGCAGCACCTGAGTCTATTAATGCATTTTTGACAGACTGACCATTAATGATGATGTTCACAACTAGACTCCCTGGATCTGAATATTTTGGTATTACCAGTTTTCCTGACATGATATTAGCCAATTGTCCTATAACATGAACTATAGTAGGATCCTTTTTCTTTCTTCTAGGATTTTTAAGACAAGCCTCTTTTATTGCTTTTCCATAAACTGGGACATCCTTTATTGCTTGAAACATGGGAATTTGGACATGCATGTTCTTTAGCTGGTCAATGATATCAAATGGTTGGTCTTCTTTTGGTATGGCTTTGTCCATGCTGAGCCTCTGAGGAAAAGGTGGTTTAACTGATGTACGAGCATTAGTTGAGTTGGAAACATTCTCTGGAGCAACAGTAATTGGCAAAGCATTCTCTGGAATCGGTACTAATGCTGCAGGAAGGTATGGCACTTCAGTGATTAGAGGCGATTCAAGTGCAGGCAAGGTAGTACCTGATCTTAAATGTATATTAGCTATGTTAAGTGCATAGGTAGGGTACTGCTGAGCATCGGTAGCATACATTTGCTACTGTGGTTGTTGACTATTGGGATTCGGTTGTGGTTGAGCAGGTAACTATGTTTGCTTTTAAGGACATGTATTTGCAGGTGGTGGCATTATTGCAGGTATATTTGTTGGAGGTGGTAAAGGTGGATATCCAAGATTTGGATTAGGCCATTGCTGAGGTCCTCTCCACTGATTAGTGGGCTACCAATTCCCTTGTGGTTGTTGCCATTGGTTTGGAAATTGTGGCCATTGGGATTGTTGTGGAGGATACCATTGATTCTGTTGATTATTTGGCCAAGCATTATTCCAAGTGGGTTGATTATATTGTGGACTTTAGACATTGTGATTTTGCCATTGACTATTATAAGGATTTGAAATTTGTAATGGGTCTTGAGGCATACCTTGTCTCGTGGCCCATGGCCGATGTTGAGCAACAAAGAATATGTTCTTGTCCTCTCCTTCTATCTTTAAGTATTCAGTTGGAAGATGCTAATTCTCCAAGTTTGCGACCAATTTACACTGACAATCCTTCTTTTGTTTGTAGTAATGAGGACAGTATTCAAATAGTTGCGCCTCCACATCTGCATGCTTCTTCTTGGCAGTCATTGTGTCCAGGTGTGTAGCGACATCATTTATGATGTCTTTCTTGAATTCTGACAAAAAGTTTGAAATATCCATCTTTGAAATACTAGAGCCACTTCCTTTAGCCACCATTGAGTGAAATCCCCTTCCTTTCTTAACTGTTGCTCTAGAATAGTTCATACAAATCTTCTGAAGGTCATCCCAGGAAGACTAGGATATATCTCCTCTAGCCATGAGGTCCAAGGCTTCAAGACAGTTTTCATTCACTTCTCTTAGAAAAATCAACTTCTGTGAATCCTCCTGCAATGCATGTTAAGGGTTATTTTGTAAGTTAAATAAGAAGCATGATATGTAGTCCTCTAATGTCTCATCTTCCCTTTGTGACATACAAAAGATGTCATCTCCTTTTGAATCACTTCCCTTGCAGTATTCCAGGTTATACTTCCTTAGAAATAAATCTCTCATCCCATCCCAATTTGCTACTGCATTTGCTCCTAAGCCTATGAACCATCTGAGAGCTGACTCCTTCAGTGTTGTTGGAAACAACTTAAGCTTATGACTGTCAGTATTATAGTCAAAAATTTGACACAGTATGTCAAACTCGAACAAAAAGGTGTCAGGATCCTCTATGATGAGGCCATAGAACTTTGGTAGTGCTGAAGTAGGTATGTTCTTGAGATTAGGATTGTTTATAAGACCTAGAATAGGAAATGGAAATGTAGGAGTTGCCATTACTGGAGGTGTTGGATATTGAAACTATGGCTGGAAAGTATTATTGACTGGAAGGTTCTAGATAGCAAGTGGTCCTGGACTGGAATTATTATGGAAGTTGGCTAATATTTATGCAAAAGGATGGAGGTCAAATGTTTCATGAGTGTCTTCTTCTGTTGAAGATGATGCAACAAACTCAGGACTTGCGTCGAGAAATGGTAACTCAAGTTCTTCAAATTCTTCTTTCAATTTAACAGGTTCTTTTGGAAGAAATCTACCATGAACATCTCACCTTCTTTGATGCATGCAAGTAAGTTGATGACTTGTGAAGCAAGCTCACAACCACTCTGTATTGACTAGAAAAATAAGAAACTACTATGAAAAATAAATGACTCATTAAGGTTCCTAGTTCGACACCATCCCCGACAACAGTGCCAAAAATGAACAGTCTCACAATAGGTAAAGATAATCATGCCATTGTCTCTCTTAGGGTTAATATATCTATGCTAAGGATTACCTATTCCCATCATGAAATGCATTTAGATTGTCAACCCAGGGACGTAGACTTGAAATGGGATAGCAAAGTTTGTGCACTAAGTTCCTTTAAGATTCATAACACCTATGTTGTAGGAAGATAAAATGCATGAAAGGAATCTATGCTATTGCTGCAGGAAGGTAAACACACTCGACTACTTAATGAAATTACTACAAAAAGCTTGTGAAATGAATCTAGCCTATCTAACAACTCAAAACATTCACCATGTATATCTTTGCAAGTGCTGCAAGAACATCCACAGTAATAATGCTGCAGGAGTAAAACAATAACTCTACTTGAAAGCAAGGAAAATGCAGGAAACAAATCTACTCTAACTTAATCTAATCCACCTCCCAAGTGGGCCCCCTTGGTTGGCTTCTACTAACTACCAACACAGAAAATAATCCAAAATCACTCTTCCATTAATTCTTCTTAACTGGTTACATAACAATTCATGAAGAACTAAAAAGAGCAACTTATGTTATATTGAACACACCATTCTATATTTTCTCATTACCTAACTAAGTTGATAAAATCCCTT
The DNA here is from genome assembly GCA_027943335.1 of Chamaecyparis obtusa. Lineage (NCBI taxonomy): Eukaryota > Viridiplantae > Streptophyta > Pinopsida > Cupressales > Cupressaceae > Chamaecyparis > Chamaecyparis obtusa. The sequence goes on from BSBK01001958.1 coordinate 1,966,415, forward strand.
TATAAAGAGGACTGACACTTATTGAAAACATAACATTAAAGTTTGATTAAACCTCACCAAATAAGGAGGCGGTAAAACAACCATGACATATGACAATTATTGAAGATAACATAATAACAATTCTGAGGAAATATAGCAAGACTTATTTCCTATATTCTCTAGAACAACAACTCCTTTCTAGGTGTGACATATCCCTTGGGACCGTGCTAGATTCTTCTGCCATGACTAGTCTTCTAACATCCTTTCTTTAATGCGGTTGCACCACTCTTCAAACTACTCCTTGTTTACCTGAAAGGTTAGTAACATTCGGTACACATATGCATGTCAACATTTCAACCCCTACTCAAATGTTAGAACACAACTTAAAATAACTATATGAAGTACTGCATTATATTTATAACAGTCAGCAAAACATGTCATTCAAGCTACCCATAGGCTTTGTGGCTTTAGTTGTACTTAGCATAAGTTCACACAAGTATAAGTCATAAATGTTTTAGAAATGTTTATTAGAGCATAAAGAGTGTCAATCAAAGTATGAAGATCATAACAAAATTGAGACATTAATTTGTCTCATCACTTACCATGGGAAATACTTGACCATTATTTGAAGCATCATAGTTTGGGAATTACTAAAGAGGAGAGAAAAAATATCTAAGCCTTGTTAGGCAAGGATAAAAAATAACCCTACAATGTATTGTTTCTAGTCTTTCTTTTATTATACACCTTCTCTTGTATGCTTAAGGAATGGATGTATGATAAAAGGTATATATATGTATCTAATAATTGTGTTATTCTCATGTAATGAAATATATAGGGATGAGGGTGTTCACTAAAATGAATGGAAAAACTAGGAATCTCACCCCTATGTTCTATCAAACATTGGAAGGAAGATGATACACTATGCTTAAGGAGACTCAAGCATTGAGTGGATGCAAGCTTTCATTTAGTGTTACTGGAAGAATGACTATGCAAAATAGAAAAGGAAATGTAAGATCTTGGGAAAGAATGAAAAGAGATTAATTGTGATATATTCAAGCAAACAATATATTGTAAATCTAGTTTTGAGTACACATTTGGGAAACCAAGACATCAACTAACCTATAATTTGAGTTTTAGTCCAAAAAGGTAGGTTAGGGGAAAGTCCACTTGCCCTTGACCCAAAAAAATATAATGAGAATACCATAAAACTATAGCTCTTTTTTAGACCTCCATGCAACCTCTTCCACATGTACGCCACCTAGCCTAGGTCAAACCCCAGTTTTGGAATCAACTATGAAATTGAATTGAAATGAAAGCATGTTGATATAAAGCAAAGGCTAGAACTAAGAACATGATGTCTCATACCTTTATGATGAAAATTATTCTTGAAATGAGGTCACAAATGTTGATGCAGTAATAAGACTCCATAAAGACCTAAAAGGACATCACAAAAGATAGCTTGCATGGTGGTTGATAAAGCTTGCCACAATGAAGGATATGGTGGGACAAAATGCCTTAAATGCTTGATATGTGTGAGGGCTACTTGAATGCTTAATTTAATGAAATGTGTGTGTGTAGATTTGAATTGATTGATATCATTTCCACAATGAGGGAAGTAGCCTTTCTTATATACGTCATCAATCCATTTTTGGGCTCAAACATTGAAGGAGGGAAATGTAAATTTGGAGATCCCACTAAAATAAAAAGATCTTTGTACCATTCAAATTTAGGCCCTATTATCAAGGTTAGGGATAACTCCTAGGTTAGGTGCCAGTGGACTCACCCCATACCTACCCATTCACCCTACACCATTCAATATGGGCTCTAATTTTGGTAAAGGGTCTAATTGGATACGGGGATGCCCAAAATGTTCACAAAACCTAAGTGTGATATTGGGATTAAACACAAGAGGCCACACATGATAAAATAGGGCCTATGTATGCAAGTGGTGATTAAATAGATGAAATAATTGAAGGGGCACACCTATGATGAAGGGCCCACATAAAAATTAAATTAATTGAGGACTCATATTTATTAATTTTTTAATTAAATACATAATGAAGTCTCATGATGTATGCAAGAATGAACACACACTAAAATGGGTGTCAAGTAAGCATGAAATTAGACACCTAAACCAAGGTGTACAATTTACAATGCTACATTTAGTCCTCACTTTAGCAAGACCATGAAGTTGTACATGCATACTCACAGTAAAGTAGAAGAAAGAGAGATGAATGTAACATCAAGTATACCAATATGAATATGCACTATAATATACATGTTCACTAAAAAAAAGTCACGCCATCATTGGAACGATACTTGAAATACATGTACCATATCAATGAGAAATGCATCTTTGTCATCAAGGGAAACAACTGAGAGGGATAACACATAGACTATATAATAAACACACAAGTAATAAACATGCGTACATGAGTTTGACCTAAAAACTACATAGTTGAATCCTGATAGCAATATCACAACACATAGGTAATCTGATATAATAGAGAAATCTTCAATGAACAACTCAAAAAATACATAGAAAAAACTATAATAAAAAGGAAATATAAGTAAACACATAGATTCAAAATATCTTCTTCATTTTTCAGGTGAAAACAAAAATCTCATACTCATATCCCCTTGTGCAAACAAATATGTCTGATAAGAAAAAATACCCTCATGTCTGATGCAGAGCTTGGCAACAGAAGAGTGAATTAGCCTAATCTAACTTAATAATCTCTTCCCCTTATCAATTCTCAAACACCCAAATGTGGTGATTGATGCCGAGAGCATCGCTGTATTCATTGAAAATTGCATGTTATTCTGTCTGACTTCATTTCTTAAATAATGACCAGATATTCCCATATCTCGATAATCAATAATAACGACTTCATATAACAATATCAACTGAATGTTATATTATATGATTACACCTCTGAATTGGACTCACCAACATTTGATGACATTGGATTCAAATGCATCCGGTTTCTTACACTGACAACCAAACATAACTAAGATCATTGAAGTCAGTTTCCTATCATCACATGCCGAGAGTAAACACATGAGTTTCGAATCCTTTTACCACCCCTCACTGTAGGAATGAGCATCATGGGTCCTCTCGACTGTCTCAGGTTCTACCACAGTCTTGCCACTCTCGGTTCTCCTTTGATCATGCCAGTGGAGACATGGGTTCCTCACAGTTATAGTCCACCTGGCAGTCACCCTTTTCCAATCTCTAAAGATAGAATACAATCATGAAGAATCTTGATATGATTCAGTTCCTCTATCAACACGACACTTTCCACTAACCCTTAGCATTTTGAATTATTTCTCTATTACCATAAATCGATTCCAAAAAGCTAATAAACTTCTTCAATGATCAAACAGAGCAAAAACTTGAGATCTACAAAATTGGTTTTCATATACAAACACAACCTAATTCAATAAACCATTAAACTCCCAATGAAAATTGATACCAAGTATCAATCCATATTCGACAAACATGAATCTTCTAAATCAAAATAAGAATCATATAAAACATGAAACTCTTCCAATAAGCCGGTACCAAGGATTAACGTAAATCAAACAAACTGAACATTTAAAAAGACCAAATAACAATCACCACAGGCGGCACCTCATATGACTTTCAAAACAGTTCAGTCACCCAAGAGTTTACTTCCATTTATATTGTCAAAGTCACACTAGAATTTGAAAATAGAAAACTACAAATAAGAAAGATGAAGAACCCAAAGATAGCAGATCAATTTCTTTATTACTATGTTCCTTGTTACATTGCTGCTATCCCTTGACTGATTCTCATCCCCTACTACGCTACTCCACACTACTCTCCCTCACCTCTTCTCGGGTTGCATAGTTAATAAAATGCCAACCGGTTGTAACCGGATAACTAACTAACTACTTTGACAACTGACTCTTCTTTTAAGATACTAATTCCTCTAACATATTTATTCCTCTAACGGTTCTTCATGACCGAAGAGTAAACATAATACTAAACTATAATTATATCATGGAGTTGACAACGTCAACTTCACGATCATACAAAACATTTATTAAATTAAAATACTAACATCTACCCGACTTTACCCCACCATTACACCCATATTGACATCAAGTGTAAACATAAACATTTATAACGTATGTAATGTCTAGAAATGTGTCAAAACTTGTGATGCCCCTGCATCATACTCCCGAGGACACAAAAATTCAAGTCCCATTGAATTGTCGTGATCTTCTTCCGAGTCCTCAATTATATGAAGGCAATATTGTCACCATAAGAATAACTGAATTGATGCCACTCCCCACAACATTTTGGTTCAAATCTTCATGTTGAATACCCTTTGTGGCATGTGTAGTGGTATTGTCGTGGAATCTAGGAACAATACCTATATAAAAATTTTCATCAATAATCTTGTACTCTCCTTGTTTGTATATATCTAGGTTATCATAGGGATCAACAAATACTCCATTTGTTATGCCAATAGTATTCTCCTCCGCATGTGAATCTTGAACTATGTCCTTTTGTCCTTGATCATTTTTGTCCACATTTCCATCATCCGGGCAAATGATTTCTTCAACCATCCCTGTCACCAACTCTCCCTCATCTACAAGAACCTTTTCCTCACAAGGTTCAACAACAACCTCTTGTTGTTCACTCTCACTCTCAACACCAGCATTCATCTACTATCTATGCCCTTCAAATGGAATGTGTACATCTTCTTGATCCATTTCTTCATCATCTTCATCTGCTACTTGCTCCAAGAGCAATGCTATCCTCTCCCACTTTGCAATACTCTTATCCAACTCTCTTCCAAGATTCTTGAACGTTTCCTCTTCTTGCTTCCTAGATTCCTCTTCCTTCTTCTTTCTTTCTCTCTCCTTCTTATCACCATATAGGTACTCCTTCAATGCCTTAACCATTTCTCTTTCACTCCTTGTCAGAGCCATCTTCTCAAACCAGATCTTTTACTGTGCTCTGATACCACTTGATGTAGAACTTGGCAACAGAAGAGTGAATTAGCCTAATCTAACTTAATAATCTCTTCCGCTTATCAATTCTCAAGCACCCAAACATGGTGATTGATGCTGAGAGCATCGCTGTATTCATTGAAAACTGCATGTTATTCTGTCTGACTTCATTTCTTAAATAATGACCAGATATTCCCATATCCCGATAATCAATAATAACAACTTCATATAACAATATCAACTGAATGTTATATTATATGATTACACCTCTGAATTGGACTCACCAACATTTGATGACATTGGATTCAAATGCATCTGGTTTCTTACACTGACAACCAAACATAACTGAGATCATTGAAGCTGGTTTCCTATCATCACATGCTGAGAGTAAACTCATGAGTTTTGAATCCTTTTACCACCCCTCACTATAGGAATGAGCATCATGGGTCCTCTCGACTGTCTCGGGTTCTACCACAATCTTGCCATTCTCAGTTCTCCTTTGATCATGCCAGTGGAGACATGGGTTCCTCACAGTTATAGTCCACCTGACAGTCACCCTTTTCCAATCTCTAAAGACATAATACAATCATGAAGAATCTCAATCTGATTCAGTTCCTCTATCAACATGGCACTTTCCACTAACCCTCAGTATTTTGAATTATTTCTCTATTACCATAAACCGATTCCAAAAAGCTAATAAACTTCTTCAATGATCAAACAGAGCAAAAACTCGAGATCTACAAAATCGGTTGTCATATACAAACACAACCTGATTCAATAAACCATTAAACTCCCAATGAAAACCAATACCAAGTATCAATCCATATTTGACAAACAGGAATCTTCTAAATCAAAATAAGAATCATATAAAACATGAAACTCTTCCAATAAGCCGGTACCAAGGATTAACGTAAATTGAACAAACTGAACATTTAAAAAGACCAAATAACAATCACCACAGGTGGCGCCTCATATGACTTTCGAAATAGTTCAGTCACCTAAGAGTTTACTTCCATTTATATTGTCAAAGTCACACTAGAATTTGAAAACAGAAAACTACAAATAAGAAAGATGAAGAACCCGAAGATAGCAGATCAATTTCTTTATTACTATGTTCCTTGTTACATTGCTGCTATCCCTTGACTGATTCTCATCCCCTACTATGCTACTCCACACTACTCTCCCTCACCTCTTCTTGGGTTGCATAGTTAATAAAATGCCAACCGGTTGTAACCGGATAACTAACTAACTACTTTGACAACCGACTCTTCTTTTAAGATACTAATTCCTCTAACATATTTATTCCTCTAACGGTTCTTCATGACCGAAGAGTAAACATAATACTAAACTATAATTATATCATGGAGTTGACAACGTCAACTTCACGATCATACAAAACATTTATTAAATTAAAATACTAACATCTACTCGACTTTACCCCACCATTACACCCATATTGACATCAAGTGTAAACATAAACATTTGTAAGGTATGTAATGTCTAGAAATGTGTCGAAACTTGTGATGCCCCTGCATCAATGTCTTATCCTTGGAAAACAACACAATAAATAAACCCCGAGGCTTCCAATTTCTTGTAATTGCCTCTTAAATTCTATTATAAAAATATACCATAAAGTCTTCTACTTTTTCTGATTAATACAATGTTTCATTGATAAAAAACAAATTAAAACATTACAATCACGGGCTTTAAAATAAAATAATACACCCTAGTGTAAATTTCATAGGTGTATGATGATTGTTGAATTGTCTTTCATAGTTCTTTGTATTCCAAACCATGTACAAAGTGAGTATTGTTTTTTTCCTTAATTATTCACTCTAAAGCATCATTTAAATATTGGACTATAGATATATCTTTTGTCTAGCACAAAAATAAATCATTTCTTGAATACCTTTGGTGTCTACTTCTATACTACCAACAACCAATGTCATGTCGAGAAAATATTTATTGGATAGTCTTTGATTTTAGAAGAGTAACTAACAATGGAAAAAACTCTCGGTGTCTTCAAAAGTGGCATCTAAATATCAATAGGATGGTCTAGATCTCCACATATGAAAGAAACACTAACTATAAATAAAGTTTGCTTTCTTCGCCATCATTGCAGCTTTGATCATGGTGTGGCCTATATTCACATATTGCTTCACTTAGTGTGACAAATTTTTTTATAACCACTCCAAATTTTGAGAAATGATTTTTTTCAAAAATAAAAATGTTTTTTAAAGGAATGATGAAATATTTAAATCCTCAATTAGCACTTGGAGACTTAATAAAGATAGTTTTGGCAAGAATTTGGGATTTTGATAACTATTAACCAAGGGCTCCACTTATAGTAAAATTTTGACTTAGTGATGCACATTAACCCTAGGGTATAACCCAAAACCTGTTTTTGCTTTGGACACCAAAAATTTATATTTTGGCATTTTTTTTAATATTAAGTTTATTTGAGCTCCCATTTCGAGAATTGGACTGAAGATCTTGCTATTACAAAGAGAAGCAGCAACCGCTGCACTATAGGCCAATGCCCATATTTTGGCATTTTTTGTAACGCGCCTCGTCGAAAATTGAAACTTAAACATCTTCCCATGAGAATTGGCCACTTTGGGTAAAATGAAGCTAGGGCCATTGATGCAAAAAGGATTTCATACCAAACATCACTAATTTTAAGAATTAATTGTTTCATGATTTGGCGGTTGAAATCGCTTAGACTATGTCATGTCTATTTTGGACAAGGTTTGAAATTCTTAGCAATGTGATATGGTGAGCTAGGAAAATTCAATTTGTCAAGTGTCAAAAAAGTAGATCCACAAGTATCATGAAGATTTATCTATAGAGCCTATTCATACTCAATGAATATTTCTTCAACAAAAGGCATATAAACCTACTTCAGATCCACAACCCAGTAATGTTGATCCATACATTGCCTCTATTGTTCCAAGTGCTCCTGATCTTGTAGTTGTTCCAAGGGTCCATGATGCTTATTTGAGGCTGCAAGTTGTTGATCCAGTTGTGCCTAACCTTGTTGTTGATGTTCCACGTCCAGTACCTGATGAAAGGAATATCCCTTAATCTTGTGGTGAGTTCTTTGATGTATATTTTTGTTGTTTAAGGGTAGCATAATTGTTAAGCTTTTTGCATATATTTGATTCTCAAAACTATTGTAACTGAGATGTGGTCTCCTATATGGAACATTCCTTTTCTATTATGAATTGTGGTACGAGAATTGATACAAAATGTAACTAGGTTGCTTAACTTATAATTAATACAAAAAAAATCCCTCCTATCAAGGGGAATTATTTTTTTCAATGGTGCTTGAGATGATTTTTTAACCATTAGTAAGATTCCCCAATATTGAGATGGAAAATTTAGAAGAAACATTATTTGTTAATATACATTATTATTTGAACTCCACTAGAACCATCTATCTTTAATCAAAGTAACACTCAAATTATACATCATAGTTTTGAACTTTTTAGAATTATTAGGAGCCTCCCTAAGAGTGACAAATAGAGTGATAATTGGACATAAATAGAGAGATGACCTTTACATAGTTACTGTATTTTTTATTACAAATTGGGTTCAGGCATGGTTATTTTGATAATACCTTTCAAAATTTATTATAGAATTATGTGAGCCTTATTATTATTTCACTAGGTACACCAAATACTTTTATTACCTATTTTTAGATTTTTCAAGGGGTTTAATCAAGTGGAGAAGTCTTTTTATATTTGTACCCAAAAAAAATCACTACATATCCATGAAAACATATTCCCTTGACTTTATGTTTCTTATGCTCTATTATATTATATCTCATGTATGATGAATTCTAGGCAAGTCAATAGAAACACAAAAGGATGTTATCTTAAAATTTATTTTATTATTTTTAATAATTACACAAATAAGTCTGTTGAATTGAGAGTATTGAATGAGCTATATTGTCACCAATTATCATAATAAAATCTAATTTCCCTATCACGATCAAACTAATATATTTTTGCCCCTTTCAGCATAAGGACTCAAACATTGCAGTAGTTGGCCCCTACAATTCTATGACAATGAATAGGACATGTATCTGTGTTTGTTATATAGAAAGTTATTTGCCCTTAAAATAGTATTCTAGATTAAATACTACAATATTTACTTCCCAAAATAGCAGTGTTAGGATTAAAGTGATATTAACCTTAGAAATTACATGTAATGATGTCAAATATTTAATATTTTGGGATTGGGTATTTGGATGGACATGCAAGTGTTTGAGATGTATTGTACTTTATTAGTTGTCCATGTAACTTGTAATGATGCTTGTTGTTCCATTCATGAGGGATGTTACCTATGTCAATGTTTTAATTGAAAGATGATTTGACTTCATTTACACCTTTGTCTATCCAATAGGCATTATAATAGAGAGTGAATTTCTTGTTCCAAAGGAAAGGTACACATTAGTTGGCTATCATTTTTAGAATGTCATATTTGGGAATGTGTGCTCCGTCTCCATACAAGTTAGATATGATGTTTATTATGGTTATCATTCACGTAGAATTGAATAATTAGTCATTGGGGGCATTGAATTTTATCATATCATGGATTCTCTAGTCTTAGTTTTGCGATCTCATTAATAGTTTTCTCTCTTGGAATGATAATAAATTGGATTCCTTGTATAGTTATTTTGGACTAAACAAAATAAATTTATATATCACTCAAGGCTATGGGGGTACCCATGCTAGCCACTGATAGTCTTGAATGATTATTAATTAGTAGAACCAAGCACCAATCGAATAGCATAATCAAACTTAATGTCATTACAAGTATCTAGTTTGATTTTTTAAATAACTCTCTTTGTTGTTTATATGGGATTATTTTTTCACATTTTTACTAGGTATTGTACTATCCTAAAAAGTTATCACCCATGATTGGATGCTTTACTAGGACCTAATAGACCCACTTTGGTGATTTCAAGGTCTGATTGTCTATTATGCTTGATCCAGGCAAGCCGATTCTCCATTTCCCACTTCTTTTCACTCTTCCTGACCTTAAATTTTAATTTAATCCCATTTCTCATGGGACATGTTGACAATGGCAACATGTCCCTAGGTTTTGGGGCCCAAATTTTTCTTGAGGCCCTATGTCAGGGTTTTCTCCAGGGATTTTCTTTTGTGGTTGGCCTGGATCAAATTTGAATCTCGAAATGATGGAGTTACTATAAAACCCCCTATCACTCTTCATTCTACATATCAAAACTATACTAAAGAATTTTTTCAATCAAGCTATCAAATTTTCAAGTAAGCAAGAGCAATTGGATTCAAGATTTGAAGGCAATCGCCCAAGATAAAGATCTCCAAGTCTCCAATTCTTCAAGATCATCCAAGAAAAAGGAAATATTCTCCAATTGATGCAAGTTTCTCTCCCATGATGGCCAAGTAGAGGAATTCTCAATCAAGCAATAATGTACTTCCTTCCATCCACATTCTTTCTTCTTCTTTGCAAGTGTTGTCAAACATCTATATTCAAGATCTAGGAGTGGCATTCATAGATCCATGCATTTGCAAAGGAATCATTGATTCTACATCTCATTCCAAGGTCAAAGCTTTGTATCTCAAGCATATTCATGGATACGAGTGATTTCTACATATGTCCATGCGGGTTTATGCAAGGTGAATCTATTATTTACCTTTCTATTTATAGTCCTTTATGCAATTTCATTTCATTTGATTTCTAAGGTTGATTCCTAAATAGGGGTTTGACCAAGGAAAACCCCTTTATCTAACCTTTTTCCTCATTTTTCTATGTGTAGGAACATGTTACAAAGCTATCAAATAAGATATGGGTCGACTAGGAACAATGGGACGATTTGTGAAAGATTCAAAAGAAAACACTAGGAACAGGTCACCATTGTCATCGTGTCCTAGGAACATGCTTCTATTTCCATCATGTTCTTGCCATTATGAGCTCAAATTTCAAACATAGGTTAGATCTGACTCTTGGTTTTTGTTTCTGTAAATATTTGCTCATTGTTTGTCTGTTACAATATCTTTTTGCCAGTTTTTTAGTGACTTTCCTAGTTAATCATTCACATTTATCTATCTTATCCTTCTCCTTTCATCAATTACATATTTTAGAGAAGGATCACTATCCCACTTAGTATTTGTGTCTCCTCTTGAACCTAGTTAGGCATCTTCCTTCCTATATGTGCAATTCATGAAAAGGGAAGTGATCTATCTACACATACATAGTACATTTAATCATTACTTCTTTTTTATTATGCACATCTTTGGCGAACACAACTCATAACATTTCCAATTTTTATTTGGTATTTAGATATGCATTACATTAATCATGTATTTTCTACATTATATGAATTTATATGCCTATTATATGCATGTTTTATATTCAATGTATTTTTCATTTTAAACAAATTACTATTTTGGTTTTTAAAAAGTTCTATTAAGATAGTTTATAACATTTACAAGTAAGGATTTGAGTCTAGAGTTTGTAGAAGAACTATACACAACCCCCGTAACATATACAATTACAAAATTGGGGGAGTGATATTAACAACTTATAAGGCCTATACTATTCAGAGTAAAGAACTGGCTAAGCATTAGATCATTATGTCTATCGCATTACAAAAGGGAAAAATATGATTTCATGTCTGGTGACTATTCCCAACCATAATTTTGGTTGGCAATGTCCCTTGGGACCCATGGAATTTCCCTTTGTGTATTTTCTTGTACTTGTGTATCAGTTGGTTCCCATCCTGTCAGCCCCCCTGCACATTGAGAGCAACATAAGCATCCATCTGTTCCTTGGATTCTAAATGGCAATTGTGCAAAAGATTATTCAAATCGTCCACCTCCGTAGGGGCAAGAAAGCTTTGATATTCAACAACATAGTGAGTAGCTTGTACCTCATCTTTATGAATCATTAGACTGTCCTCATGTATCAGCTTCATGAAATTACTCTTTGTGATGTTGAACACCATAGATACTTGTGTCATAATATTAAAATGAGTGAGTTTAAGACTAAACTCAGTAAGTTTCCTTTTCTCCATCTGAAAAACCTCTATGTTCATGTCCTTCTAAAGAGTCCAAAGAACCTTAGTTGTCAGTGCAAACCATAAGTTATTAAGTTTAGAATCAAACATTTCAAAATAACCAACAAGGATTTCACTCCAAGAAATAATAGATTTACAGTTCCAAAGACAAGGAGAGCCAAGAAAAATAGACCAAATCTTGTGTGCATAAAGACATTCAAATAAGAGATGTTCAAAAGATTCAACAAAGTTACACAGACTACAAACGATAGGAGAAAGACCTATAGATGACAAGACATGACCCACAACAAGCTTTTTGATAAGAAGTATTCACTTAAAAACAAATTTCTTAGGTTTAGATTTACCCTTCCAAAAATAGTCAAAGAAAAACAACCAATTAGAAAAGGGTTTAACATGCCCCCAGCACTGAGACACACCTATGATTAAAGAGGATTCCTTCTTCATATTGTGGTATAATTATTTAGTAGAAGTAACTCAAATTAAATTCCCATTAGTCCATTTACAGTTATTAAGAAATGTTGTAGAATCAATTACATCTCCTTTAATATTTCCATTTATTGCCTTCTTGATGAGGGTATATGTTTTCTTATGAGTATCGGGTATATTAAATTTGGATATGATGATGTCTCATGACCCTAATTGCCCATCCTTCAAGATGTCATGTATTATAGAGATCCCTTTCAAATTCTATAGCTTTGCAGAGCAACTTTGGGTGAGAGCCAAAGGTTTGCCATTATAGCACAACCCCCACCATATGGATCTGTCCCCAACAACATAGGAGGGAGGACTACCTACAACTCCCCTCTCTAGATGAATTGTCTCACCTGGACCCAGGCTTTCCAAAAATATTGAAATATTTTTGAGCCATACAATTTCATTTTGCAATCCCCCATAATTATGTCACATATTGGAACATTCTTCCAATGTTTCCCTTTTCTGATGACCGACCTTTCAACATTATTTTTGATAAGTATTTTCCAAGGCTCATTACCCCATAAAGCTTTAAGAATTCATTTGGATGCAAGAGCAGTACCATAAACTTTAATGTCCTTCAGTCCCAACCCTCCATGACTTTTTTCTTGACAACATAATTCCCATTTCACATAGTGTTTTTTCCTATTGCCTTTCCCATCAAACCATAAGAAATCCCTAAGGACCCTTTCTAGCATATTAACTTGGGAGTTTCCAAACATCGATGTCGAGGCATAGTAGATTTGATGGGTAGAGAGAACTTTCTGAACTATTTGAACCCTACCAACAATAGACAGTGAGTGAGTCTGCCATTTGATGTGCTTTTTATTAATTTTTTCATAAACCTAGTCCCACATATTACCAAAATTAGGCTCCACCGAGAAAGGTATACCAAGATATCTGACAATTTTGTTGGGCCCAGCCCATTGCCATCCTTTTTCCATTAACCAGGTAGGGGGGTCATTTGACCATCCTAATACAATGGACTGGTGAGGAGAGATTTTAGAGATGGATGCTTTGCAAAAGAGGTTACTCCTCTCCATGGCATTATCAAAGTTGTTTTATAATAAACCTAGTAATAATATTGTGTCATCTGCAAATTGTACATTTATTAGTTCTTCTTTATTGGGCAGAGAAATTCCTTTTATAGGAGGGCCCAGACTCTGAACCCTTAGAATATAGAACATAACATTTTCAACAATAATAAATAATAAAGGGACTATTGGACACCCTTGTCTAATGGATCTCTGGAGTCTTATAGTTTCAGATAGAGACCCATTGACATCAATGACTATGGATGCATCTTTGAATAAAATTCCAATCCATTTACAATAAAATTATGGAAAACCAAAAGCTTTTAACATTCCAAGCACAAACTCTCAGTCTACCCTATCATGTGCTTTTTCAAAATCTAGCAGCACCATTGCAACCTCCTGTCCATCTATTCTAGCCCAGCGCATTGCTTCCCAACTGGTAACTAGGTTCTCCAAAATGTACCTACCTTGAATAAATCATGTTTGGGTATAAGATATGAATTTTATCAATAAAGGAGCATTTCTCCTAGCTAGGACTTTAGCCAAAATTTTGTAAGAGAGGTTCAAAAGAGTAATAGGCCTCCAATTTTTCACTAGAGTTATGTCATCTACTTTGGGAAGTAGTTTGACAACCCCTTTGTTAATGGAGAATCCTAAAGATCCTTTAATGAATGCCTCTTCATAGACATTCATAAGTTGAGGCTCTACCCAACCTTTATTTCTCTTATAGAATTCAGGAGGGAGCCCATCCGGTCGTGGAGTTTTCCCATTGGCAAAGGAATCAATGGCTGCAGTAATTTCATCAAGAGAGAGAAAGAGACTTGTTAAGAATGGATATGTCATGTTCTATGAGTTTCTTGGGAATGAGTTTGAGACAATTACTTAAGGCTTCTTGACTGTCATTAGAGACCTCTGATGTGAACAAATCATTATAGAACTAGTTGGCATGCCCTCAAATTGAATTTCTTTGATCAATTCCCTCCATTGTTTGGCTCTGATAATGTTGAAAATTTAACCAGATCCTTTATCTCCCTCATTAATCCAGTTCATCGTAGCTGTGATTTTCTGCCCCTATGTCTTATATCTCTAAATAAGTCTCAAGTTATGCTTAGTGTTGGATAATTGGGCTTCTAATACAGAGTCATTGCCTTTTTTGTGAAGCTTTCTCTCTATGTTATTCAACCTATTCTATCAAAAAGACTCTTATCTATTTCTATCCATTGCAAGTTTCTTGCCAGTAACTTGAAATATACTCTCCCAAGACTCCACCATCAATTCCCATAACATAATAACATCTACAAGAGGGTTACATAGATTTGTAAGGTTGGTGATCATTTCAATAGAATCTACATTGTCAGGGTCATCAAGTAGTGAGACATTGAGTTTAAAGGAATTACATCTATTTTTATCATTATCAAGGTTAACACTATTTTCAATCTTAATATAGGATTGAATAGGTGAATGATCTGAAATAGATGTCGAGCATACCATCACTAGAGCATGATTACCTTCTGGGATGAATGAGTAGGCAAATACATCTCCATAGAATCTATCAAGCCTATAGTATACTCTTTGCTTGTCTTTTTGGTTGTTGCACCAAGTAAACCAGATATCTCAGAACTTTCCATGCATATGTTCCATTGGGTCAAGAAGATTAAATTTTCTTTTGAACTTCTACCAAAAGAACAACTCATTTCCTTTCCATATATGGGCCGACCCTCCATTTTTATCTGCTCTATGCTCTACCATATTGAAATCTCCTACGAAAAGCCGAGGAATTTTTGGAAGATGTAGACAAAACCACTCCCAAAGATCTGCTCTCTCTCTATAGTTGTTCGTTGCATAGACATTGCAAATCCCAAACACCTCTGCACCACATTTAAAGGTCACCCAAATTACCCTCTGACATGTTGAACACCCATGACTTTCAATTTTCTCCTCCCATCTAGGGTGAGTAAGAATGGACACTCCTCCTTTACCTCTCTCATGATTTGAGTGAAAGACAATTGCTTTATCCCAAAGGAATTTTAGAGTAGTGTGAACTTGAAATCCTCCAACTTTAATTTCTTGTAAGCAAATAACATCTTTAGAAACCAATTGATTACACAATCTCCTAATTTAATTTTTCCTATCAGGCATTTCTAAGGCTCAAATATTCCAAATATGGATGTGCATCATCATTAATTACTTGGGGGGGGAGGGGTTGTGCTTTTGCACAGTCTATTAAAGCAATCTAGGAGGTTCTTCTTTCCTCTACTTCCATTTGATAGGGAGCTTCTGTCTCCAGTCTTCCTTTTCTTTCTGACAACCTCTATGAATTGGCCCTCATTATTGGAAGTCACAATTTTCAATGATTCAGGGGGAACAGTTGGTTCCACAGAGAGGGGTTGTTGGTCCTTAATACCTTGTTTAAATTTAACAACCTTTTCATTAATAGATATAATGGCTAATAACCTTGAAGGGTGGGTAACAAGGGGAGAGGGATTATCATCCTCCACTAGATTCCGAGCATGGGCGACTTCAAATTCTTCATAAAATAATGGATTTGATAGAGTGACAAACATGTTATTATCAACAAAATATGTGGGTTTGTTTATAACACCTGTAGAAGATTTTTTATTCTCTAGGGATAAGAGTTTATTTGTATTCGGGTCCCTATTAGGGTTACTTGGCATATCATTTTTATCTTTTCCATCAACATAATTTTTGTCACCATTGTTATTACTACTCTTTTTTCCATAATTATTCACTATATTTAATTTGAATTTTTCTTTCTGTACATGTTTTAAGGCCAAGCAATCTTTCTTAGTATGCCCGTTGCACTTGCAATGGAAGCAAGCATTTAAGTTTCCTAACAGGGAGACTTCCCAACAAAATAGTTCACCGTCAAATTCAAGAGAGATACAATCAAGAAAGTCAACTTCAGGTGTTAAAGCAACCAAGACTCTAGCATTCAGATGGGGAAGGGTGACTCGTGACTATTCAATTTGAAGAACTGAACCCAGGGATTTCAAAATTTGGGCAATAAAGGGCCAGAATTCCACATGAAGGTTTTTAATTTCTACCCAGTTTGGAGCCGACCTAGCAACAACTTTTTCAAAATTACCTTTTGGAGACCAAGGGTAAACCCTAAACATGGAGCGACCAACATTCCAAAACCTCTTTTACAACACTCTTTCCTACATATTGTGATTCTTTAGAAAATAACAAAGAGCCCTTTTTGAATTATTCTACAATAAGTAACATATATTCCAAGTTTTTTACCCCATACTGAAGCCAACCAATCATCAAAAAACTTGTGATAAGGCATTGCATCTTTATCTAAGAAAACAAAGAAAAATGCAATACTTTTAAGCCTATTCTATTCAGACTTTATAGCATTTACCATGTTTTCATTAGGCGAAAGAGAGAGGGTCTTCAGACCCAGAGAAGGAGACCTACCATAGTCTCCTATGTCTCCACTAGATTTGACATTTCCTCCATCAGCTCATCTACCTCCATCGACTGTGGTCTGTCTCCCTCCCATTTCTCCCTGTACTGTGTCCACCACCCTTCTGCTAAAGACTCCATTAAATTCTGCACTAGCTGAGAAATTCAAAGAACTATCAGGCACCACTTGCTTATATGACAATTTTTTACTTGGCTTATCAACATTAGTATCTTCGATAGGTTTATTACTCCCATCAATACCACTTGCTTATGCATCACCCATAATGATCTCACCATCACCACCATTAGTGTTCAACTCTCCCATCACACGCGCAAACCAGGTCGGAGGCAAATAAAACCCCAAAAAATAGAGGCAATAAAAGGGCACAAAACCAACATAACAAAAACACACAAGGGAAACAAAAGCACACAAGGCTATCAAATGACAACAAGATACACATAAAAAAAACATGAGGCACAAAAAGAGGAAACTCATATTTCACGCTAAATGAGACAAGTTACAAATGTCAGCAAAAATCATGGCATCAAGTTGTAGAGCAAAAACCATTCTCAATAATCGAGATGGATCTATTTTGGTTAAATTGAATTGCATATCTCTTTCAAATATTAAGTTTTCATTTAGATCTACCTTTCCCTCATTCTTTTGTGCACGAGTTTCATTACTTCGAGTCTTACTTATAACATTCTGATTTGCAAAGTCTGTAGACTTATGGGTTCCTTTGATCACAAACCTTCTATTTTTCCTAGGAATCTTGATGAGACCAACATGCATTATAATGACATTAATCCTCTATTTAAAAATAAATCTTCCCACTCTTCTCATGATGACTATGATGCCTTAAGAGTCCCTCTTATGCAAATTCAAAAACTTCCCAATGACTTTAATTTTTTTTACTAATGGTTAGGACAAGAGAACTCTAATCTTCAGGTTATATTCAATTAAGGTTTTAGGATCGTTGCAAATGTAATAGCACTATTGGATTGTATGCATTTTCCAAATGCAACAATCTCTTTCATTTATATTGAGAATGATCCAAGAAGAGACATGTCCCTTCATGGGACATGTCTATTCGTTATTATGTAATTAATATGATGACAATTCTATTTATATGTATAGAGAGAGATATGGTTTGATTAGGAATATCAAGTTGCATGATATTCACCATAACTCATATATTCATAATAATATCATCTCATGATATTGGGAGCATTGGCCTGTAGAATATCAAGTCACATGATATTCACCAAGTGCTCAGAGTAATGGCCTACCAACATCAAGTCTCGTGATGTCTACCAAGTACTCAAAAGTTTATAAAGATATCATCTCATGATATCAGGAGCATTGGCCTATAGAATATCAAGTCACATAATATTCACCAAGTGCTCAGAGTAATGGCCTACCAACATCAAGTCTCATGATGTCCACCAAGTACTCAAAATTTTATAAAGATATCATCTCATGATATCAAGAGCACTGGCGTATAGAATATCAAGTCGCGTGATATTCACCAAGTGCTTAGAGTAATGGCCTACCAACATCAAGTCTCACGATGTCCACCAAGTACTCAACAAATTTCCATAGGCAATGTGCACTTACCATAGGAACATTCCTACCATATATCATGATATATTTCAGCTACCATAAGATGTCTATCACAATAGAAGATCATGGCCTGTTTAAGGAACTCAATCCACCATGAAAGATATCATCTATCATGATCTATTTCAGCCATCATAAGATGTCTATCACAATAGAAGATCATGGCATGTTTAAGGAACTCAATCACCATGCAAGATATCATCTATCATGATCTGTTTCAACCATCATAAGATGTCTATCATGATAGAAGATCAAGTTATTGTAATATCTTCACCTTCCAATAAATTTAACAAATACAAGTGATAACCATTTGGAAGTTGTCACTTCCTCATGATTTACACAGGGCCCAAAAGGCATTCGTGATTCCTAGTCCTCTGACAATTATAGTTTCTTGATCACCGGAGAATCCATCTCAGTATGGACTACTCCCTCTGAATCAATACGACCAAGATTATCAAAAGTTGATTTAACCATATCCTCTATCTACTCCCTCTGAAGCTCAAGTTCTTGTATCAACCTCTTGTCTTATTTTGAAATGTCAAACTCCCTCTACATCTGATCTCAATCATCAATTCATTTGCAAGAATTAAGTTATTTCTCCCTTGAATGCAATTTTCTTGTGCTCCCATCCTGATGGTATGTTAGAGAGAGATTACAAATAGCTCACTAAACTATCTCGACCGAAAATACCAATGATAGAAGCATAAAAGATTTTACTAACCAATAGTATATCATGAATTACAAACTTAAAAATTACGTGCATTAATAAAACATGGAATCCTTATCTTTTATAAATTTCAAGTATTTCATCCTGTAAGGTGAGCCCATATAGAAAATATCATGCAAATTCACATAATGATGTCACAATTCTTGAACATTACCAGAATTCTTCACATGACCTATCTTGAATATCCAAAGGTTCTATACACTATGAAAACCTTCAATATGATAAGATATCCCTTCAAGTGGTTATGATTTTAAAGAAGGAACCTCGCTCTTTTATTGTCCATATACATCAAATCAGAAAGCACCTCCTCAGATTATTTGAAAGACATCTCCCCACTAAGGATGGTTCAAGTGGAAATGTAACATTGGTTATTATCCCCTCCATGATGTAAAATTATCACTCTTATATTGTTGAGCAATGATTATGTCTTCTTTTTAAATTACTTGATTGCTCCAAGAGAGGTGACACTAATAATTAATGCTTGTTTTCTAGAAAAAGACACCCTTCTTAACAAATCAAATTTCGTATAAGCCCATACACATTTAGTCATAACATTTGAACCCAACATTTTCTCACCAATCTCTCTGGTGAGATTCTTTTAAATTTGGTTATCACTAACATATCTAAAATTTAGAAAAATCCAATGGTGCATTTGGGAGATATGGTCCTCATACTGAGACTGTATTTTCTGAGACAAACACACATTCACCATCAACAAACTACTTTCTTACATTTTCAACTTGGCTCTGATACCATGTTAAGTTTTTATGATCGTTGCAAATGTAATAGCACTATCTTATTGTATGTGTTTTCCAAATGCAACAATCTCTTTCATTTATATTGAGAATGAGCTAAGAAGAGACATGTCCCTTCATGGGACATGTTTATTCATTATTATGTAATTAATATGATTGACTCATAGTGTTTATCTGACTGAAGCTGCAAAAAATCAACATATTCATTGTAGAAGGTTTGAGGAAGTTAATTCATAATGATGAATGTGGTGTTAATATATTGTGCAGTATCTCTCATCTCATTGATAAGAATGTCAAGCCTATTAGAGATTGTGTTGAGACTTTTGTGCCTGTTTCTACTACCATTCCTATTGTGTCCATTTATGCCCTGCCTATCATAACAACTTCCATTTAAAATATTAATTTTCACGTGTTATCATTCCTAAACCTATTATTTCCACTATTACTAAAAATGTACAATGTGTTTATTTGCCTTTATCCATGCCCACTTACAATGGTGTTCCTTTTTTATATTCCATTGTTCCTTCCATTTCTCACAATGCTCCAAACATTTTAAACATGTCTCACACCACTCTTCTATTGATTCCACTATTAGTAGCTTGGCTCAAACCATGTATTCCTTGCAACAACAAATTGCTTCCATGACCTAATTGAAGTTCAACATGTTAGAGTAATAAAGTGTTTACTTATTAATTAAATCACATTGATTTAATTACTAAGTCACTTATTATATCTTTCTGCTTAAGCTAAAATTAGGCACATAATAATTAATTACTTTATTAATTATTATCATGCAACCTAGGTTTGTTCACCCTTTTATGGTTTCAATCTTCTTTATAAGGATTGATTTCTCTTGTAATCTTATTGAGAACATTTTATTATTATTGAATTGTTACAACTTTTGTTTTTGCACATCAAGAATGTCTCCTCTCTCATGGATCAATATGTTCAGGCCTCTCTAGCTTTTTGCTTCTCTCTCTTTCTATGATAGGTGTTTGCATGCAGGTGTTCTTGGGAGCTATGGGTTATTTTCTTATCAACTCCAATATGGTATCAGAGCTTTAGATCTCCATGTCACTGTTCTCTTCTTGAGAGATTTGGCCTTGTTCGTCAGATCTACAATTTTTAGAGGATTTTCTATCAGATATGGGGGAACCTCTTTTTTTTTTTTGTCACTTTGGGCTCAAACAGACCTCATCGTTGTGTTCAAAGTGCCCAAGATCCCCTATTTCCATATAAAATTTGTCCAATTTGGATATCTTTGCATTTTGGGGCAATTTTTTTGTGTACCAGGGCCGTACAGCCCTAACATGTTTTTCGAGGTGCGTGAGCCAAAAAATATATTAAAAAAACAACAAAAAAAGGTTTTTTTAATAAAAAATTTTATTTGTCAAAAAAAATTTCACAATTTTTTTTAAAAAAGCATGCAATTTTTTTTGTTGAAAAGCATGTGTACCTTTTTGAAAGTACATTGCATGTGCAGGTCAGTACGCTTGCATGTGCAGGTGTTGGCATCATCATTGGTGGGCCAAAATTTGATGGTCATCAACCCATCAATCTCTTTGATTCTTTTGTCATAAAGAGCAGCTTGTGGTTTTTTGCCCATAACTTTTACATACGGTGGAAAAATCGGGCAAACGAGCTATCGTCGGAAAGCTCTTTCTGAGATCTATCCAAATCTGGAGGTTTGAATTTCTTATTTTTTTATGTTATTTTTTTTGTCAAAGCCAAAGTTTCATTTTTGCACTCCGGGAGCTCTATCTTGCACATCTAGACTTTGTTTTGGGCAAACGATATATTGTTGGAAAGCTTATTCTGAGACCTTTCTTGTGCTATTATTCATTTTTCCAGATTCTTCTCCAGGTATATTTTATTCAATTTCTTTCATTTTTGCAATCTGGTGGATATCTTGGATGTTTCAGGTCATGAGATCTTTTCCTTTTGTGGAATGGCTCGTCTTAGGTTGCTCTTTTGATTTAGTAGCCTTCGCTCTTCTTTGAGCAGTGTATACTTCACTTTTGTTGAATTCTTTTATGCACACACACTGAGATAAAGTGTCATTCTATTACATGTATGAGATCTTGCACATGTTCGTGCTCTTTGCATTCGCACTCCATTATAAAGTGCCAAGGGGGTTTTGACATTTGCCTTTGTTTTTCATCTACTTTGGTCATGTGAGTGTTCCTCCAATGACATTAGTCTCAGGTATTTCTATTTGTGTTTGTACTCTCTCTACACCTTTGATGTGCCTAGTTCTTTTTCATCATGTAGTTCATATTGGACATCCTTTTTAGTGTACCTGTCATTACTCCCTTGTCATCATTATGGGGGTTTTCTACTATTGGTTCTTCTGCATCCTTGGTTCGATAGTGTGATCCATGTATTCAATATTTGTTCCTATGTACTAAGAAGATGTAGTGGCTAGGTACCTATGCATTCCGGTGAGATAGATCATTTATCATATGGACACTCTTCTTTTTCCTATTTTTGGAAGCACTCTTCCAGCTTTGATTGATCATCTCTTCAGACTTTGGTATTTTTGTCATATGTATCTTCGATTTCAGGTGTTTTCCTTTGTTTTCCTCTTGATTTGAGTAGTGTCATTTGAGGGTTCTCGTGCAGATTATAGTATTTTGTATCTTCAACTTTAGTTGTTTAACTTTGTTTGCCTCTTGATTCGAGTAGTGTCATTTGAGGGTACTCATGCAGATTATAGTCTTCTCTACATGGTCATATTTTAGTGGAGGATCTTTAGATCAACAATTACTTCTTGAAAGAGTTTGCAACTTCTTACTTCGGTGATGTTCTACATGTTCATCCTTGTTCCTATTTTCTAGAACATCCCTAGTTTTGGAGACTTCTTTAGTCCTTCAAACTAGTCTTTGTCTCCTTTTGGAGTAGAGTTTTTCCCATGTGATTTTCTCTATTTCTCTACATTATAGAGACTTTCTTTTGTACTTGGGTACCTAATCAAGGCCTTTTGTTGCCGGGACCTATTTGCTTTCAATTGTTTTTTCTAAGTTTTTAACTTCTCTCAAAGTTCATCTAAGGGGGGTGTTAAAGTAATGAAGTGTTTACTTATTAATTACTAATTCACTTATTATCTCTTTCTACTTAAGCTAAAATTTAGGCATATAATAATTAATTTCTTTATTAATTATTATCATGCAACCTGGGTTTGTTCACCCTTTTAGGGTTTCGATCTCTCTTGTAATCTTATTGACAACATTTTTTATTATTGAATTGTTGTAACTTTTGTTTTTGCACATCAAGAATGTCTCCTCTCTCATGGATCAATGTGTTCAGGCCTCTCTAGCTTTTTGGTTCTCTCTCTTTTTGTGACAGGTGTTTGCATGCAGGTGTTCTTGGGAGCTGTGGGTTGTTTTCTCATCAAATCCAACACAACGTTCCTACTTGTTACATTGTTAGTCCTTTGTCCTTAGATATCATCTGTTTCATTATACCGTAATACATGGAAATTCCTCATCTTGAGAATTATAATGGTAAAGGTGATCCTTTGACCCATGTCAAGACTTTTCAAACATTATGTAGTGATTTCTCTCATGATCATAGGTTCATGACTAATTTTTTTACTAGAACCTTTTGAGATAAATCCTCACAATGGTATTGTTTTTGAGTAAGGTAAAAATATGTTTTGAAGGGACCCTGAAACCCTTTGCAATCCTAGGCCGAAAGATAAATCTAATGAAGATCCATAGAAACAATAGTCCAGCTGAAAGAAAAGGATCGAACACCGCAAGAGTACACAAAAGATAAATCAATACTAGCACTCATGACAAAATAGTCCAACCAAAAGGAGGGACACAAAGACCAAAAAATCCAAAGAGCCAGGCCTAAATCCCTTTTTTATGAGATTGAAGGGTCATGTCAAAAGAAGAGGAGGATTTCTTTGAATTTTTTCCTTTGACAGTAATCCAGCCATCTTTGACATTCATAGCCTTCTTCTACCAGAAAACTAAATCCAAAGAAATAGCCCCCAATAGAGGATTTGAAAAGCGCCCAGCAAGAGGGGCAGTAGCATCATAACCAGTAGAAGAAATCATTCCAGCAAGTGTGGAAGGAAAAACAAACTCAGGAACATGGCTTGTTGGGCTTCCAGCAAGAGAAGCGAAAGTGCCAAAAACCACACCAGTAGGGTTGGCAGGAGCAATGACCATTGATACACCAGCAGAGCTAGTAAGAACAACATCCACTGATCCACCAGCAGCGCTGGCAGGAACCACTGAAACACCAGCAGGAGAAGAAATGGATCCATGCAAAGGCACAACAGGGCTGGCAGGAACTTCATCCACAGAGCCACCAGCAGGGGACTTAGGAATATCCGAAACCAACAAAGGCTCAAGAGAGCTTTTGAGAATAGTATAATGTTCAGTAGAGTCATCCTTCCACCAAGTTTTGGGGCCTAGCTTCACTTTGAAGTCAGAACCGCATTTTGAAGCATGATGACTAGTATTAAAACACTTTCTACATCTAAAAGGGATACCCTCATAATCCAATTGTTGCAACCATGAGCCTTTAGATGATTAAATCTTAATTTCAGTAGGAAGACCCTGTGAAATATCAATATCTACCAAAATCAGGGCATAGGTAGAATGGAACATATTAGAAGTATTATCATCAACAATAAAAAACTCCCTAAGAGCCTCCCCCACCTCCTCAAGGACAACACCTTGCCAATGATGAAGAGGAAGATTGGGAAGCCTTACCCAAATCGACATATTGTTGAAAACTTCAAAAGAAGGAACAAAATCCAGGTGCCATGGTTTTAACATTAGCAGGAATTTATCCTCCTCCCAAGAAAAGAAGTTTTCACATAAAATTTTATTTCTATCCTCAAAACAATCAAATTTAGCAACGAAAAATCCTTGGCTAAGGGGATGATATGAACATTATATGAGAGTATTGGCTCCCATTTACGGGAGATCCAATCATGGAGTTGGGACAAAGACAGCCAGAACCCCTGAAATCAGTAGATAAGAGCTAGACCCGTGAGGATCTTAGAGCAGGACTCTAGCTCTCCAATAGCAACAGTAGAGAGTTGGACGGAGAGGGCTCTAGAGGCAGAAATTGGCATAGAAGAAGGCACCCCACGGGAGGAATTTTCCTCCTTATTACATTTATTCCTTTCAAAAGCTTTCTAATACTTTCATCCAATAATTTCAAAATAATATTGGTCCTAAAATTTCTTTAACTAATTCAATGCATTGTAAACAAGGAATTAAAGAAAACTAATTGATTTCATTGGTAGATTTAATAATTTGCATGCTCAAATTTCTTATCCTATTTCTGATATTGATGTGCAATATATTTTCACTTCTAATATACAAAAAAAACATTAGAGATGAGATTATGTTTTTTGAATTTTTATCTTTTACTCAATTATGTGCAGTGGTTCATAATTATCAGCTTTAAGTGAGTCAGTTTGAGAGCACCACTCCAATGGCTTTGATTGATAAGAGTGATGTTGCATCCCACAAATTCCATTCTACCTAGGTTACATTTTAACAACTACTAGTGTTGATACTTCCACATGCATGTTTCTACCACCATTCCTAGTGTGTCCACTTATGCTCCACCTATCATAATAACTTCCATTCAAAACATCAATCTCAGACATGTTAGCATTCCTAATCCTATTATTTCCACTATTCCTACAAGTGTACCATGTGTTTCATTATCTTCATTAATGACCACTTACAATAGTTATCCTTTTTTACATTCCATCGTTCCTTCTATTTCTCGCAATGCACCAAAAATTTCAAACATATCTCCCACCACTCTTTATATTGATTCCACTATTAGCTGCTTGGCTCAAACTATGTATTCCTTACAATGACAAATTGCTTCCATGACCTGATTGAAATTCAACATTCCCACTTGTGACATTACTAGTCCTTTGAGCTTATATATCATATGTGTCATTATACTACAATACATGGATATTCCTCATCATGAGATTCATAATGCTAAAGGTGATCCTTTAACCCATGTCAAGATTTTTTAAACATTGTGTAGTGATTTCTCTCATGATGATAGGTTTATGGATAATTTGTTTACTATAACCTTTCAATATAAAGTCTTGCAATGGTATTGTTCTTTACCTCCTTATTCCATTGATCCCTTTCACAATCTTGCTAATTATTTCATCCAATAATTTTAAAATAATATTGATAGTAAGATTTCTTTAATTGATTTAATGCACTATAAACAAGGAATTAAAGAAAAAGTGATTGATTTCATTGGTAGATTTAATCATTTCCATGCTCAAATTTCTTATCATGTGTCTAATATTGATGTGCAATGTATTTTCATTTCTAATTTACAAAAAGACATCAGAGATAAGATTTTACTTTCTGAATTTTCCTCTTTTACTCAATTATATGTAGTGCTTCATAACTATTAGCTTCAAGTGAGTCATTTTGAGAGCACCACTATAATAGCTTCAATTGATAAGAGTAATGGTGCATACCACAACTTTAGCAAGTTTCAAAAACCAAAGAACTTCATTAAGATCTATAATTCATCCAACAATGTTGATGAGCAAGTGGCAACAACATCCAAAGGTGTGGCTCCTTCGTTATTTGTTTTTAGACCTTCTTGTAATTTTACTTAGCTCTCAGAATATTTGCATAATGTGATGTTGAAGTTGATTAATTATAAAGTGTTAACTCTTCCTCCTATTAAGTCAATTGACACATCCAAACCCTTTGCCCAAGTCCTTTGATCACAAAGCTTTTTGTCAATACCATTTTCAACACACTCATGATGCTGAAAAGTGATTTATTTTGAAATCTATTATCCAAGACCTCATTAATTCTAATTCTATATATGCTGAGGGTGTTAATTATCAAAGAAAAAAATCTATAGTCCCAACAAAATTTACAAATTTATAACAATTCCTTACCGTCTCATTTGACCAATGTCATTGAGTCTACCCAACCTTTGCCTTCTTCTCCCACTCATGTTGTTGACTATGATGATAAGTGTGTCAAAGATAATAATGTTGTCAACCTAATTGATCAATTTACACCCCAACCCAAACCTAAACCTAATATTTTCATTACCTTTGACCCTACTAAGGTGATTAAAGCACCTGATGATCCTCTTTATATTGTTGAAAAAGTTAATAATCTCTATTCTTGTGGTGTCCTTATTGACCCTACTTACATGGTGAATATGATAACTAAAGAATATCTCTACAATAGACAATTTAAATGCGATTTCTATGAAAAAAATGATGTTATGATCTAAACTTGCAATGGTTTCCTTTATCCTACTCACAGTTCTATTTCATTTCTTGTTGAAGTTGGTAGAAAAACTTTAAATGTTACCTTTATTGTCGTCCCAATTTCTGATCAATTTCAATTCAAACTCAGTCTTCCTTGGCTTACCTCCATGAAATTTGTAGCCTCTCCTATCCATAAGTGTTTGAAATTTCCCCACAATAGAGAAATTAGGTCTGATAACCATCGTCTTTATTAACCCTCAACACCTAGAGAGTCTATTGATCTTGATTTCTTTTGGCCTTCTATGTCTCAACAAACTCAACCCTATAGAGATAATATCTTTCGATCATATTAGAACTACAAAATCCAAAAGATTTGTGATCTTATCAATCCTAAGGATGTTCCATCTCCTTTCCCTAGACCTAGAATTTTCCCTACATCACCTACACCTCCTATATATACTTCAATTCCACCTCCTATATCTTATAAACAATCTGCAAATTCTATCTCTTAACATAGTAATATTCTTTCCATTCTTCCCCCTAAGGAATACAAGGAACTGATGTTGATTAATCTTGAACCAAACCTAATTTCTAGCAAAACCAAGAGTAACCATTGTGCTCATGAACACCACCATAAACACCATGCTAGAGCCCAACAACATTCTTCCCAAAATCTTTCTTGACCCAAAACACATACTAATTATTTGAATCCCTTTGACCAACCTATGCTTGAACCAAAGAAGGAAGTTAACTTGAAAAATATGAAATTAAACAAACATGATAATTCTATTTGTATCTTGGATTCTATTATAATTAATTTGGATGAATAAGATACTCTTGATGATGATGATGATTTAGATGTTCCTAACACAACTAATAATGATATTCATTCTAGTGATTATTATGACATGTATTATCTTATTGATGTTAATCATGGTTTACCAACTATGTTGTCAAAATAATTATCTCTTTGTCCTAGTGACGAATAAAGTCACCCATCTTTATAGCACGGTCCTTGTCTAAAACTGGCTATTATTCCATCTATCATACTTTATCTTCCTCCTCTCACATGTTTCCCACCTTCCCTAAACACTACAAACCAAGACTGGGGGGTAGACAATATGCTTGACTATCTCCTCTTATGTGGTGGATTCTTTGTATTTTGCTTGTTGTAATGTGCTTCCCTGTGATGTGTAGCTTGATATATGTGTTGTTTATATTTCTTTAGATGATCCTTGTTGCTTTGTTGGTGCAAGGTGATAAAGGAATCGATCTGTCATGACATTCCTCTATTTGTATATCACTTATTCTATATATTGTTACGTGTTATGTCATGCATGTACCACTGTTTGTAAATGTGCCTTTATGTTGTCTGATTGGGGATGTTGTCAAATGATAGTTGCATATTCCTTTTGGTATCTATGATGCCAACCCAAAAGAATCTTCTTTGTCACTCTTATGTGACATTCTTCCATTGTGTTTGTAGTTATGCTACCTTTGGGGAATGATGACATTTCATTTTGATATAATATACATGTGTTATCATATGATCATATTGACCCATGAGTTAGTAGATCATTTTTGTGCTCTCTTTCGTCACGTGTTCATTTTCCTTGTTATGTCCTTTCTCAGGGGCATCTCATAGTGGAAACATTTATTATGGGTGCATATATGCTCTAATAAAGTTATTGCTCATGTTAAGACATTTGTAATCGCTTCAACATGGGGTATACACTCTACTCTATGGTTCACATTTTTTACACATGCACATAATGATTCAATGCAATCACTCTCTTATGGATGGTGATGAGTCCAATTATTTCCTCAATTTTGTTATAATCTTCATATTTTGTTGATGCTCTGACAAACATTTCCAAAACATTTATGACTTATACCTATGTGAACTTATGCTAAGTACAACTAAAGCCACAAAATCTATGGATAGCTTGAGTGATATGTTTTGCTGACTATTATAAACATAATGCAATACTTCATATAGTTATTTCAAGTTGTGTTCTAAAATTTAAGTAGGATTTGAAAATGTTGACTTGCATATGTGTACCGAATGTTACTAACTTTTCAGGTAAACAAGGAGCAGTGTGAAGAGTGGTGCAGCTACATTAAAGAAGGAGAGTTAGAAGACCAACCATGGTGGGAGAATCTAGCATGGTTCTGATGGATATGTCGCGCTTAGAAAGGAGTTGTTGTTCTAGAGAATATAGGGAATCAGTCCTGCTATATTTCCTTAGAACTGTTATTTTGTTATCAACAGTAATTATATTATGTCGTGGTTGTTTTATCTCCTCCATATTTGGCGAGGTTTAATGAGACTTTTCTGTTATGTTTTCAATAAGCATCAATCCTTGATATAAAGGGATTTTGACTGATTTAGTAGAAAAGGAGAAAAGATAGAATTACGTATTCAGTATAGTGGAAGTTGCTCTGTTTTGTTCTTCATGAGTTATTCAATTGTTATGTAACCAGTTAAAAAGGATTTAATGGAAGAGTGATTTTGGATTATTTCTTGTGTTGAGTAGTTAGTAGAAGCCAACCAAGGGGGCCCACTTGGAAAGTGGATTAGATTAATTTAGAATAGATTTGCTTCCTATACTTTTCCTATTTTCAAATAGAGTTACTATTTTACTCCTGCAACATTGCCACTGTGGTTGTTCCTGTAGCATTTGCAGAGATGGGTATAGTGAATGTTTTGAGTTGTTAGATAGGCTTAGATTCATTTCATAAGTTTTCTGCAGTAATTTCATTCAATAGTCAAGTGTGTTTACTTTCCTGCAGCAATAACATAGATTCCTTTCATGCATTTTATCTTCCTACATCATAGGTGTTATGACTCCTAAAGGAACTTAGTGCACAAACTGTGCTATCCCATTTCAAGTCTACATCCCTGGGTTGACAATCTAAATGTATTTCATGATGGGAATAGGTAATCCTTAGCATAGATATATTACCCCTAAGAGAGACAATGGCATGATTATCTTTACCTATTGTGAGATTGTTCATTTTTGGCATTATTATCGGGGATGGTATCAAACTAGGAACCTTAATGAGTCATTTATTTTTCAAATTAGTTTCCTATTTTTAGTCAATACCAAGAAGTTGTGAGCTTGCTTCACAAGTCATCAACTTACTTGCATGCATCAAAGAAGGCGAGATGTTCATGGCAGATTTCTTCCAAAAGAACTTGTTAAACTGAAAGAAGAGTTTGAAGAACTTGAGTTACCATTTCTTGACGCTAGTCATGAGTTTGTTGCATCATCTTCAATAGAAGAAGAAGACACCCAAGAAAAATTTGACCTCCATCCTTTTGCAGAATTATTAGCCAGTTTCCATAATAATCCTACTCCAGGACCACCTGTTGTCCAAAACCCTCCAGGCAACAATACTTTCCAGCCACAGTTTTAATATCCAACACCTCTAGTAATGGAAGCTCCTACATTTCCATTTCCAATTCCAAGTCTTATCAACAATCCTAACCTCAAGAACATACCTGCTTCAGCACTTCCAAAGTTCTATGGACTTATTACGGAGGATCCTAACACCTTTTTGTTTGAATTTGACATACTGTGTCGAAGTTTTGACTATAATACTGATAGTCATAAGCTTAAGCTATTCCCAACAACACTGAAGGAGTCTGCTCTCAAATGGTTCATGGGCTTAGGAGTGAATGAAATAGCTACTTGGGATGGAATGAGAGATTTGTTTCTAAGAAAGTATAAGGAATATGAGACATTAGAGGACTACATATCATGCTTCTTATTTAATTTACAAAAGAACCCACAACATGCATTGCAGGAGGACAAAAGCTGATTTTTCTAAGAGGAGTGAATGAAAATTGTCTTGAAGTTCTGGAGCTCATGGCTGGAGGTGATATATCTCAGTCTTCCTAGGATGACCTTCAAAAGATTTGTATGAACTATTCTAGAGCACCAGTCAAGAAAGGAAGGGGATTTTGCTCAATGATGGCTAAAGGAAGTGGCTCTGGTATTTCAAAGATGGAGATTTCAAACCTTTTGTTAGACTTCAAGCAAGACATCATAAATGATGTCACTACACACTTGGACACGATGACCACCAAGAAGAAACATGCAGACATAGAGGCACAGCTGGCTGAATACTATCCTCATTACCACAAATAAAAGAAGGATTGTCAGTGCAAATTGGTCGCAAACCTAGAGAATCAGCATCTTCCAACTAAATACTTGAAGATAGAAGGGGAGGATGAGCAAGTATTCTTTGTTGCTCAACGTTGGCCATGGGCCACGAGACAAGGTATGCCTCAAGACCCATTACAAATTTCAAGTCCTTATAATAGTCAGTGCAAAACCAGAATGTCCAAAGTCCTCCACAATATAATCAACCCACTTGGAATAATGCTTGGCCAAATAATCAATAGAATCAATGATATCCTCCACTAAAACCCCAATGATCACAATTTCCAAACCAATGGCAACAACCACAAGAGAATTGGCAGCCCACTAACCAGTGGAGAGGACCTCAGCAATGGCCTAATCCAAATCCTAGATATCCACCTCTACCACCTCCAACAAATATACCTGCAAAAATGCCACCACCTCCAAACACAGGTCCTCAAAAGTAGACGCAATTACCTGCTCAACCTCAACCAAATCCCAACAGTCAACAACCACAACAACAAATGTATGTTACTGATGCTCAACAATACCCTGCCTATGCACTTGATATAGCTGATATACATCTAAGATTAGGTACTACCTTGCCGACACCTGAACCACCCCTTATCACTGAAGTGCCAGACCTTCTTGCAGCATCAGTACCGATTCCAGAGAATGATTTGCCAAATACTGTTGCATCAGAAAATGTTTCTAACTCAGCTAATGCTCATACATCAGTTAAACCACCATTTCCTCAAAGGCTCACCATGGACAAGCCCATACCAAAAGAAGACCAGCCATTTGATATCATTGACCAGCTTAAGAACATGCATGTCTAGATTCCCATGTTTCAAGCAATAAATGATGTTCTAGTTTATGGAAAAGTAATAAAAAGCCTGGAAGAAAGAAAAAGGATCCTACAACAGTTCATGTTATAGGACAATTGGCTGATATCATGTTAGGAAAACTAGTAATACCAAAATATTCAGATCCAGGGAGTCCAGCTGTGAATATCATCATTAATGGCCAGTCTGTCAAAAATGCATTAATAGACTTAGGTGATGCCATTAATGTAATGACTAAGGATACTATGAATAAACTAAGCATTGAAGGGTTGAGAGCTACTCCAACAATATTGCAATTAGCAGATAGCTCTACTGTTACCCCTGATGGAATGATAGAAGATATAATAGTTGTCTTAGATTCTTGGGAGTACCTTGTTGATTTCATGATCCTCTCACCAAAGGTCAATCTTGTTGGTTGCCCTTTTATTCTAGGATGTTTATGGTTAGAAACAACTAATGCAAACATAAGTTGTAGATCAGGAAACATGACAATTTCAGATGGGCACGCCACTAAGAAACTAGCATTATATCCTCCAGCTCAACTGCAACCAGATTTGAGTACACCTATATGGCCAGACTTAGGAGATGGGGAAGAAGAACTGAATTCTGTGGTTCATCTCATTAAGTTACATAGGCACTCCTTTCTAAAGCTACAAGAGGAAGATGAAGTCATTTAGAGCATTCTGAATAATGACTATGTTGTAACCAAAGACATATCTGAGAGTTCTGTGTTAGAGTTAAGTACATATGAAGATAATTTTGAGAACTATGTATTACCTTCAGAACCCAATATTATTCACCAGTTGCTACCTAGTGAAGTAAACACAAGTCCTATCCCTGAAGTGTCCATGCTTGACCTTACAACTACTATGGAACTTTCTAAAGGTCATAATCTCCATGTAAATAACAAGCTGCCTCCACAACAAATGGAGAAACTAACTAAACTGCTACAAACACATGAGAAAGCCTTTGCATGGGACTATGGGGATATGAAGGGATTAAGTCCTACACTATGTACTCATAGGATATATATTAATGAAGGAAGCCTACCCCTTCATCAACCTCAAAGAAGGATTAACCTAGCATTAAGGGAGATAGTCAAAACTGAATTGCAAAAGCTATTAGATGCTGGCTTTATATATCCTATATCTGATAGTAAATGGGTATCACCTCTGGTTATAGTGCCCAAAAAGGGGGGTAAATGGAGAATCTATGTGGATTACAGGGAGTTAAACAAAGCTACTAAGAAAGATCACTTCCCCTTACCATTCATTGACTAAGTACTTGATACTTTGGCCGGTAAGAAGTATTTTTCCTTTCTTGATGGATATAGTGGATACAATCAGATAAATATTGCTCTAGAGGATCAAGAGAAGACTACATTCACATGTCCATGAGGGACATATGCATATTCAATTCTACCTTTTGGGTTCTATAATGCTCCAGCAACATTTCAAAGAGCTGTAATTAGTATTTTTGCTAACATATCACATGACTGTATGAAGATATATATGGATGACTTTACAACATTTGGAGTGAAATTTGAAGAGGCTTTGAAGAATCTTGAAAAGGTGCTAATCTGGTGTAAGGAGCATAATCTATCCCTTAATAGTGAGAAATGCTTTATGATGATTCAGGAAGGAGTGGTACTTGGGCATTTCATTTCAGCATCAGGAATTCAAGTGGGCCCAACTAAAGTTGAGGTAATATGTACACTACCTACTCCTACTAAAAAAAAAGATGTAAGATCTTTTATAAGACATGTTGGATACTATAGACACTTTAGTCAAAATTTCAGTCAAATTACTAGTCCTCTATACACATTGCTTATGAAAGAAACTGAATTTATCTAGACACAAGCATGTGATGAGTCCTTCCTGCAGCTAAAGAAACTCCTAACAACTGCACCAGTCCTAAAAGGACCAGATTGGTCTATTCCATTCCACATCCATACAGATGCATCAAATTATGCCATAGGTGTTGTGCTAGGACAAAAGCCTACTAGCCTTGAGAATGCAATTTACTATATCAGTAAAAGCCTCCATGGCCCTAAATTGAACTACACAGTTATTGAAAAGGAACTCCTAGTTGTAGTTTACACATTGAACAAATTCTGACACTATGTCACAAGCTATCCCATTTTTTTTCACACTGATCATTCAGCAATAAAATATCTAATGAACAAACCTACTATAACAGGTAGACTGGCAAGATGGCTCTTACTATTGCAGGAATTTGATATAACAAATGTTGATAAGCCAGGGAAGGCCAATGTAGTTGCTGACTACTTGTCTAGACTACAAAATGCTAATGAAGACACTACTCAGGTTGAAGATACATTTCCAGATGAACACTTGTTCCATATAACAATAAAAAACCCATGGTATGCAGGCATAGCCAATTATCTTGCAACAAATAAGATGCCTTCACATTTTTCTCAAAAAGACAAGAAAAAGCTTGCAAAGAAAAGCTTTTAGTTTTCATGAATAGATAACAATCTATTTTACACTGGTCCAGATTAGATTATGAGAAGGTGTGTGAGAGAAGATGAAGTATATGATATACTCCATGCTTGTCATGATGAGCCTTGTGGAGGTCACTTTGTAGCCAAGCAAACAGCCCTAAAAATCTTAACGACATGATATTATTGGCCTCAAATACACAAAGATGCAGCCAATTATACAAAAAAATGTGATAAATGTTAGAGGATGGGTCGTCTAATGAAATCAGATGAGATGCCACTTAATCCACAAGTAGTAATGACACCCTTTGATAAGGGGGGTATGGACTTCATCAGACCAATTGATCCTCCATCAAATGGAAAATCCTACATCTTGGTTTGTACAGATTATTTGACAAAATGGGTCGAAGTGAAAGCTATGCAGAATGCAAGGGATCAAAAAGTAGCAAAATTCTTTTATGAGGAAATTTTTACCAGGTATGGAGTCCCCAGAGAGCTTGTAACAGACCAAGGAGCACAGTTCACATCAAACCTAATCACTGAGCTAATGAAGGAGTATAGTATAAGGCATTAGAAGTTTAGTCCTTATCATCCGCAAGCAAACGGAGAGGTAGAGGTGACAAACTAAGAAATAGAGGCCATATTAACAAAGACAGTACAGTTGCATCACAAGGATTGGAGCAGTCGATTAACATAAGCAGTCTGGGCTTACCATACCACATGGAAGACAATAAAAAGGTTCACACCATTTGACTTGGTGTATGGAAAAGTAGTAATGTTGCCCATAGAATTTGAACACAAAACATTGTGCACAAAACTTGAGCTAAACATCAATCTTCTTGTAGCACAAACAAAACATCTCCTCCATCTCAACTCATTGGATGAAATGTGCAAGTTAGCATTGGAGAGAACAGAGCTAATCCATAACCAAAGGAAAATATGGCATGATTCACATATCAAGAACAAGCAATTTCAAGTAGGAGATTGGACTTTATTATATGATTCCAGATTCAAGGAGAACCTAGGAAAGCTGTAAACAAGATGGCTAGGACCCTATGAAATTCAATATGTCTTTGATAATGGAGCAGTTCAACTAACCACACTTGATCCACTATAATTTAAGCTCCTTGTCAATGGACACCTCTTGCACCTGTATCACAAGCCTCAAACCAAAGAAGAATTCTTGAAATAGTTCAACATGCACAGTTTAACAGCCCCTTAGGAAACAATTCTTGCAGCAGAAGGTGAAAGCCTTCCTCCTGCAGCATCACCATGACATACATTTGTCAGCACTCATAATAAAACTTCATTTAATGAGGTATACTTCTTCATTCAATTTTCTCTTTTCTTCTCGCCAACTCATCTCATTCCTATTCCTACCACCCACTCAAACACCATGTCACCCACAATTTCTATTTTCAAATGCTTTCAATAAATTACCACGTTAGCAATCTTATGCGGGTGTCGGAATTGACACTATCATCAGCTCACATTTGTGTATGGTAATTAATCACCAGGTACAACTTTCTAACTCCTTACTTACTTTTAGCGCACATGTTAAATTAATTATATCTAGTACTGCATTAATTATATAATATATGCATTAAGCCAGTTTCCCAACCTCGTGCTCAATTTATCAAGTGAGGACACTTGTTAAACTTTCGTAGGGGGCAGGGGAAGTGTACTAACTTCCAAGTGTCATTCCCAAACTACCCTTGTCACATCCCTATCACATCAGTGTTGTACTTAGGCTGTGTTCCATTAATTCTTTTAATCCTACACACATTTGTTGTACTTTCAAATTCCAATTTCCTAAACTTGACATGATTTTAAAAGGACCAT
This sequence comes from Chamaecyparis obtusa, assembly GCA_027943335.1. Classification (NCBI taxonomy): domain Eukaryota; kingdom Viridiplantae; phylum Streptophyta; class Pinopsida; order Cupressales; family Cupressaceae; genus Chamaecyparis; species Chamaecyparis obtusa. Next base: position 2,003,028 of record BSBK01001958.1, read on the forward strand.
AATTAAATTGTGAGGTCACTCGCACTTAAGGTTGTGATGTCCTCTAAAATCAATGACATTATTATTGATCATGTTAAGCAAAACGGAGGTAATGTAAGCAAAAATATTAGCATTTTCAAGAATAGCAATTGGGATTTCAAGAAGAAGGTATTTGCAGAGTGTAGGGAGACTGAGGATTAGTAGAAAATTGAAGACTGGGCATTGCTAAGATGGGTGGACAATTACAGAGACATGAACCAGTCATCCATGGTATTTTTCTAACGGATGTCGAAGCAGTCTGCAGATTCAATGCATGCGGCTAGCTTGGCTATTTTCTTTAGCTGACATAATTTAATGAGGAGGTTGTAGCAGAATTCATGAACACTTTTGAAGAGGGACAAGCAACTATATGGGGTTTGACAGTTGTTGTGACTGAAGAGAGAATTGCAGAAGTTACAGGGTTACCAGTTATTGGAGAACATTATCCAAATGAGCATGACGCCAGGTCATCTCAAGCTCAATTCTCCAGGCCGGGTGATCCTCCACTTGAAATTACTAAGCAGGGGTGCATGAGATTGTCTCTTCCACAGCCGTTTCTAGAACTAGCTACACACATTATCAGGTATATAACTTGTGAAGGAAGATTTTCGAACCTGCATGCCCATCATTTCAAATTGCTTAGCTGTATCAGGCATAATCTTCAAGTTAATATTCTCATTTTTCTTTATAATATGTTAAGCATTAGTGTCGAGGAAATGCAAAAGGGTAATGCAAATTTCATAAGCCACCATGCCCTAATCAAGCTTTTGGTTGAAAAATCTCTTAGGGATGTTTCTCCCATATCATGGGCAGAATTTGTCCAATTTAAAACTTTGCAACCCCAAGTAAATCCTGTGGCCCAACCTCTAGAAGATGCAGTAGAATCTTCTGGCCCTACTGAAGAAGCAGCTATGAAAGAAATAGAACCGAAATTACCCCTAGAAAACAAATCTCCTGAACCTACTCTAGAGAATAATATACCCACTTCTTCCTCAAGAAAAGGAAAACAGAAAGTTGGAAAAGAAATCCCTAACTTAGAAGGTGAAATTTTAAGCCCTACAATTCAAATAAATAAAAGAAAATGGTCGAGTCCTGCAATAACTATTCCTGCAGTAACTATTCCTGTAGTAACTATTCCTGCAACATCTACTCTTGTAGCATATAAGCCAAAAAGGTCTCGCCAACCTAAAACTGCAGTGGTTGAAGAGGCAACTGTGCATAGAAGCCCTCGCATGCGAGGACAAGTGTCTCCACCTTCCCTTCAAAACCCAAATATTCCAACACCAAAACCTGCTAAAGAACCCTCTGTTGAATATATTCCTGATGATTCCCCTACACAGGCAAAACCCCAACATATGGAGGAATCTCCTAATGAGAAAGAACATAGTAGTAGCATGCCACAGAATGATCAGGGAATGCCTGAGCTGAGCCTCGACATAATGCAAGAGAGCATTCCTGTGAATGTTCAATCTACTCCTCCTCAGCATCCTGTATATTCCAATGTATCCATTATACCCTACCGATCAATGCAGTTCATTGACTACTTTCAACAGGCTGCTAAAGAGAAGAAAAAGAAAGCTTAGATGCAAGAGTTCCCTTCATCAACAATTCAGTCTATCCTCTTTCATCTATACAACCATTTTATCTTTCAGAAGACATGGTGGAAGTAGGAAAGAAATCAAATGCGAAGGGAGATGTTTGATAAGGATGAGGAAATTGAAGCTCTCAAGGAGCAGATAAAGAAACAAAAACAACAAATGGAGAAGGCCCTAAAACTAGCTGACCAGGTCATAGCTTGTAGACCGCCACCTAGGGTATATGCTATTTGCTTAAAGGAGCAATTTTTGTTGTTCCAACTTATGATGACAATCAAGGATATTGATTGTGAATTCACGTCGGCCCAAGAATTATATGGTTTGTATCAGACTCTGCCATCGTGGCAACAAAATCTGTTATGTGAGCTCTATTTGCACAATTTTATTATCCCACATGAAACAGAGTGGAATCCTCTGCTCTATATAGGGGACATTCACTTAAGGGCCTTGATGTCATGGATGCATAATGAGACAAACTATGACAGACAACTGAACCTATAGGGATCTAGAGAAATCTGAACCTTTTCCATTAAGGGATGAGTCACATAAGCCTAATGTCCTTTTGAGGGATTGGCTCAATTTGACTTATGGGAGACCAAAGCCTGAAATTAGGGAGAAATTATTTGCATTAAGGGATAAAGTTTATAGAAATGATCAGACATTGCCCACTTTTACAGCCCAAAGAGCTCTTTTAGGGGTCAGAAGCAGGTGGAACAGATTGTCAGAAGCTTTTAGGAAAGAAGAACCACATAGCCCTATTAACTATGAAGCAACTGTCCACATAGTGACTAAATACATGCAGTTGGGGTGACAACCCAGAAGGGAATTATGGATTCCCTTATCCTTCTAGCCACCTACACTCTTTTGGCCCCTATATGACATCAATACTACTAGATTGGATCAATTGGTTGAGGAGCATCAAGGAAATCACTTGGAACACACAAGGGAGTTTTACTACACTTTCAGAAGTGGAAAGAAGGGAAAGACAACCGTCGGTGATTTTAGGACCATAGCCAGGAAATACAATGCTTGAGGACGAGCATTCTGTTAGTAGGGGGCAGATGATGAGTCCAATTATTGCCTCAATTTTGTTATAATCTTCATATTTTATTGATGCACTAACAAACATTTCCAAAACATTTATGACTTATACCTATGTGAACTTATGCTAAGTACAAGTAGAGCCACAAAATCTATGGGTAGCTTGAGTGATATGTTTTGTTGACTATTATAAATATAATGTAGTACTTCATATAGTTATTTCAAGTTGTGTTCTAACATTTAAGTAGGAGTTGAAAATGTTGACTTGCATATGTGGACCAAATGTTACTAACTTTTCAGGTAAACAAGGAGCAGTGTGAAGAGTGGCGCAGATGCATTGAAGAAGGAGCGTTAGAAGACCAACCATGGCAAAAGAATCTAGCATGGTTCTGATGGATATGCCACACTTGGAAAGGAGTTGTTGTTACAGATAATATAGGAATCAGTCCTGCTATATTTCCTCAGAACTGTTATTCTGTTGTCAACAGTAATTGTATTATGTCTTGGTTATTTTATCTCCTCCATATTTGGCGAGGTTTAATGAGACTTTTCTGTTATGTTTTCAATAAGCGTCAATCCTTGATATAAAGGGATTTTGACTGAATTAGTAGAAAAGGAGAAAAGATAGAATTATGTATTCAGTATAGTGGAAGTTGCTCTGTTTTGTTCTTCATGAGTTATTCAATTGTTATGTAACTAGTTAAGAAGGATTTAATGGAAGAGTGATTTTGGATTATTTCTTATGTTGAGTAGTTAGCAGAAGCCAACCAAGGGGGCCCACTTGGAAGGTGGATTAGATTAAGTTAGAATAGATTTGCTTCCTATACTTTTCCTATTTTCAAATAGAGTTACTGTTTTACTCCTGCAACATTGCCACTATGGTTGTTCTTGCAACATTTGTAGAGACGGGTATAGTGAATGTTTTGAATTGTTAGACAAGCTTAGATTCATTTCATAAGTTTTTTGCAGTAATTCCATTCAATTGTCAAGTGTATTTACTTTCCTGCAGCAATAGCATAGATTCCTTTCATGCATTTTATCTTCCTGCAGCATAGGTGTTATGACTCTCAAAGGAACTTAGTGCACAAACTGTGTTGTCCCATTTCAAGTCTACATCCCTAGGTTGACAATCTAAATGCATTTCATGATGGGAATAGGTAATTCTTAGCATAGATATATTACCCCTAAGAGAGATAATGGCATGATTATCTTTACCTATTGTGAGACTGTTCAGATGGCTAAGGAGATAATGATTTTCTTTATGTTCATCCTTTTATTTGATCCCTCAATGGAGACAATGTTTTCCTTAAGGATTGATCTTCATTTCTGTCATCCCTATGGAGACAATGCTTTCCTTAGGCCTGATCGCTTTTCTAGATCCCTTTATGGAGATAATGTTTTCCTTAAGGAATGATCTTCCTTTCTTTTATCCCTATGGAGATAATACATTTCTTAGGCCTGATCACCCTTGTCAGATCCCTTACTGGAGACAATGCTTTACTTAAGAATTGATCCTTTTTTATGGGTTGAATAGCATAACACAACTTGCTAGACTTTCAGTTCCATATTTTGAAGCACTTTTTCTCTACATGATCCATAGTAAGGCAATACCTTATAAGGCTAGTGGTCATGCCTTTCTCTTTCTTTCTCTTTCGTCACTTTTCTGAGTGATGCCTATTTTATCTTGATTTTGGATTTGATGAGGACTTGAGTCACTTGGGGGCTTGATGTTTCTTTGTCTTCGTAGCCTTAATAAGATTTTTCTTATGCATTGATCTACTTTACCATGAGCATGATTTTGTCTCATACTCCCACTAAAGTGGGGGATAGATGTGCCATCCTAGAAAGTTAGCACCTATGATTGGATGCTTTATTAGAACCTATTAAACCCACTTTGGTGATTTTGAGGTCTGAATATTTATTATGCTTGATCCTGGCAAGTTGATTCTTCATTTCCCACTCCTTTTCACTGTACTCGAGCTCCAAATTGAATTTGTGCCCATTTCTCATGGGATTTGTCACCAATGGCGATGTGTCCCTAGGTTTGGAGGCCCAAATTTTTCCCAAGGCCCAATGTCAAGGTTTTCTCAAGGGGTTTTCTTTTTTGGTCGACCTAGATCAAATTTGAATCCTAAAATTATGGGGTTAGTGTAAAAAACCCCTATCACTCCTCATTTTGAAAATCACATCTGTACTCGAGTATTTTTGCAATTAATATATCTATTTTTTAATCAAGCAATAGCAATTGGATTCAAGATTTGAAGGCAAGCACCAAAGATAAATATCTCCAAGTCTCCCATTCTTTAAGATCGTCCAAGAGAAAGGAAATATTATCCAATTGATACCAGTTTCTCTCCAATGATGGCCAAGTAAGGGAATTCTCAATCAAACAAGAAGATTAGTCATTCCATACACCTTCCTTATTCTTTGCAATTTTTTTCAAGCATATCTACATTTTATATCTAGGAGTGACATTCATGGATCTATGCATTTGTGAGGGCATCCTTGATTCTGCATCTCATGTTAAAGTCAACTCTTTGGATCTCAAGCACATTCAAGCATATTCATGGATATGAGTGATTTATACAACTATTCGCGAGGGTTTATGCAAGGTTCTATTTATAGTCTTTTATGTAATTTTATTTTATTTCTAAGGTTGTTTCCTAAATAGGGGTTTAACCTAAGTAAGCCCCTTTATCCAACCTTTTTCTCCATTTTCTTTGTGTGCAGAAATAGGTTACAAAGTTGTCATATGGGTAGATTGGGAATATTCAAATGATCTATGAAAAATTTAGACAAAAATACCAAGAACATGTTTCTATTGCCATCATGTCGTAGGAACACATTGCCATTTCCATCATGTCCCAAAAACACATAACTATTGCCATCATGTTCCTACCATTCTAAGCTTATATTGTAGACATGGGTCAAATTTGACTCCCAGATTCTATTTCTGTAAATTTTTGCTCAATGTTTGTTTGTTACACCCTATTTTTATAGTCTTTCAATGAATTTCCTAGTTAATCAATTGCATTTCTCTATCCTATCATTATCCTTTCATCAATTACATATTTTAGAGAAGGATAATTATCCCACTTAGTGTTTGAGTCTCCTCTTTAACCTAATGGGGAATCTTCCTTCTTAGATGTGCAAATCATGAAAAGGGAGGTGATCTATCTATACATACATTTGAACATGCTTCCTTTTTCATATGTGCAGGTATAATAAAATTTTAGATGCTCCTACATACATGAAAAGTTCATAAACTTGAAACACCATTGTTTTTCACTGTCAAATGTTATCATAGTATGAATGAATCTTGCATCCCATAAAATACTTGTTTACATTCTTCCTTCGATGAGTATAGAAAATTTCCTTGAAAATGAAGACCTTCCCTTGAGTTTTAACATATTTCCATCATAAAATATAATCAAAACATCTATACTATCACATTTTATTTTATTTGTTACGTCTCCATCATCCAACAAATGGAGTCCCTTCATTGTGGAATGATCATTGGGAATAATAGGTTTTATTTTAATTGAGAAAGGTATATGATATTATGTAGAATCAAATCTAGAAGTCATAATGATTTGAGTTGAATTGTTCTTTCTCCTTCAACTTGTAAAATTGTTTTATCTACCAGAGATATAGAAGCACATCCTTCTTCACAAAACTCTTCAAACAAGTCCTTTTGAAAATCATGTGTTATGTGGCATAAGTAATTAATTCCTAAGAACCATATTAAGTTAAATTCATTGATACAATTAACATCTTATAATGTGATAAATTGAGTTAAACATCAGAATTAGGTTTTTGCTCTTTCATCTACTAATAATATGGAGTAGCTAATCCATGCAGTTCTACTTGATAGACAAAATTATCCCTAATCAAGAAGGTATTAGTTGTGAAAGGCTATAGTTAAATGTTAAGAAGGCATATACATTTGAGATGAAGCTAATCTATATGTATTACTATGAATGTTTTAAGGTTCTTAAAATGTCAAGCATATAATAAGGAAGTTGTTGAATTGAAAAGTAACTATTTTTTTTGCTAATAAGATGCTTTATCCATAGTCTTATATTACTTCAAAAAATATTATAGATTACAAAACCAGAGAGTCAATAATAGCTTCAAACTCATTATGGAACCAACTAAATTTCCTATCCATACAAAATTGGAGCTACATAATACTAGCTATCATGTACATTACATTTACAATATATTGTCATACAAAAATTAGGGCCAAGCTCTATGACATGCTAACCATGAATCCCTACACACCATATGCATGTAAGATTGATACATACTTACATAGGCTTTAGGCAGAGCCAAATAAAATATTTACAAACACCACCCCTTTACCAGTCGAGAAATTTACATATACTAAATGCTTATGGCAACACAAAACCCTAGACACTAAAACCAACATTACATACATAAGGACAACGAAGAAGGAAAAAGTGCACCAACCTAGAGACAATTTAAAGTCTTAAGAGATGAACCTTCCCATATGCCACCTCACTTGAACTAGCACATAGAGATAGGAGGATCAAATGAATGTTTTTTGTAGAGAGGAGTTTAATTAATCTAAAGTATTTTAATGAAAGTAAGTTTAATTAAACAAACACTGAATGAAGATAGTTTCTAATAACTTATACACACTAACATATACAAATATTTGGGTTATTAAAATTGAAATAGCTAACTATAATAGGAAAACATTGAGCTCCACAAGTTCTCTACTCTTGATGCTAGCATAGGTCACAGATGATGGCATAGGTATAGGACGACAACACGATATGCTAGCGTCCTGTACAAATAGACTATACATATAATAACCAAAAGAAAATGAAAGTAACATAAACTAAATAACTAGCCTAAATGGAAAATAATGCATAAAATAAATAATAGAGGTTACTATTATATTATGAATATAAAAATAAATGAAAGGGAAGGAAGAGTGTAACACAAAAAAGGATGTTTAATGGAGTTGATGTGTTCATCTTGTACTTCTATGAACTTGCGCGTAGGGAAACAACGAAAAATGTTGGGGTGGCTATTTGGAGACCTACCTTAGTCAAATCCATTCTTTGGTGTTTCCACCTCCACAAAAACCAAATAGACACAAAATCAGTGATAGACAACCATAAATAAAAGATACATAATGATAGAATTCTAAGAGAATGATCAAGACAATATTGATATGCTCAAAAGACATAAGTGAAGTAGAGAGACTCCCCTTGAAGAGATAGAAGCCCAGTGATGTAGATGATGAGACTAGTGTAGTGCCAATGTGATCAAGAACTCAATAAAACAACAAAAATGGAGTGTAAGAAGTAGATTTCCAATAGACAGACCCCAAAATCATGACAAGGTGACCAAGAAGACCCAATGAAGGACAAAGAAGGGATTATATGCATGTAGGGTTGAATCTCGTGTCATTGGGTGGTGGAAACAAGTGTTACGATTATAAGATGACAATTTGTAATGCCTCAATAACAACCTATATGTCTACAAATTTGTGGACAAGTGCACACTATACATATGTCTTCATAGTACGTACATGTCCTGTGTCATTTAGGTAGCATGGCCAAGATTTTGAAATGGGTCGTGATAGGGCATGTTGAGTGGATGCAAATGGATGATGTGGATTTTCAACTCTTAGGGTAATGTGAGGGTGGTCCTAAATGGTAATTTACATAGGGGTGCAAATTTAAACCATTACATTTTGCCCCTACTTTAGTGAGCATATCATATCATAGAAAGAGATGAAAGACAAAGTAAGAAACAACTTACCTAAATTACCTGTGGGGATTTTGTTACATAGGATTTCCCCTAGTTAGGAAAGCCTGAATTATTATTGAGCCACATCCAATACACAAGTTGCAGATGAGTTTGCTAGATGATGAAGACAACATGTAGACTCAAGACCATCAATGCTACGCCAATATAGGTGGAAAGTTGTGTTATGTCAAGTATCCATATGATAGGGTGATTTTGATAGTACTTCAACATGCGTAGCGAATGCTAGACAAGAATGTGATAAGGAGGCTTTTGATAGTCAACCAACATGCACAACAAATGCTAGATAAGCATGTGATAGGGTCACTTAGATACATGTGATGACACACATAGCATAAGCTAGATAAGTGTATGATAGGGTAACTTAGATCATGTCAGTATGCATAGTATTAAGCTAGATAGACATACGATAGGAAAAGATCAAGACACAAAGATCATGGATTGGCCCCCACAAAGGCAAACATTGAGATCAAAATTTAAAAATTTTGTTAGAAAAAAAATATGATGTAGAGACATCATGATCGTTAGATAAAACCCAAATAAAACATAGAGATAAAAAAACCCCCCTCGGAATGGATTATGCTTCTTAGAGGGGAGCATACGACATTCCAAGGAGATAAGATACATTGTTGCATGTCAACATATGAGATGTTTCCATAGAATATCACTTCATGATAGGTGACACATGATTTCTACAACATCTACATAGAGACATAGGGATCTGATGGATTGGTTTATACCCTAGAAGAGTAAGGATACATTCTCTCAGGGGATGTTTCATCACTTCCAATTGTGACTCAAATATTAACAATAGCACATGAAGATAAAGGAAAACAAAAATGTAAAAAATCATAGATATAATAAATAGAGAATAATATGACAAATAAAAGAAGGTACATAATAGAAAACCTCCTATTTATAGGTACTAACATATTACAAGGGTTCGTAGAGAGGGAAAAATACTTAAAGACAAGCACTAGGGAACCTTAGTAATCACTTTATAATCTAAAGATGTAGAAGTGAGAACTGCTCTCATAGACCGTCCATCAACAGATCATTGTCCTCCCAATCTTGATCATATAGGGAGGGAAATCATGATTGTGATAGCAAAAATGTGATGGATTCCCCAGGCGCCGCACCAAAAATGAAAGCAAGGATGAAGTTTTGTCGATATTATCATCTAACAGCTCAATAAAGGCTAGTGAGAGAGATCATTTGAATATCATTGTCAATGTCAAAATATCCTCCAATGAGTCAAAACTACAAGCATCATAACTTGTAAGAGATCCATGAGGAGATGTAGGTAAAGAAGATTCCTCATCGACCCCTACGAAAGGGGTGAAGATGAACTTGGGAGAAGTTGGAGCTTACTCCACTACAAGAACACACATAGAAAGAGGATCTGTCAGAGCATATTTATGACACCTAAACCAAGATAGGACCCTCCTAAAACTTTATTTCGAATGATGGAGGAGGAAACCTCTAATCAAATGTAGTAGCCTTAACATCGGGGAATCTAGCATGGCATCCATGAGATGGGGTAGGTGTAGCTTGGGTGGACATTATTGTGCACATTGGATACTACTTAGGTGTACAACATGTTCACCGACTCAAGGAATGGTGAGACATCTAGCAGAGTTTTGATTAGAGGTGGCTCATACAAAGTAGAGATGAACACTTAGAATCATTTGGTGTAGGGCCTGATGGTTACTCCTAGTCCATAAAGAAGTGTGAAAAAGGTGGTTACAAGGCAATGAGCTGATGTAGCTACAACCAAAGAGGGTTCAGAGCTAGAGCTAGAGGTTGAAGTTACAATAGACATGGGCTCAGAAGACACTCTTTGCCCTTGCGACAACCTCATATGGCAAAGCCCTCTCCCATAAACTATTCTTATGCTCATGTGCAATATGGTTCCAATGCAGATGTGGGCTCGAATGAGATGTTTAAGGGTACAATGCCATCTTGCTCCATGGGGTGGGTTATCAATGTCATCACCGATAAAGGAGATGGCCCTACTGATGGAGTAGGAGGTGGAGATGATGCATGCATTATTGGCTTAGTCATGGGCAACCTTCCTCTTTTTACCCTACAAGAAATTGGAGGAACAAAGGGTTCCCTTAAAGGCTAAAGAGAAGGTGCCAAAGGAGATGGTGTGGTCTTATAAGACCTCTTATTCTAGCCATAAATAATAGAGTGAGGTATATATAATAATGGGAATATGAAAAGCTAGATGCACCATGGGTTTCAGTAGCATGGGTGTATTTCCTTTATCCACATTAGATGTGGATGCTAGAACAAAAGACACCATCAAAGTTTGCATGGCTCGAGGAGGCTTCCCATGGGGCATGCACTTTCCTTGAGCACTTAATGAGGAAGGGACAAAAGATGAAGCATGTTGAGCCTCATGAGAGGGATAAGTGGGAGAAGGTGCTATAGATTTCAGATTAAATTCCCTAGCTTTATACTTAAAATAATCAAGAAATGTCATATCCTACCAAGGACGTTGATGAGGCATATTAATACCATACTTTAGAATACCCTAGGATGATAACAACTAGACCTTTTGCTCTATTTTGATACATTTACCTTAAGACTTCTATGTTTTTCTGCTACTATATGGCATGTTGCCATCAGACATTTAACTTGGTTTAAACGTACTTAAATATGCTATGCTTGGATGAATTACTAAATTTCTTATTATGAAAGATGTGGTTGTGTTTCAAATGAGTAGAGTAGTTTTTTGAATATGACTGATTATGTGTGTTTTGATAATTATTATCATAAATGTCTTATCCTAACCCTTGAAGGCATAGCACATTGGAATAGCGAATGTTGTTTTGACCAAGTATGGCACATTCATTCATGGAGTGTTCAACCCGGTCTTCCTGCAACTTCTAGTGGAGAAGCATTCAGTGTAGCGCCAGTTGAAGGTTTCTAAAGAATAAGGTAGCAGTTCCAACAAAGAGCAAGGCGACGTGTTAAATTCCCTGAGAAGATCTAGGCACGAGTGGGAAGTTAGATTTGCTATCACGACAACTCTTTCCTTCATTCTAGATTTAATCTGTTTTAGTCTTAAAAGATTTCCTTCTTTCTAGTCAGTAGTGTTGTAATAAAGATCTGCCTATTTCTGTGGCATGGTTAGGGAAGCAGTTAGGAGTTTTTCCTTTAAATAAATCCCCACTCCTGCGTGAGCAGAAGAGGAGGACATTGTCAAGTTTATGATAGAAACAATTTGTTTTCAATCGATCTCACCGTTTTATGGAATTTCTATACTTTTTCATTCAATCAATAAATAAATGAAGTGTTGATATTCAGTTGAGTATAATTGTGATTTAGGATACTCATCCAAGGGGGGCCCACTTGGTGAGAAATCCATAGTTAGATAGATTCATACTAGCTAGAATCATTTCCTACATTTTTGCTATTTCAGTGCCAAGTGTTGAATTGCTCCTACAGCCAAAGCTACAGATTGGCTAATGCCTCCTGTAGCCAAAGCCATGGAATAGAAGAAGTACTATGGCATAGTTTGTAAGAGTCTTCATGTTTTGTTAGTAGTTGTACTTCTGTAGTTTTCATTTCAGTACTTACTTCCCACACCTTCAGCTTAAGCATTACTTTAGCATTCATTTCCTGCAATCGTAGCATAGTTTCCCTTCAACATTTATTTCCTGCAGCAAAGATAAAATGTATGGCTGAGTGATACTCGATGCATATACTTTTCTTGCCCATTTAAAGTAATACGTCCTTGGTCTGACATACTAAATGAATTTCTATGAAGAGGATAAGCTGCTCGGTTGGATGTCCAATCCCTGAGTCTGGAATTATACCTAGTTTATGAGCCTTTATAGGAAGCAATCATTTTTGGTGCCACTATCGGGGATGGTGCCAAACCAAGTCCTCACTAATCCATTCTTAGAATTTGTTTCATTTCCATCTTTCATTAGAATACATTAATTTTAGAGGAACTCTACAAATCACATCACTCCCTACTACCTGTATGCATAATCGAAGAAGAGATGCCAGAGGACAGTACTTGCCAAACCAATACAATCCAATCATCCATTTGAGGAAGATAGTTAATTTGTTGATGCCACCATTAACCTCCCTAAAACTACATCATCCTCCTCATCTTCTGAAGAAGAACAGTTTGGTTCTTTTGGAGAGCAACTTGAAATTAACGCATTTGCAGAAGTCTTCTCTCATATGAGAACCCATTTTCCTGAAAATCCTGTCAGACAAGAAAACTCCTTACAACTAGTCATATACCAACCTCCTCATCATCCACCACCTCCACGACCTATAAATCCTGCCAGGATGGCTAATCCCCCCACATTTCCATTCCCTATTACTGACCAGTGAGACAATAACAACCTTAAAAACATACCTTCTTCTGCCCTACCAAAATTCTACGGTCTAGTAACAAAAGACTCGGATACCTTTCTCTTTGAGTTTGATATTCTATGTAGAAGTTATGACTACACCACCAACTCTCACAAGCTCAAACTCTTTCCTGCGACTCTTAAGGAGTCTACTTTGCATTGGTTTATGGGCCTAGGATGGGATTTTGTCCATGATTGGGCAGGAATGTAAGAAGCATTCTTGACAAAGTATAAGGAGTATTGTTGCGGAACTGATATGCGAGGAGAAGACATCTTTAAAATGACTCAAAAAGAGGATGAGTCACTTGAAGACTATATCTCACGGTTCATGTATAGCCTACAAAGGAATACAAAGCACGAGCTTAATGAAGAATCTTAGAAGCTGCTATTTCTAAGAGGTATACAAGATGGATGCACTGAAGCTTTAGACTTGATGGCAAGAGGAGACATAACTCAATCTAGTTGGGATGACATAAAGAAGATATGCCTCAAGTACTCAAGAGCTACTGGTAATAGAGGAAGAGGATACAAAGCCAAAATAGGAAGGACAAATGGCACAGGTGCTTCCAGATCAGAGATAAACCATCTCTTATCCAACTTTAAATAGGATATCATCAATAATATGGCCACACAATTGGATACCTTGCAAGCCAAAAAAAAGCACGAGGAAGTCGAGGCCATGTTGGCAGAATTCTGTCCACACTGTCGACAAAAGAGAGATTACCGGTGTAAGATGGTTGAAAATATGGAAACTACCCAGATGCCAACTGACTATAAGCCAATAGAACCAATGGATGAGCAGTTGTTCTTCATTGCTCAGGGATGACCATGGGTACAAAGACAAGGTATGCCTTAGGAACCACTTACATTCAACAATTGATTTTATAACAATCAATGGAAACCTTCTATGAATTACCAAAATCCCCCATGGAATAACTATCAGAATCAGTGGCAAAACCCTCAGGGGAATTGGCAACAACCTCAGGGGGCATGGCAGCCACCACAGGGTAACTGGCAATCAAATCATCAATGGCGAGGAGGCTAGCAATGGCCAAATTAGTCTCAAGGATATTTGAACCCGCCTCTTTAGGCATCACAGTAACAATCACTCTTACCACCACCACCCGCTAATAATCAACCGCCAAAACTGACCCAATTGCCTACACAACCACAACCAAACCTGAATAATAGGTCTCCCACACCTCAATAGAATGTGTATACTACTGATCAAATGAAGTATCCCATGCAGTATCCTACTTATGCAATCACCCTTGATGATATACACCTTCGGTCTAGGACTACTATTCTTGCTCCTGAACATCCAATCCTAACTGAGGTACCACAAGAGGAGCCTCTAACAAATGAAACCACTACTCCTTTACCAGTAACACAACCTATAGCAGATAAAAGCCACCCTACCAAACCACCTTTCCCACAAAGGTTGTAGCCCAACAACCCTAAGCCTACCGAGGAAATTGAATTCAACATCCTTGATTAGTTGAAGAATGTCAATGTCCAAATACCTTTATTTCAAGAAATTAAGGATGTTCCCACATACAACAAAGCCATCATAGGAGCCTGCTTTAAGAAGCCTGGTCGCAAGAAATGATATCCTCAAATGGTGCATGTGTTAGGTAAGCTAGCTGACATTATGTTAGGAAAGCTTACCATCCCAAAATATTCTGACCCAGACAACCCTGTTGTTGAAGTCATTATTAATGGGACAACCATTAAAAATGTATTGATAAATCTTGGAGCCACTATAAATGTAATGACCTGAGATATAATGCAACAACTTGGCATACACAACCTTTGAACCACTCCTACCGTCCTGCAGCTTGCAAAAAATTCCACCATAAAACCTGATGGAATGATTGAAGATATAGTTGTTGACCTTGAAACCTGGTCGTACCCAACAGATTTCATGATCCTATCACCAAAGGCTACCTTAGGAGGATACCCAATTATACTTGGTAGGCCTTGGCTAGCAATTGTTGATTCTCACATAGGTTGTCGCTCAGGGGATATGACCATCTCTAATGACCAACATACCAAGACTCTCATCCTATATCCCCTTGATCAACCCCAAATGGACTTAGCCTCACTAATATGGTCTGACATAGGAGAAGAAGTTGAAGTTATCAATTCAGTGTCAAAGTTAATGATGATAAAATGAGACCCCTTTCTGCAGCTTCAGGATGAAGACAAGGTGATCACCAATATCCTGCAAAACTAGTATGGAACAAACCCAGATTCTCTGGGTTGTTCTTCCAACAACTGCTCTCTGTAAGTTTTGAACCCAGACTGCCAATGTTCCTCTCCTACAGCCAAAGAAAATTGCTTCCCCATGAGATACAAGTACCCTCATTTATAGACACATCGATGATAGAGTTGAATAAGCAGATAGAAGTGTCTCCTAGTCACTGCCTGAACATTAATAGAAAACTAACCAATCTGCAGCAAACATCTCTGACTAAAATGTTGAAGGCACATACTAAAGCATTTGCTTGGGACTATTCTAACATGAAAGGCTTGGACCCAAAATTATGCACTCATAGGATATATCTAAAAGAAGACAAACCTCTAATAAGGCAATTTCAAAGATGAGTGAACACAACATTACGAGAAATTGTTAAAACAGAATTGCAAAAGCTCCTCAATGCTAGATTCATTTACCCCATATCCCATAGTCAGTGGGTTTCTCCATTAGTAATTGTGCCAAAAAAAGGAGGCAAATGGCGTGTGTGTGTGGACTATAGGGAGCTCAATAATGCAACTAAAAAGGACCACTTCCCTCTTCCATTCATTGACCAAGTATTGGACTCCTTAGCAGGCAAAAAGTATTTTTTCTTCCTAGATGGGTATAGTGGGACAATCAGATCCGAATCTTTCCAGAGGATCAGGAAAAGACAACTTTCACTTGCCCTTGGGGGACTTTTGCTTATTCAGTTCTTCCATTTGGTCTTTGTAATGCTCCAGCAACCTTTCAGAGAACAGTTATCAACATCTTTGCTGACATCACTCATGATTGCACGAAGATCTATATGGATGATTTCACAACATATGGTGAAACTTATGAGTAAACAACTTAGACAAGGTCCTAAAGAGATGTGAAGAACATAATCTTTCTCTCAATAGTGATAAATGCTTCATGATGATGCAAGAGGGGATAGTACTTGGCTGCTATATATCTGCAGTAGGGATCCAAGTGGATCCAACCAAAATTAAAGTCATTCAAAACCTTCCTACACCAACCAAACAAAAAGATGTCTGAAGTTTTCTTGGACATGTAGGCTATTACCGAAGGTTCATAAAAGATTTTAGCAAAATGGCCAGTCCTCTTCACTCTCTTCTTACTAAAGATTTAGAATTTACCTGGACCCCAACCTGTGAAGAGGCCTTCCTGCAGCTAAAATCGGTCCTTGCAACAGCCTCAATCTTACGAGGACCAAATTGGGAACTTCCATTCCATATCCATACTGACGCTTCAGATCATTCCATAGGAGCCGTGCTTGGCCACAAAGATGACACAGTAGAGCATGTTATATACTTCATCAGCAAGAATCTCCAAGGAGCTTAATTGAATTATATGGTCACAGAAAAGGAGCTTTTGGCAGTCATTTATGCCCTCGATAAATTCCACCACTACATAACAGGGTATCAAATTTTTATGCACACTAACCATGCAGCCATTAAATACCTTGCTAATAAGCCTGCAATCACAGGACAACTAGCTAGATGGATTCTATTATTACAGGAATTTGATATCACCATAGTGGACAAGCCAGGCAAATCCAACGTGGTTGCAGATTTCCTCTCATGACTGCAGAACAAGGATGAGCCACAACTCATTAACGATAGCTTCTCTGATGATCATCTATTCTCTATTTCAACCAAAACTCCTTGGTATGCATATATTGCCAATTACTTAGTCTCTCAAAAGGTACCTCCCTATTTCTCACCAAAAGAAAAGAGACTCCTCATAGAAAAAACTTTCAATTTTTCATGGATTGCTTATTGTCTATTCTATAATGGGCCAGACCAAATATTGAGAAGATGTGTAAGGGAGGATGAAACTTATGACATCCTCCATGCATGTCATACTGAGCCTTGTGGAGGGCATTTTGCAGCCAAGAGAACAACCATGAAGATACTAAACACATGATATTATTGGCCAACCCTCCATAGAGATGCTGTCAACTATACAAGGAAATGTGACTAATTCCAAAGGATGGGATGACCAACAAAATCTGATGAAATGCCTCTTTTTCCACAGGTGGTAGTCACTCCATTTGATAAATGGGGATTAGATTTTGTCTGACCCATTACTCCATCCTCAAATGACAACTCCTACATTCTTTTATGTACTGACTATGTAATTAAATGGGTGGAGGTACATGTTATGAAACATGCTCGAGATAACAAGGTTGCTGAATTTTTGTATGAAGAAATCTTCACAAGATATGGTGTCCCAAGAGAATTGATTACTGATCAGGGTGCTCAATTCACCTCAACACTAATTACTGCACTTATGAATGAATATAGCATTCACCATAGGACATCAAGTCCATATCATCCATAGGAGAATGGGCAATTTGAGGTTACAAACAGGAAAATAGAGGCCATCTTAACCAAAACTATGTAGCTACATAAAAAAGACTAGAGCAGAAGGTTACAAGAAGTAATTTGGACATATAAGACAACCTGGAAAATCACAATTGGTTTCACACCCTTTGAGATGGTTTATGGAAAACATGTTGTAATGCCAATAGAATTTGAGTATAAAACATTGAGAACAACATTAGAGTTGAACATTGATCTTCCAGCAGCACAATGCGACAAAGTCTTGTAGCTCAACCATCTGGATACAATGAGAAAGGCAGACTTACAGCACACAGAGATGATCCAAATACAACACAAAAGGTGGCATGACTCACACATCTTAAACAAATGATTTGCTCCTGGTGACTGGGTCCTGGTGACTGGGCCCTCTTGTATGAATCTTGCTATCAAGAAACCCAAGGTAAGCTCACTACCCGATGGTTAGGTCCCTATGAAATCAAAAATGTCTATGTTAATGGTGCAGTTCAGTTATCAACCATCGACCTAGTACGTTTCAAGTTATTGGTAAATGGGCACAGACTCCATCTGTACCACAAACCACAAACAAAGGTCGAGTTCCTATGGCAGTTTGAGATTTCTCCTTTCGTAGATGAACCTCCTGCAGCTAATCATGATCCTACAGCCGATGAAAACTCCACACATTTTGGACCTCCTATAGCTGAAGGTTTTCAACTAGCAAATGAACCTCCTCCTATGGGTAAATCTCCTACAACCAGCTACAACTTTCAATCATCACTTTAATTCTACATGACTGTAGTCATAATAAAGTTTTCATTTCCCACGAAAATATTCTATTCCATAATAAATATTCCATCCCATCACCTTTTTATTCACTATTTATTCATATATCACATCTTTTCCACCCTGTACTTCTCTTTGCACGACACACGTCATCATATCTTTTCAGATATTGGCATTTATGGAAATTTCACATCAGGTACATGATCATCTATTCTTTCACATACTCTATACTTATTTAAACATAATTATCTTTTATGCTTCATTTAATTTAGTAATTATTTCCAAGCATTGTTGTACTTTTTAACCAAGCATGTGAGGACACTTGCGTCCTTTTTGTAGGGGGCAGTACGATGGTATGAGATAAACAAATTTGCCCAAGATTTTGATTTAATTGTCATTATTAGTGCACAAGCTTCAAGTCTAATCATTAATCCACCAGCCTTAGATTTTGGCCTTTTTAAAACCCCTGAAAACCAAGGCCAGCTTCAATTTTCACATATTCTTTGATATTTTCACTTCCATCCTTACCAAACAAGTAGTAAGAAACCTTGAATCAGTGCAAAGTGGGAAGTTTAGAAATTAGGAGAAATTGTGAAAAGGATTGAAGTCAAGAACAAGGGTTGCAAAGATTTTTAGTGAACAAGTATGGGTGGGCAGCCTATTCGGTCGGAACCAGCTAGTCACACGTCATTGTTGCAAGATCAGGCTAGTGTTCAAGAATTCAATCGTGTGGGTTGGCTCAGTTATTTTATCAAATTAAATGGTCATGATGAAGCTATTGTAGTAGAATTCTTGCGTACATTCAGCAATGATGTGGCATATGTGAAAGGTTTGCAAGTTGAAGCTTCGGAAGTGCAAATAGCAGAAGTCTCTGGACTTCCTGCTATAGGGGAACCTTTTCTGCGTGGTCATGATGCCCGCTCAGCCAGAGCCAAATTCTCCCTACCTATAGACACTGCACTAGAATGTACCAAGCAAGGTACTAAAAGACTCTCTCTTCTAGGTGATTACCCTCAGTTTGATGTTCATATTATCAGATATATTACTTGCAAAGGAAGGTTTTTTTTTCTACATGTGCATTTTAAACTTTTGAGCCATATACGACATGGACGGTTAATTAACATTCCAAATGTCCTCTACTTCATGTTGAATTTGAGCTCTGAAGATGTGAGGAAGGGTAGGAAAAATATTGTTACCCATCCTGGGTTAATAAAATTACTAGTAGAAAAAGCCCTGCGTGATAATTCTCCTATGACATGGGATGAATTTCTTGTCGCCCTCATGTCCAATTAAATAGAGATAGACCCGTTCCTATAGGGACACATCTTGAGTGTCATGAAGCGTAGGAAAATCCTCTTGTTGAAGCCATTCCAGAGAGATATCAGGAAAGCCCTCCTCTACAACAAGACGACGTAACAATAGAAGCTCAAAACCCTAATTTGGGGGGTGAAGACATTAGGGGCTTTGAAGAAACTCACAGTTCCCAAGAAGCCAAGAAAGATGAGAAAGGGAAATAAAAAATGTTTGGTCATGAAGTAGGTGGTACCCTTGTTCATCCTGTAGCCACGTTTGCCTCGATAAAATCCAATTCATAGAAACGCTTTGCAGTATTAGAAGAAACCCCAATAGGACGTAGTGTTTGTTTGAATTCAAGGAAAAAGACAAAGAATCCACCTGAGATGGCTAGCTTAAGTCATGAAGCTCCTCTTGGGGAACCTATGGATATGGACCCTCAAGAAAAGAATCCAACCATGGAAGGTGATGATGTGATGAAGGAACATGCAGCCTTAGTACCAAAATAAACAACAAAAATAGATGTTTCTAATGTCTCTTCCTCTCATCCAGGGAATATGAAAACATATGATGTTTCAGTGATATCTGCGCCAGTTCAACAAAAAGATCATAAGGCAAAACCAGAACACCCT
This sequence comes from Chamaecyparis obtusa, assembly GCA_027943335.1. Lineage (NCBI taxonomy): Eukaryota > Viridiplantae > Streptophyta > Pinopsida > Cupressales > Cupressaceae > Chamaecyparis > Chamaecyparis obtusa. Next base: position 2,023,155 of record BSBK01001958.1, read on the forward strand.
GTTCCACAGGAAAATAGAGACCAGGTAACAATACATTCTTTATCCTTGGATTATTTTCATCAAATTTAGTATGAAAGGGCAATATGGGAAATAGAAAGGGATAGGTTAAAAAAGGAAATAGGGTAGCAGAAACAAGAAATCACACTCTTACAGGATAAGGTGGATTCAGTTGTTAAATTGGTTCCTAAGATCATAGAATGTCGACCACCACCTAGGGTGTATGCTCCGTGCCTAAGGGAACAATTTTTATTGTTTCAATTTATGAGAATTATCAAAGATTTGAGTCCTAACATAGATACCCCTCAATCCTTTATGGTTGCATATGAGATGTCACCTGAATTCACAAAGAACCTTCTCTGTGAACGTTATCTACACCATTATGTCGTTCCATCAAACACATAATGGAATCCCCTGTTATTTGTGGGAGACATACATTTTTCCTCACTACTTTTTTGGGTCAACAATGAAATCGATTATGGGGAACAGTTAAACATGTATAGGGCATTTGAACGTAATATTTCACTTCCATTACACCCTAAGAGAAAAACACCTAGATGCCTTGACTATGACTGGTTGGAAATTGTCTACGGTTTTAATGATTCCACACACAAAAGAAGGATACTGGCAAACAAAGAGCAAGTACATACATAATTTGAAAGGTTGTCCTTGGTTGATGGGAATAGAGATGCAAATGGATTACAACAGAGGTGGGCCAGATTGACTATGTTTTTGAAAAAGGCAGAGCCACACAGTGTCATCAACTTCAGAGATGCCATGCAAAGGGTCCACTAGTACATAGAATTGGGTCAACAGCTGAGACCAGAACGATGGATGCCTCTCACATTCCAATCTCTTGTACTCCTGTGGCCACTATACAATTGTGTGGATGATGAGCTGGATGAGGATTTAGAACTAAGCTGACGTGTCAGGGTGAATAGGATGAATAGATTATACTGGAGGGTGCGTATTTCGATGATCGGGCAAACATAGGAAGTTGACTTTAGGGTGCTAGCAAAGATTAAAACTCTTTAGTACTTGAGGACAGACCCTAGTCTTTGTAGGGGGCAAAATGATGAGGCATATTAATGTCATACTTTAGAATACCCTAGGATGATAGCAACTAGACCTTTTGCTCTATTTTGATACATTTACCTTGAGACTTCTATGTTTTTCTGCTACTATATGGCATGCTGCCATTAAACATTTAACTTGGTTTAAACATACTTAAATATGCTATGCTTGGATGAATTACTATATTTCTTGTTCTGAAAGATGTGGTTGTGTTTCAAATGAGTAGAGTAGTTGTTTGAATATTAATGATTATGCGTGTTCTGATAATTACTGTCATAAATGTCTTATCCTAACCCTTGAAGGCACAGTGCATTGGAATAGTAAATGTTGTTTTGAACAGGTATGGTGCATTCATTCATGGAGTGTTCAACCCGGTCTTCCTGCAACTTCTAGCGGAGAAGCATTCAATGCAGCGCCAATTGAAGGTTTCTAAAGAATAAGGTAGCAGTTCCAGCAAAGAGCAAGGCAACGTGTTAAATTCCCTGAGAAGATCTAGGCACGAGTGGGAAGTTAGATTTTCTATCATGACAACTCTTTCCTCCATTCTGGATTTAATCTGTTTTAGTCTTTAAAACTTTTCTTCTTTCTAGTCAATAGTGTTGTAATAAAGACCCGCCTATTTCTGTGGCATGGTTAGGGAAGTAGTTAGGAGTTTTTCCTTTAAATAAAGCCCCACTCCTATGTGAGAAGAAGAGGACGGCATTGTCAAGTTTATGATAGAAATAATTTATTTTTAGTCGATCTCACTATTTTATGGAATTTATGTACTTTGTCATTCAATAAATAAATAAATCAAGTGTTGATATTGAGTTGAATATAATTATGATTTAGGATACTCATCCAAGGGGGCTCACTTGGTGAGAAATCCACAGTTAGATAGATTCATACTAGCTAGAATCATTTCCTGCATTTTTGCTATTTCAATGCCAAGTGTTAAACTGCTCTTGTAGCCAAAGCTACGGATTGGCTAACGCCTCCTGTAGCCAAAGTCATGGAATATCAGAAGTACTATGGCATAGTTCGCAAGAGTCTTCATGTTTTGTTAGCAGTTATACTTCTGTAGTTTTCATTTCAGTACTTACTTTCCCACAACTTCAGTTTAAGCATTACTTTAGCATTCATTTCCTGTAATCGTAGCATAGTTTCCCTTTAGCATTTCTTTCCTGTAGCAATGATAAAATGTATAGCTGAGTGATACCTGGTGCATATACTTTGCTGGCCCATTTCAAGTAATACATCCCTGGTCTGACATACTAAATGAATTTCTATGAAGACGATAAGCTACTTGGTTGGATGTCCAATCCCTGAGTCTAGAATTATACCTAGTTTCTAAGCCTTTATAGGAAGCGATCAGACGTATAGGCCCTATCATAGTAGTCCAAAAATGATCAAGGGAGAAGCCCTCGCAAGACACCAAAGGATGAGATCTAAAATCATGGATAGTATGACTATTCCCCTTGTGAGGAAACTTCACACATTTATGGATAACAGATGGGATGATTCCCATAGAAGTCAACTAGGGGATACCTAGTTTGACCCTAAAGAGGTCTAATTCAGGAATTACCTTGAATGTCAAGAAAAGCACTTTGGATCCCACCAAGATCATCAAAGTGGTGGACCCAAAAGAGGGAAGAGACAACTAATCATGCATTCTAATTGTGGTGGGACACTTGTCATACTCTCCCTAGTTTAAGTCAGTTACAAAGAGGACCCTCCTCTACGATTACATCTACCCATAAAGTAGTGTCAACCAAGACACCTTTGTCAGAGATTTCATTGATCAAGGCCAAGACATAAAGGGGTGAAGGTTCTCTACTATATGATTCATCTAGAGGGGTGAATGTGATAGTTATCTCGAGCACCCTCAGAGTTGGCTTGGAAATTAGAGTGATAGTCACCAAGTTCATAATGGGACTGATGTCACTAAGATAAAGAGGTTGGTAGTTCATGTTGGTTTCACCAAAATGTGGAGAAGGAAAAATTGCACCACCCTAGAGGCTAGTTATAGTCTTGAGGGATGAACCTTCCCTTGTGCCACCTCACTTTAACTAAAATGAATAGCTAGGAAGGTCAAATTAATGTTTATTATAGAGAGAATTTTATTTAATCTAAATTATTTTAATGCAAGTGACTTTAATTAAATAAATAATGAATGGAGATAGATGCTAATAAATCATGCAAACTAATATATACAAATATTTAGATTACAAAAATTGAAAGAGCTAACTACAACAAGAAAACACTGAGCTTCACAAGCTCACTTCCCTAGACACGAACACAGGTCATAGATGACAGTGTAGGAATAGGATGGAAACACAACGTGCTAACATCATATATGAATAGACAGTACAAAGATAGAGACCATAAGCAAATGAAAGTAACAAAAACTAAATAACTAGACTAAATGGAAAATAATGCATAGATAAAATAACATAGGTTACTATTATATTATGAATATTGAAAGGGAAGGAAGAGTGTACCATTGGATTCAATGTTTGATGGATTTGATGTGTTGATCTTGTACCTCTAAAAACTTGCACACACAAAAATAATGAAAAATGTTAGTTATGGTGGTTGTTTGGAGACCAACGTCACTCAGATCCATGCTTTGGTATTTCCACCTCCATAACAATTGAATAAACACATAATTGATGATAGATAACCGTAAATACAATATATGAAATGGTAAAATGCCAAGAATATGATCAATATAATATTGATATTCCCAAAAGACACAAGTAAGTGAAGTGGAGAGACTACCCTCGCAGAGATAGAAGTCAAGTGACATAGACGATAAGACTAGTGTAGTGCCAATGTAATCAAGAACTAAAGAACACAACAAAAATGAAGTGAATAAGTTGTAGATTGTCAAGAGAGAGTCCCCCAAAATCATGTGAGGGTGACTAAGAAGACCCAATAAAGGCAAAAAATGGGATTATATGCATGAAAATTTGAATCATGCATCAATGGGCGGTGAAAACGGGCATTGCAATTGCAGGATACTAGTTTGTAAATATATAGAAGAAAATGGTGAGAAAATCTAAAAAGGTAGATCAATCACCAAGGTCTTCGAGTATACATTAGAATACAAACCCACCTTTAAACAAAATCTGATTAGCACAACCAAAAGAAGAAAGGGTGTTAATGCAAGATCTATGTCAAGGGGATTTGAATTCTTAAAGGGGATGGAATGTGATATGATAAAGTGTAAATGAAATATTTGATCTAATAAAGTAAGTGCAAGGGAAAAGAAGGGAGAACAAGTGCACCTAGAA